>JAKUAE010000008.1:0-330823 GCA_030579195.1 Yamadazyma diospyri | reverse complement strand
AGAATTGGGGGAGGCTGTAGTGGGCCTTGCGGGCGCGGTAGTCGTCGCTACCGGCGCCCGCGAGGGCGCTAGTGGGGGCGGTCTTCGTGTGTCGACCTCCCGCCGCACCTTCCGCCGCAGCTACCGCCACGTCCCCCGATTCTGTCGCCGCGCGCGCGCCATCTGTCTCGGCTGCGCCTACCGCTGCGCCTACCGCCACGTCGGCCGAACTCTTCGCCCGCGACGCCATGCCGCGCGCCCGTCCGCCCCTGGTATTCCAGGCCCGTACACCTATACTACTCCACACCCGTACACCACCAGTAACATAGGCCCGTACACCCATACTACTCCAGGCCCGTACACCACTACCGTTGTTGGCCCGTACGCCCATAAAACTGTTTATTTCCCCCCCCCATCTGCTTACCATTCGCCAACTCATCTCAAACCTCTAATCTCCTCGAAACCCTTTTGTCTCAATGTCCTCAAAGTCGCTGCACTCGTTCCGTGCTGCGTCCAACTTCCACAATTAATCCTGTGTTCCGGGGCCAAATCAAAATCCAAAAAAACCTGCCGCCAAAAGTTCTCTCTCTCCTCTCTGTCGCACTATTCTGGGTCGTCTCGCGTGCTGTATGGACCGCCTTGTGTCTTTGTTTCCACGGTAGATTTCGTGGAGAGTGAAAATTTTCCAGCGCGCACTTTTTTCCCCAAAACACCACTCGAAAGGGATCCACAAACACCGTTGGACCCATTGACGACGCCATCCGTGCCATTCCCAGCCGCCAGTGCAGCCAGAGCCTTGTAACGCTATGAGGAAGATCTGGGGCCGCAAAGACCGCGACAAGGACAAACGGCGGAGTTACGCCGGAGGAGGAGGGGCGACCGGCGATAGTTCCGGGACGCCGATAGGTGTTTCTCCGTCCGCCGCCAGCCTCCATGGCGCCAGTTTTCACACGGGGGCAGCTGCTGCTGCCAGCTCCGACGACGTGTCGCAATTGACGGCGGTCGACTCCACCTCCACGTTGGGGGCCGTCGGCGCCCCGACGGGCAGCAAAGATCGCCCGTCGGGCACGAAAATCGAGTCTTCCGCCGCCAGTACCGCCAGCACCGCTAATGCAAGTACCGTTTCCACAGGTAATACTACCGCCGCCCCCGCGGCGCCCGCCAAATCGGTGGCAGCCCTCGTCAAGCCCGACCACGACACCACCCTCGTCAAAACCTCCTGGACAAATGTCATCATCAACACCACCGCCAACGACGTCTCGGAATCGGCACTCAAGCTCGTGCGGGCCGAGCTCAGAGGATCCCATTTGTACCTTTACAAGGCCAACCTCAACTACAGGTCGTTCCGGGTGGCCCCCGACGTCGCGGGAGACCCTGAGCTTAACTCCGGCGCGGTTATCTCCGGCGCGATCGCCGGGCCCATGTCGCACCTCAACACCTCCAGCTCCTCGGTGCAGTCCGCCACCACCATCGGCGCCAAATCTCCCGCCATAACCCACCCCGAACCCGAAGAGCCCGTGACGTACCTCAGCACCGCCGCGCCCCACCCCGACCTCGACCTCGACGCCGCCGTGCTGCCGCAGTCCCCCGCACAGCCGTTGGTGCACTGGCTTTTCTTCCAGGCCCAGCCGCAGCACCACGCCGCGGTGCGGCTGGTGGTAGCCGCGGTGCCCGCGCTTCCGCACTTGGGCCCCATATTGACAATGATGCGGGTTTTCGTGGACCACCTCGCCCGCGGGGCGTTCCAGGGCCCCGCAGACCCCCGTGTCGCCATCGACCGGGTGTTGGCGGTGTTGCACGGCATTCTCGACCACTTCCCCGGGTTTTTGTTGAAGCCCGACACCGCCCCGGCGATTCTCGGGCTCTTGGAGTCGTTGCACCACCGCCTCCCGGAGATTCCCGGAGACTGGGCCGGGCCGTTGGCCGACCTCGAGGGCCTCCGCACGCGGATGTTACAGCAGCAACAGCTGCTCATCGACGTCATCGGCCACCCTGGGCCCAGCGCCGGGCCCAGCGCGGCCCCCGGCGCCGCCGCCGACCCCCTCAAGGAGCTTTCGGCCAATTATTTCCTCAACCACCTCGACCTCCTCCCGTTTGCGGCGGCGGTTTCGGCAGTAGACCTTCGGTTCGTGCGCCACTGGAGTGCTGCCCTCGACCGCTCGCTCGTGTTGTCGTCGTCGGTCGACGAGTCCTCCTCCCCGGAGTTGTTCTACAACAAAAACCCGTTGTTCTTCAACAATACCCACCACCTCCACTACCTCGGGCGGTTGTTGGTGAGCCAGTTGTTCCTCGAGACCAACGCCACCGCCGTGGGGTGCCCCAGCTCGTTGTTGGAGTTCAAGGCCCGGCTCCTTGAGAAATGGATCGACTTGGGGTGCGTGCTCGACAAGTCGGGCAACATGTCGTCGTGGCTCGGGATCGCGGCGGTGGTGTTGTCGCCGCCGGTGCTCCGGCTCACCCTGGTGTGGGCCTATGTTTCAGAGGACTACGTGAAGTTGTTGCGGAGTGATTGGTCGCCGGTGTTGTTTGAGCTCGACCGGGGGAGTGTGGGCGGCGCGGGCGCGCAGCCGGGCCCTAATTTCGCGCCAGACGGCGCCGACGGTTTTTCGGCCGAGCGCGCACCACATGGACCTGTTCCCGCACCACATGGACCTGTTCCCGCGCCATCGGCGCACGACTCGCTGCCGCGGCCCAATTCAGCCGAGCGCGCGCCCGCCCCCGCCGACCCGCGGCCGGGATCCCCCTACCACATCATGGCCCCCCGCGGCATCGGGAAACTCTACCCCAAAGAGTCCGTGGTCCCCTATTTCGGCGACCTCCTCATCCCCAACACCTCCTCCTCCGTCCACGAGGTGGCCACCGCCTACAGCCGCGTCGACCACGCCTTGGCCCGCTGGAACGACTACCTCCAGTCCACCGTCAACCACCCCGACATCATCCGCTACAACCACGACGTGCTAAAGCGGTACGACGCCATGGGATTCATTTTCTCCAACGACAGCTTGAACCAGGTGTTGTACCTCGGGTCCAACTCCGACGAGCCCCAGCCCCAGCCCGCGCCCCACCCGGCGGATCCCGGGAGTGCCCCGGCGCTCCCCGGGGACGACATTTTGGCCCTGCAGCTCCAGCGGTTGATCCACCTCAACAGCGACCCCGTGGGCATGGACGCCGTCATGCGGTGGTCCCTCGGGTTCGAGCCAGAGGTGCCCGAGGGGTACCTCAAACCGCCGATTTACGGCACTGCCAACGGCTCCAGCCTGTCGATAGCGTCCGCCGACTCCGCGGCGTCCGTCCTGGGCCCCGACGTCGACTCCCAGTTGCCCACGTTCAATAACGGCTACTTTAAGATCGATTTGGGCCATTACGACCCCTTGGCCCCCGGGGCCGCGGACGGCGCCAGCGCGCGCCCCGTGCACCGCGAGACCGCGGGCGGAGTGGTGTTCCGCATCGACGACATTGGCAGCGACACCGACAGCCACCCCACCAGCCACCACGCATTGGCCGAGGCCGACGATGACGACGACGATGACGTTCCGGGGCTCGGCATCGACGTCGACAACCTTTTGACGGGGGACAAAGACCGCCCGTCGGGGCAAACATCGCGCCCGTCGGGGGAGGAAAATCCCCGCCCGACGGGCGCGGCCGACGGGCTCGCCCTCGGGGCATTCCCCGAGCCCGCATCCCCTCGCCACAGCGTGGTCCTGGGAGAGTCGTCGCCGCTCCAGATCTACCACCACATCCCGCAGTACGCCCTGTTCGACCGGCTCGTCGATCTTTTGGTGGTGGACTCCAAGTACTGGCACCACAGCGTGCAGGTGGACTTGGCGGAGTACCGCACGGTGTTTCTTTCGTCCTACCCGGCGTTCGCGTCCACCCGGCAGTTGTTGGAGGCCCTCGTGCACCGGTTCGTCAACTCGGGCAACGCTGTGATCTCCATCCTCACCTGCGGGGACCACCCGGACTCCCCGGGGCCCCAGTGGACTTTGCCGTCGGCGGGTGTACGGGTGCCAGACCCTGGTGTACCGGTGTCGGACTCCGGGGCACCGGTGGAGGATGCCGCGGAGCCCCGCGGGATCGCCGACGTCGACTACGCGGTGCTCTTGCGGATCCAGATCAACATCTTGAAGGCGTTGGTGGTGTTGCTCACACGGTTCTACCCCCGGTTTGCCCAGGACCTCGGCAACCGCCCCATTCTCCTCCGGCTCCTCCGGTTGTACAGCCACGAGATCCTCCAGTGGTACAACTCGGCCAAGATCGAGGGCCCGTTGGAGCCGGCGTTCGCCAGCTTGGTGGGCTACTACAAGCGGTTGAAGCGGTTGTTTGTGCGGCGGTGGTACCGGCCGGCGACGGTATTGGAGTTCGACCGCTTCCTCGGAGAACACTTTGAGTTTTCCGACGGGCTCCACGACGTTCCGGTGAACCGGAACTTGCCCGGCCACAAGAACCTCCCCAAGATCGAGAAGTTTGTGCACAAGTTCAACCAGTTGTTGGCGGTGTTCTACCGCGGGATCGGCCCCGAGGACTGGATGGCGGTGTTTCGGGTGTTGGAGGTGCAGTACCACCGCCAGGGGCTCATGAACTTCCGGCCCCGGAACCGGGCCGAAGACCGGCCCGATACCGGGGCGTTGGTGGTGTCCAATGTGTTCGACTACCTCGACACCTTGACCGCCGACGGCCTGCCGGTGGCCCTGCGGTTCCCGTTGGTGTTCCGCAAGCTCTTGCGGCTCTACCGCAAGTTCCAGACCTACGTGTTGGTGCAGTTGACCGACTTGAACATCACGGTGGACGAGCGGTTGGACCGGATGAAGACGGTGCTCCAGATGGTGCGAGTGTGCCAGGTGAAGATGGCGGGGTCCCGGTTTGTTTTTGAGGGCCGGGGGCCGGTGCCGGGGTGCGTGGAGACCGCGGTGGTCAATGTGATCTACAGCCCGGAGAGCCGGTTGTTTGCCAACTTGTGGGTGAAGGCGGCGGGGTTGGCGGCGGACGCCACGGTGGAGGACCTCCAGGGGCTCTTGCCGGCGGTGGCGGCCGACGATTTGGCGTTGCTGGAGCCCCTCTTGCCCTGTTTCGGGTGGGTGATTGAGAACTTGCTTGCCCTCAACCGGGTGCCCGACTGGGGCCCGGCGGGCGCGACCGTTCTGCCCGTCGGGCAGCTGCCCGCGGTGAATATTTTGACGGCCGACGGGCAGTCCCCCGAGGGCCAAATAAACCCCCCCGACGGGCAGCCCGCCGGGCAGCCCATCAACTTCAACAAACGGTACCTCGTGTACAAGCTCGCCCAGGCGCTCACCGTCGACGGCGCCGCCGCCGCCGGCGACACCCGCGAGTTCGAGTTCCTCCTCAAGTTGGACAGCCGGTTGGTGCACAACCCCAACTTGAAGGAGTTCACGTTGTTGGACCGCGACAAGGCCCAGTTGTTCACCCGGGTGTTGCGGGACCAGCAGCGGATCGTGGCAGCGGAGAACCGCAGGAAACACAAACAGGAGCCCGGCTCCGGTCGCACCATCACCGCCAAAACCTCCACCCCGTCGCTCCGCCGCCAGTCGTTGACCTATAAAACGTCGTCGGCGTCGCGGTTCAAAATTAGCGGCTTTTTCACCAAGTCGCGGCCGTTTTCGCTCGGCCCCGCGCCCGACCGCGCCATTGCCGCCGCCAATTTGCCCCCCGCGGCCCCCGACAAGGCCAAACCCCTCGCGGTGATCCCGTTGAAGGCCAAGAAGATCTTCCCCGTGTACTTGCTCCCGCATTCGTTCAAGATCGATAGCGACCACGGCGACGACTACTTGTTCCAGTGTTTGGACGACGGAGACTTGAACGACTGGTTGGTGAAGCTCGGCTACGCGGGGCGGCACTGGTTTTTCTCCCGCGCCTTGAACCGCGGCGGCGGCGCGGTGTTCGGGGTGCCGCTCGCGGTGGCGTGCGCCCGCGGGCCGGTGCCGCGGTTCCTCCGCGACATTTTCCGCCACCTCGAGGCCGACGGCATTGCGGAGGTGGGGGTGTACCGGATCAGCAGCTCCGTCAGCGAGTTGAACGGATTGAAGGCCGCCATCGACCGCACGGGGCTGGTCGACGCCGCTGCCTACGACACCCACGCCTTGGCCAGCTGCGTCAAGTCGTATTTCCGGGAATTGCCCGATGCGTTGTTGACGGACGCGGTGATCGCGCGGTTGTTCCAGTGGCGCCACCAAACGGTGGCGGAGCTGGCGCCGGCCCCCGCGGCGCGGTTGGCGGTGATTTTGCGGGCGTTGCCGGAGACCAACTACCAGACGTTCAAGGAGTTGGCGGGGCACTTGAACAAGGTGGTGCAGCTCAGCGACACCAACAAAATGACGGCCAGTAACATTGCCACTGTGATCGGGCCGGCGTTGACGGAGGCCAGCAGTTTGGAGGTGTTGGTGAACAACTACGGGTTTATGAACTATGTGCTTGAGAAGATCGTGGTCAACTATGAGGAGGTGTTTGAGGCCGGAGAGCCGGTTTAGAGTTTTTATATAGCATGCGCCGATAGCGGCGGTTTTTGTATTGGAATATACATGGCTGTTTAGGGAAAGATGCCTGGCAGCTGAAATAAATGTGTCAATGCGTGAATGTGTCAAATGTGTCAATAGCGCATAACTGTGCATAAATGTGTCAATGGCGCATAAGTCAATGGCGCATCAGTGCGGCTCATCCACAGGAATAAATAATGCATACGCAATGGTCAATGGAATCCATTCATCATTGAATTTAAGTTTAATAAATTCAGAATTCTATACTATAATGGTAATGTTTAATTGATTGCGTCCAATACCAAGTCAAGTGTCAAAGCAATGTCTCCTCTTTCCAGCTTTTACCCTCGTCCTTACTTCAATAGAGGCTATAATAAATATCATTCGTATAACATTTACTATGTCCTTATTTGATTAGTTTTGACATCTTACGTCTCTATTTCTCTTTTTCTCTATTTCTTTATGTCTCTATTTCTTTATGTCTCTATTTCTTTATGTCTCTATTTCTTTATGTCTCTATTTCTTTATGTCTCTATTTCTTTATGTCTCTATTTCTTTATGTCTCTATTTCTTTATGTCTCTGATCTTTAGTCTCTACTTCTCTATGTCTCTCGTCTGTACGTCTCTAAGTCTCTATATCTTTACATCTTTACATTTCTACGTCTCTACGTCTCTGCGTCTTCTTTATACACACTTGTTCCTCCTTAAATCCAATCTTCTCTTTAAACACCAAGCTTCTCCTAGCTATTGCCAGATCTTGGAGCTCTAATATGCTATCTTTGTAAGTTTTATATTTAGATGTTTATAGTCATATATCTCAGGTTTATACATAATGATACTTATATTTTGAGTTATCTTCGATTGTATAGTTTTCTTGTAGTTATGTTGATACGCTGACATTCCTCATATTTGTAACATCCTTTATATATTCTTACTTGTACACTCACTCATAGTTTATATATATGTTATATTTATCAATACCTTGAACCTCTTTTACATCCCTATATATTCTTATAGTATGTTTATGATACTATATATCTCTAACTGTGTATTTTTGCTATATCTACCGGTGCATATATCGTTTCCCTACTTATGTATCCATATCCTCACTTGTATCTACTCACGTATTCATATCCTTTTTTCTTTTTACTTATATATCCTTTCTTCTCCTTTCTTCTCCTTTCTTCTCCTTTCTTCTCCTTTCTTCTCCTTTCTTCTCCTTACTTATATATCATTTCTTCTCCTCCTTCTTCTTCCTACTTATATCCACATTATCTATGTATACCACAATCATATTTATCTCAACAAAGACTTTAGTCCTTACTTATATCTTCACTCTCATATTTATGTATATCTACTTATGTATACCTTATTATCCTTAATTCTATATAACTATATTATACCTCAATATCCCTACTGATGTATATCTCCATTTAGAAGTGTCTAATTATCTATACCTCGATTAAAGATATATTTACCTATAGATCTTTATTATGTAAAGTTCATTACTTATTTACCTGTATCTTTATTATGTTTAGCTTCATTATTTATATATTTACTTGTATATTACCTATATATTTACCTATATGTCATTTTTATATTAAGTTCATTACTTATTTACCTATATCTTTACAATATAAAGCATTACTTATACATTTACCTATATGTCCTTTATATATTAAGTTCATTACTTATTTACCTATATCTTTATTATATAGAGTTCATTACTTATTTACCTATTGCTTATATATTTACCTATATCTTTACAATATAAAGTTCATTACTTAAATATTTACCTATATATCTTATTATGTAAGGTTCATTACTTATTTACCTGTATCTTTATTATATAAACTTCATTACATATTACCTATATCTTGTTATTTAGAGATCATTACTTATCTACCTATATCATTGATATGTATCTACTTATGTATGCTTGCTTATGTGAATATTGCTTATATTTTTACTGATATCTTTTCCTAATATACATTTATGTCTAATTTATCCATAATTATCCATTGATATTCATATTTACATCGTTAAATGTCCCATGAAACTTTCATAATTCTGATTTTGAACCATGCGACGAAGAACGTCCCTAAAGAACATTAAAATACACGAATATCGGCCAATCGAGTGAAAACGGACAGAAAGAGCAGAATATAGAATGTGTGAACGTAAAGAACTAGTAATATTCATCAACACCTTTAAAGGGTGTTACGTATTCAAAGAACAAGATGTCGTTATTCATAAATCACTGTGAATCTCACGAGTTTATGAATATTTCTGAAAATCACAGAATTCTAGAGTCAAAGGACTGCTGAAGTATATTTGGGTCTATTGAAGATGGAACTGAACTATTTATGAATCATGGGATAATTCGGAGCTTACCGATTATATGGGTTGTTGGAGTGGTCGTGGGCTGTAACCGGATAGTGGGGCGAAGAAACTTTCTATGAACCCGAGTCTTTGTTTCTGTGAGTCTTTCAGTGTTTCTGTGAGACTTTGGTGTTTCTGTGACTCTTTCAGTGTTTCTGTGAGTTTAAGAGAGTCTGAGACGGTATCGCTTTTAAGAGTAATATTACTACTCACTGGATAATGAAGATTTCGGGCCCTGGTGTTCACGAGACTAATCTTTGATGTTATAATTCCACATATGTCAGCTATTGAGGCTTCGACCCGAGCTCATGACTATTGGCACAGATTTGACCCTAATACTTGGCCTGTCAACAGAAAATAGATGACGACATAGAGAATTGCGACATAACGACATTACGGCCGCGATTGCAAAAGGATCTATCAGAAGTTAATGGCTTCATTTAAGGATTTGGATGCCTCTACCAGCTTTTTTAAGGAGTAATAGGGGAGGCAGAGAGAAATATACTATACAGGTCATCTAAGACCAAATTTAGTCTCAATATTCCATTTTGGTTATCAGTTCTCCTATTTTGGTATCAATCAGTTCTTAGTATTAATCACTTCTATCAACATGAACAATATTAGTGTTGCAGACGAAGCACCAGTCAGAAAAGATTATGGTAAACATAATCATGTTTATAGAAAAGGTCACCATTGGCACTTTGAGTTTCGAGTAAAGTTTCATGGGACCGACGGTTCTGGGCTGTCGTTGTTTTATAGGACAAATGACGTATTCAAGAGATTATTGAGATTCTATGAGTCTTGAGTCTAGTTTGGGGTTGAAAGGCTGAAGTTTGTGAGAAGTGCGAGTCACATGAGTTTATAAGCTTTGGATTTATGAGTATTGGGTTTTCTGCTGCGTTCACGAGACTAAAAGGTATTCATGGCACCTCAGAAGTGCTTATGGTAATTGTTTCTGAATTGTGGTGTTTCTGAATATTGTGGTGTTTTAGATATTTTTGGGGCTCTGAGGGTCATGAGACTCGAAGCCATGGGACTCGAAGGCCATGGGACTCGAAGGTCATGGGACTCGAAGCCATGGGACTAGAAGGTCATGGGTATTTAAGGACTGGGGCATTAGTGAACTTTTACCGGGTTTAAGAAATTTAAGAGCGTATGATTTTACTAATATTGAGTTATTTTGGTATACACGACTGTGAAGTGTTCGTGGGTCTGTTGGCCTATTTATAGACTATTGACACTCACGGTTTAATCTTAAAGTTGAGCATTCATGAAAATATGGTCTATTTGAGGGATAATGGGTATTCTGGGACAATAGATGCTAAAATGGGATTTAAAGGTGTTTAAGGGACTATAAAGAATTTATGGACTATAGAGGTATTTGTGGGACTGCGGATATACATATGGACTATGGAAGACTTTGGAGGTATTGAAAGGGTACAAAGAATTTTGGACTCTAGAGCTATTTATGGACTACTGACACTATCAAGAGGCTTTATGGGTCTTGGGTTCTTCAACGTACTCTGAGGCTTCACTAAACATTTTGGACTCTAGAGCCATTTATGGACTACTGACATAATCAAGAGGCTTTATGAGTCTTGGGAGTCTTCAACTCTCAGGCCTCACTAAATGCTGGCTTTTGGGAGAAATGGGAGTATTTATAAGGCTGATAACAATATTTCTGGATTTATGAGTATTGTTGGACCCTCCAAGAATTTACGTATGACTTTTGTTGACTTTTGGCTTATCAATTGGACTTGATAAATTTACGGCTTATGAGTCTGGAATCGTTCCGGATATTCATGAATTGAGAGATAACGAGTATACATGGAATGTAGACGTTGGCTGTAGTCGTACTATTGGATGATTTAGTGGCCACGAGGACGATCATGGGACACGATTCATCGAGTATTCCAGAATTTACAGTGTTCACGGCAGTAAACGATTGTTTGAGACATTCTGACTAAAGGATTCACTTTACGCCACTTACACGAGTTTCGTTCACACTATTTACGGTTTTATTGCGGGTCTATTTACAGGTTCTTTGGGTCACAAAACGGCAGACGTCCCTCAGATCAGCTTCACTGCGAAATATTCCTTCGAATAACCTCATATGGCCGGAGAAGTGCTTCAAATCAGCGTTCCTGACGGTTCCACGGCCGATTCCTGGCGATTCCTTGTGAAATCTCCCATTAATGCCGCCTCACATAGTTGTTCAGCCCCTGGTTCCGTCTCCTCCTCGCCGCCACCCGTTTATCCGACTGCCGCATGTTCTTCTCGGTATTCTTGTTCGTCTGGTCCTTGAAATCCTTCCACCAATCCCCCAAGTTGTTCTCCTGGGGCTTCGCGGGGTGTCTCACCAAGGGAGGAATGTTCAACCATCTCCGGCACGCCTTACTGTTGAAAATCAAGCTCTGCACGATCGAAACCACCGAGTTGGTGGCCATATACAAAATAAAAGCCACCGGCAAGTTCTTGGTGACGAAAATGGTGACAATGGGCATGGCGTACATCAATTTCTGCATCGGAGCCGTCATCTGGGTGGGCCCGAACTCGCTCATCCCCGCCTTGGCCCCCACCTTGAACATCACCCAGAACGCGGCGGCGGAAATCACCTGGAGCCCCAAATATGGGTCCACCTGGGTCAAATCCTGGAACCAGTACGCCCCCTGGGTGGCAAAGCCCTCCACGGGGGCCCGGGCCATCTTGGTCAACGCCTGGTAGCTGGCGTACCCGAAAACGATCTGCAGCACCGCTGGCATGAACTGGTGCGTCATGTGGACGTCGTTGTCTTTGGAAAGCTTCTGGCGCCGGCGGGTCAATTCCGCCTGTTCCTGGGGGGAGTCGGCGCTGCGCAACCCCCGCATGATGTCGTCTAACTCAGGCTTGATTTTCGACACTTTGGCGGCGTTGCGGGTGGCCCGCACGTACAACGGGAACATCACCAACCGCAATCCCAACGTCACCCCCACGATAGCCCCCCACCACGGCACCCCACCGTAGACGTGCGCGCACTCCAACACCCGCTCCATCACCGCCGTGGGCCCGTACCCCTGGGCCAATCCGATGGAGTCGAGGTACCCGAGGTGGTCCGAGGTCAATCCACTCATCTCTGCGGCGCTCTCGCCGATCCGGCTCAACTGGCTGGTGATTTCGCCCGTTTTCTCTCCCGTGGGGGATCCCGAACTGTACCGAACCGGGCCTATACCCATCCCGGCACCCCAGTTTGCGCGGAAAACGCCTCTCGACCCTACTCTGGCCCCTATACTACCATTGGCTGCCATCCTGGCGCCGCTCATCACGCTTCTGATCATGTTTCTGCTGTTTCTGCTGGCTCCTCTGGGGTTCGAAAATTTTTCAAATTTTTCAGTTCGCGAAAATCATCGAAAGCTTTTGGTTGATGGTGCGATGAGAAAGACGGTACTACAGAGATATCGAGGGCGGGGGCGGGCGTTCGGGGCGACGGGGTGGTTGGTGGCATACATGCACACCCGGGTATCGGTGTCGCTGCTCGATCGGTTTCGCCGGTGTCCCGATCAAACCGGTTTTTGCGAGGTGCTCTACGACCTCCACCATAAGCATCGACAGGGCCGGCGGGATTTTGGCGGAGAGCTGGTGCTCTACAGCGTGCTTGCGGCAATGCCGCGGTATTCCTTCGCCATCCCCCCGGCTTTGGCCGCCTCCAGCCCCCTGCTTCTCGTGAACTTGTCGCTTTTCAAGTTGTTGCAGGAGGACAACAACGAGGCCTCGTTGAAGTTTATGCTCCGCAACCTCCACCACGACTTGCATTTTGAGTTGATTGAGTTCTTTGTGTTCAAGAACATCGGCCACTACTTCGTCACCCCGTTTCTCCAGAAGATCTTCCACGTCTACCCGCAATTTGTGCTCAGCAACGAGGTGTGGGCGATGTACGCGGCGGCGGTGTGCGACAGCTTGTCGCTTGAGGGCGCTAAGTTGGTCTACCATCACCTCATCGACCACCACGCCCGCTACGACCAGCCCGCGGGCACCTCCCCGTCGGGCATTTCGGGCGCGGCCCCGTCGGGCGCCCCCCGCCCCCAGACCCACTTCCCCTTCCTCGTGTCCCCCGGGGTGTTGGAGACCCTAGGGACCATTTTCGCCACCCACAACCGGCCCCGGTATCTTGCGGGCCTCCTCGACTACTTCGGCCGGTTCTACTCCCTCGCGGGCCACAAACAGTGCTACAAGTCGTTATTGGTTTCCCTGGTGGAAGCCTATAGCGCCACCGCCCAGGTGCGGCCGGCGATCCAACTGTTTGTGGTGTTGGCGCGCCACCATCGCTATTCCATGGACCTGAACGCCGCCGGCCGCCTCAGCCACCGGCTTTTGCGTGAGACGCTGGCACGGCGCCTTGAGGCCATCCAGGGCCACACTTCAGCCCCGCCAGCGCTGCCACCGCCGCTATTTCCCGATATGGTACGTATCAATGACCTCCCGCGATTTTCCCGCCTTTTGGGCCGGGTGCTCCGCCAGAGGACCCGCGCAAAGCCGTTGCGGTGGATGGTTTTGGTGCAAAACAGCCATTTTTCCCTCACAAAGTTCCTTGTGACCCAACTCACGGCTCTAAGCCGGTTCCACGATGCCTTGGCTCTCATGAGTATGGCACCCCGCAAAACCAGCCGCCGGATCTCGGAGTTATTCTCCGATGACATGTTCCTTTTGATCTTCAAGCACTTGCGGCTGCACATCCGCCAGCGCGGCCGGGCCAATAGGCGACACCAGTCCCGCCCTGTGTCGGTGGTGGAGGCGTACCAGCTCGTGCCCAAATTCATGAAACTGTACATGCAATACCGAAACGGCCACTTCGGCACATCCGCGGTGGTGCAATCGTACCTAAATCTCGTCCTCCACCACCCCCAGCTCAGCCCGTGGATGGTGGAAGATGTGCTACGGGACGTAGCTGCTGCGGAGTTGCCTGTGGTGCTCAGTAGGGCCCAGCAAAGGCGTTTGGAAGAGGTGTGCCCTGCGAAGCCCGGGAAAGCCCACCTCCACCTACAGATCCTAGATCACGTTTCACATAGAGATACAGCCACCAGATGATGATTCTTGTACATAGATGCATAAATACGACTACTAGGACCGATACCGAGGCTCTTGTGGTTTTTGGGCTGTGATCTAATCTCCGATCTAAAATCCGATCTAAAGTCCTATCTAATCTCCGATATACCATTTCGGCCCCTCTTTCGATTCTCATCCTCCTCTCCCCCCAGCCCCTACTCGTCGCGCGGATTCGACATCCGGTGGATCCGCACGTCGTCGCCGTCCAAATTCGCAATCGACGTGATGTCCTGAGGCGTGATGAAAATGGTCTGCGACTGAGGTACCTTCTTCAACTCGCTGAGAAGAAGATTTATACTGGCGGTCCGGTTCATGGAGTCCATGAACACGTCAAATTCGTCGAGCCCCCGCACTTTACTGTTCATGATCTTCCAAATCGACAAGAGAAACGCGATCTGGGTGAACGACTTCTCGCCCCCCGACAACGAGTCCACCGTGCGGAGGGTGGTGGCCTCCTGCGGCGCCACTAGCATCGTCACCCGTTGGTTTTTGCTGTCGATAACGAGCTTTCCCTTATAGTTTCTCTCGTCCAACGCGTATTCGAACGACGTGCGGGCCTCTTGGATGTTGATGGAGATGGTTTTGCGCAAGAACGAGAGCCGCTGGTGCAAATCCGACTGGAGGGTGGTGTAAAGCCGCTCCAAGTCCTCCACCTGCAGATTGGCCTGGTCCCGGAGACGGGTATTTTCGATCAATTCCTGCTGGATCTCCTCGTAGTTGCGACCGATGGCTCTGTCAGCGTCCTCGGCGGCCTTCAGGGTGAGTTCAAACTCCCCCTTGATCGACTCGGGGGTGTCGGAGTCGTCGATGGTGACTTTGTCCCGGCCACAGATCTCCTCGGCCCGGGCCTGGTTCTGTACCAACTTCTTGTGGTAGCCGTTGATTTTGGCTTCGCTGGCGGCGATGTCGGCCTCGAGGGCCTGGATTCGAACCGCGGCCTTGCCGGCCTCAGTTTCGCGCACCGCCAACTCGTTGCTCATGGCTTCGACGTCGTCCTCCGTACGCCGCTGGAGCTCCTGCAACTTGCGAAGGCGGCCCGCGGCCTCCTTGTGCTTCCGTCGGGCCCCGCGGAGCACGTCGAGGTTGTTCTGCAACTCTTCGCCCAACGATACCACGATGTTCTCGCTATTGGTCTGTTGTTGGTTCTGGTCGTCGATCCGGGCCTTCAACGAGTCGATCTTGGTCGACACCGTGACCTCATCGAGCCCGGTCTCGATGTCGGTGATTTCGCCTGTTTTCCGCCCGATCTCCCGGCTCATCCCGGCGATTTCCGCCTTCAACGTCTGTTTTTGCCTCTCCACCGAAACCTTCAATTCCCGGAGCTCCGCCGCCGCCCGGGCCCGCAGGGCGGCGTTTTCGTCCAACTGCTGCTGCAATTTGCCGATCTCGTCGTTGATGGTCTCCTCCACCATCCCTCCCGACAACTTGTGGGCCTGGCCCTGCTGGTAATATACAGGATCCACCGCCAACGAGTTGTTGTCCCCCGACGACCGTTGGCCGCCGGAGTTGCTGAGCAACGAGTAGACGTTGGTAACGTTGTTCTGCTGCACGAGGGTGGCCGCCTGGCGCTGATCGGTGGTGATAATGGACTTCTCGATGCTGTTGATGTCGATCAAGGTGTAAAGCACGTTATCGTCGAAGAACTCCAACATATCGACGAGCGCGGTGTGGCCACCGGCCCTGCCGGACTGATAATCGAAGCGGTCGAACCTGCGGGTGATGATGGTCTTGTTGAGCCGGAATCGCCGCAACAATTCCGCCAAAAGCTTTCGGTCGTGTTCGTCGCACACGAGGAACGAGTCGAGCGTCCGGGCGAGCACGGCGTTGACCAAGTCCTTCCACTCCCCGAAGGCCTTCTTGACGTTCACGTAGGAGCCAAGGGGCCCGATGGGGGTCTGGTGCCACTGGTTCAGGGTCTTGATGGTTTCCACCACCGTTTTCATGTCTCTTCCCCAGGCAATGTACCGGTCGCGCTTACTGGCATCGAGAATGGCCACCCGCTTGCTCAACTCGGCGGCGGAGGCCTCCAACTCCCGGATCTCGTCGGTTTTGGCGGTGATCCCGGAGTTCCCCGGGTGGTCGAGATCGCGCATTTGGGTGGTTTTGCGGTCCCGGTCGGCCTTCAACCGGGCGATTTCGGCCGTGAGCTCCGCCATCCGGCTCGTCAACTCCTCGTTGGTGCCGCCGTTGAACTTATCGATTTTGGCCTGCTCGGTTTCGATTTCGCGGTGGAACTGGGCGATGTGGGCCCGGCAGTTCTTGATGGTGTCGTTGTGTCGCTGGATCTCCTGCTCAAAGCTCTCGCGGTCTCGCTTGAGCTTTTCCACCTCCGCGCTGTGGCCGTCGACGGTCTGGTTGAGTTCTGCGACCTCGGCGCCGAAATTCACCAATTTGGCTGTCTTGGCCTGGATCTGCTCTGTGAGCTGCTGGTTGGCGGCCGCGGTCTCCTGGGAGGCTCTCTCGATGTCGGCGATGTCGCTGGTGGCCTGGCGGATGCTGTCGTTGTACTTCTGGATCCCCAATTCGATACGGTGTACGTTGAACCAGTAGATTTTGCCATGAAGGAGGTCTAACTTGCGCCGAATGTCGTCCGATTTCTTGTACTGCTGGTATACTTTCACCAGCTCGTTGTACCGGTGGTTGGCGACCTTCTGGTTATCGCGGGCGAGGTCCAATTTGCCTTTTATTTCGTTAGTATTGTTGGAGGTCTCCTTGTGGTTGTTGATGATGTCGGTGACCAACACTCCCTGCATAAAGTAGGTGAATTTGGCCTCGTCGCTGGTGGAGGTGAGGAATTCTCGGGCCTTGTCCTGGGAGAGGAACGACAACGGGTTGTCGACCCGGATGTTGTACTTGAGGAGAATCTCGTCAATGTCGGCCTTTTTGGTGGAAAACGTCTTGCCCTGGCTGTCCTTGATCATATAAGCCGACGACGCGGCGTGGCGGCTCAACCGCCGCTCGATGGTGATGGAGGGGCCGTATTTCTCGGGGTAAAACCCGTCGACGCCGCTGTTTTTGAATGTGATGGCGATGCGGGCGGTGGACTTGCCGTCTTTGATCAAATCGGTGATGGAGCGTCCCCGAGAGGTGTCGCTGGCCTTGGCTCCGAGGCCAACGGAGATTCCGGTGATAATGGCACTTTTACCGCTGCCGTTGCGGCCGATGATGAAGTTCAATCGGGGGCCCAACTCGAGCTCAAACGACTCGTGGCACATGAAATTCTTGAGCAGGAGCCTCTCGATCACTCCGGCTTGCGCGGGGAGGCTTTGCTCCCCGTCGCTGTCGGAATCGCTGTCGGAATCGCTGTTGGTATCGCTGGCGGCGCTATTCTGGTCACTGTCGGTATCACCGTCGTCGGACGCGCTCCCAGTGCCGCTTGCGGGATTCTCCTGGGTCATTTTGGTGCGCTTGTGGCCCATGAGGCTGCTCAAGATGTCGGTGGTCTTCTGAGACCCGAGATCATCGTCCAAATCGAACTGCCGTTTGGCCAACATGGGGGTTTTCGCGTTCGCGTTCGCGGTTTTGAGTGGGGGCTGGCCGCGGGCCGGGATTGGGTCCGCTTTCGGTGGCGAAAGCCTGGCCTGGCGCGCCTGGTGGTGCGATACACCCGTACACCCATAGCTACTGTGATTTCTACCCGTACACCTGGTTCTCCTTATATGCAGGTCACTTGCCTCAGGTTAATTAGGGGGTAGTCATTTGGCCCATTTTGTTTCGTGGTGCACTGAAATGTAGCCACAGAGGTACCTCAGTACGCATATTCCCAACCCAGAAACAAGCAGCGATTTGCGACGAGATTGGTACATCCACAGATCACAGACCCGTACACCATATCTGTACACCACAACCGTACACCACAACCGTATGCGCTTGGCTGCAAAAGATTATTACATTCGAATAACTTGTGGTTTAAACCAATGGCGACGATCAGAGAGGTTATCCAACAGTCAGTGTATGTGGTTGACGGGGATGTTTATTCCTTCAATTGCAGCTCTTGATATGTGGAAGAGAAGTCAATAAATCGGTTGCTGGCATTGTGGTTAATACTATTGGCAGCAGTTATTTCTATTGGCAACTCAAACAAGACAAGCGATACTCTCCGATCAGTCGCCAAGTAACCGCAAATCCATAATATCCTCCTTTATCTGTATTTGCTTTGGAATGCTGTCCAAACTGGCTTTCTGAGCCCAAATCGCCAACATGTCTAACCGATCGAAAGAGGCCCTTTTCTCATCACGGGTTGTCTGACTGGCTTAATCTCACTCTCGACACTAATATTCTTGATTACTGTGGCAATAGACACCACGAAGGTTCTTCAGCCTTGCAGAAGCCATTCAAAGATGCCCTTTGAGGTCAGAATTACCCTTTTATATCTGGTGAACGACACATTATGGAACTCAGTGTGCAAAAATAGATTTTCCACATCAATTTGAGCCTTCCTATGGTACTAGATGAGGCCATCCAGAGACTCATTAATTAACTATAGCTTGTTTTAGAACCCATTCGAGAAACAAGTAACTCCAAAAGGACTAATGAGGAACTCGAGAGACATTTCAGATGTACGGGTGTGAAAAGGCTTCGCTGTGGTGTACGGGTGTGGTGATCAGGCAAAAGCAGTGAGGAGGAAAAGCAGCGAATTCGAACAAAGTCAGAGCAACATTACCGTAAAGGCATTCTCAGCTGAATAGTTGATACAACTCTAGGGGATCCCCGCCGAAAGAAGCTTCAGAGGATAACCATGGCGGATATTTTCACATCTGTCTCGCTGTCTCGCCATTTTGAGAGTTATATTTCTATCGAGCCCGACCACTGCCGGAGGTATGGCACTTTGACCTCGACTCTTACATTCCCATCACCTATGTTTTCGCTCTGGGCACGGCCTTTTGGGAGAAATCTACCGTAGACGACTTAGCGGCCATTTAAGCGCATATGACAGATGTCGTTGATGTCGCGATGTCGCGATCGATGCATTGACGCATCTGTCGCTCAAATGCATGACACAATACCGCCTAAGCGCATATGACACAAATTACGGCCATTTCTGCCACCACCTTCACCGCATGTTCCCACCTCCACTCCCTATAACACCGCACCTATACCATCAAGTGCCGTTCGCTTTACTACCCCACCGGTTACCCTGAAGATCAGCGCGTCCATTTTGGGATAGGGGATCTGGACATTGCTGTCGCACTGCGAATTCGTCTAATTTTAGCCCAAATTGTGTCTCCCCGGCCCCATAAAGCCTCTGGTCCAAGCTTCAGGCCCCACGCAGCGGCCTCCCTTTATCCCGCGTCGAACGGCCCTGTTGTTGCCGGAATTTTCGCATTTTGGCCACATCGACAATTTCCTATTTAGGCTAATTACTTCCGTTTTAGGAACTGTTATCAATGCCTCTATTGCCAGTTGCGGCTATTTAAACAGGAGGTTTTCTGTGGTTTTTATTCAATGAAGTTGCTTTCGCTTTTAAGTGTCTTGACCGTGGCACTGTGTGTGCCGGTGGCCTCCAACCACCTGGCTGCCTCAAACCACCTGACTGCCTCAAACCACTCGTTGCCTTCCCATTCGGCCCACTACAACCATTCGTTGCCCTTGAACCACTCGTTGCCCACCAAACAGAACGACAAGCTCAAACCCCGAGCTTTCGTCGTCACGATGTTTGCCCTTGAAGAAGAGGCGTGGTTGCAGAACGTGTACTTCGCCAACAACTTCACCATCCCCGGGTTGAGTCCTTTGTTCCCTTACGTCCACTGCACCACCGACTTCGACTTGTGCCACGTCACCACCGGAGAAGGCGAAATCAACGCCGCCAACACCGTGATGTCGGTGTTGTTGAACCCGTTGTTCGACTTCAGCGAGACATTTTGGTTGTTGAACGGGATTGCGGGCGGAACCCCCAAGGAAATCTCCTTCGGCTCCGTCACTGTCGCAAAATACGCAGTGCAGGTCGGATTACAGTACCAGATCTCCTATAACGACTTAAAACAGAACCACGCCAACTGGACGGGGGGTTATTGGAGCTATGGGTCCAAGGACCCTTGGGGATACCCTGGGTCTGTTTACGGCACCGAGATCTTCGAATTGAACGAAAACTTGAGAGATAAGGTCCTCGAGGTCGCTAAAACGGTGGAGGACCAATTGGTGGAAGGAACCAAGGAAAACGTCGCCTTGAGAAAGATGTACCCCGCGCCAGCCAACCAGAAGCCCACCGTCAAAGGATGTGACGTTTTGACCTCCGACAGCTACTGGATGGCCAAGACTTTGGACGATTACTTCTACAACTTCACGGAGATCATCAGTAACGGCAGTGCCACTTACTGTTCCACGGCACAAGAGGACAATGCTTCTTTGGAGGCGTTTTTGAGGGTGTCGAAGGCGGGAATCGCCAGATTTGATAGGGTGATCGTCATGAGATCCATCAGTGACTATGCCGAAGCTCCGGTCAACATCACCGATCCAGTTGCTTTCTTCCAGACCTATCCACAAGGGGGTATCCAGGCATCGTTGGATAACTTATTCACCGTTGGATTCGCTGTAATCGAAGATATCCTTGAAAATTGGGACAATTATACTTCGTTGGAGGCTGATAATTACATCGGCGACATTTACGGCACTTTAGGCGGGGACATGGACTTTGGTCTTGACTCCTATGTCATACATTGATCCGGGCTGTTAGCTTTATCCCGCTTTATTGCGTTTTATACCGTTTTCGAATATATATGTTATTTCCGGAGGGGCGCGCACCTAGCGCATCACGTCCCGCCTACAGTGCGTTGCATCACATAAAGTCGCATCACATACACTGCGCATCGCATCCGCGCGTCTATGCGCGCTCTCGGTCCTCCGGTTTTTTACATGCTTCCACTCGTTTTACTCCTCACGTTACTGCTCACGGCTGTCTTGGGTTCCCCCGTCCAGACTCCGTTCCATGGCACCATCACCCCCAAGGTGTTCATCGTGACCATGTTTGAGCCCGAGGAAACCGCCTGGACCGACAATATGCCCTATGTGCATCATTTCATTATCCCCGGATTAAGCCCCCTACATCCCCAGGTCCATTGCTCCGAAACATACGAGATCTGCCATTTCACCACAGGAGAGGGGGAAATAAACGCCGCGAACTCCATGATGGCCGTTTTACTCAACCCTCGGTTCGATTTACGGCACAGTTTCTGGCTCCTCAACGGAATCGCCGGAGGCAGTCCCACGGAAGTCACTACGGGATCGGTTACTTTCGCCAAATACGCCATCCAGGTGGGGTTGCAGTACCAAATCGACCCGAAGGAGCTCGCCGGCCACCCCGAATGGCCTACTGGTTACTTCTCCTTCGGTGCCACCGACCCCTGGGGGTACCCCGACTCGGTGTACGGCACCGAGGTGTTTGAATTGAACGAAAACCTCCGGAACCGGGCGATGAAGCTGGCCCAAAGGGCCGAAAGCCGCTTGGATATTGGCACAGACCAAAATATTCACCTCCGTCTGCAATATTCCGGCCCCGGAGGCCTCCCCCCCTCCGTTAAAGCCTGTGACGTGCTTACTTCGGATAATTATTGGATCGGAGAAACTTTCGACAACTACTTCATCGACTACAGCAGATTGATCACCAATGGAAGCGCAACCTATTGCCTGGCGGCGCAAGAGGACAATGCCACCCTAGAGTCGCTACTCCGGTTGAGCAAGTTCGGCTACGTGGACTTCAATCGGATAATCGTCATGCGAACCATTTCCAACTTTGTCCGGTCACCCAAGCCCACCGACCCGGTGGAGTTCTTCCTCAACTACCCCAAGGGAGGCATCGAGTTGAGTTTGAGGAACCTCTATATCGCCGGAATCGAGGTTGTGAACGATATAGTGGAGAATTGGGAGGAGTATTGCAGTTTGAAGCCGGAAAATTACGTGGGAGACATTTACGGGACGTTGGGGGGAAGAAGGGATTTTGGAAAGGACGGATACACGGTACACTGAGTCGTTGACAGTTCCATGGGTTTAATTTATTGGCCAGTACGAAGGTTTAAGCGGTATTTATTGCTAATATCCGTTGATATTCACATAGATACACTAGTTTTGAATGATACGTCAGGCTTCACACCAAGTTTCTCAAAAGTATTCTTGGGTTCCTCCTTTGAGCTCCTGGATTCTCAGGCTTCTTCTGGACCTTCATAGAACTCTTCTGGGGTTCGAGTTCTGGAGGTTCAAGTTCTGGACTCTCAGGGCTTTTGCGTTTCAGGTTCTAAAATAGAGGGCTCTGAAATTTCAAACTCTGTGGCAAGGCTTTTGGGTCTCAAGGCTTCTAAGTTCCAGGCCTTCTGCCCTCACTTGTCTACCACTTTCCTCCCATTCACAAACACACTCCTACAATTGCGGTCGTCTCCGCAAAACACCCATTTGTTCAACAAATTCAAAAACTTCAATTTCCTATCGTCGGCGGAATCTCCAGCAGAAGGTAATTGCCAATGAAACAAATCCAAATTACCAGCCTGTAGGTCTATTACTTGACTATCAAACCTCTTTCCCTCGTCAAAAGTCCCTATTGTGTCCTGCAACCCCACAGCAATGGCACCGCCTTGAGTGGCCATGAAAAGGCCATCATTAAGTGACAACTTATCGAAGTTGTTGCCGGATTTCATCGACAAATGGTGCGACACCAATATGGATTGACGGATTATCGACAATATCGAAGGATCCCAGCCCCCAGAAACGTCAGTACCCAAACTGACATTGATGTTTTCCTCGTACAAGTATTTCTTCACCGGAGCTTCACCGCTGGCTATAAAGGTGTTGGATGTTGGACAATGCGATATGGAGCAGTTCTTAGACTTGATCAATTTGCACTCTCCGTCGGTCAAGTGAATCGCATGGGCCAAAATGGTGGATTCCTGCAACAAATTGTGGTTGTCGTAAACGTTGGCATAGTTATCGCATTCTGGAAACAACTTCTTCACCAAATCGATTTCTCCCTTGTTTTCACTGATGTGGGTCTGGATCGGCAAGTCGTGGGTTTCAGACAACTTCCCCAAGTTGGTCAACAAGCTCCGGGAGCATACCGGCGCAAACCGAGGGGTGATGATAGGTTTCACCAAATGCTCATTGGTGGGGCTTTTATTGGCAAAATAGGTGGCCAATTCTCGAATATCATCGAGACATTCCTGCTCCGGCTGTTCGTAGGAAGGGTACTCTTCGTTGTGGTTCATGCAAACCTTGCCCACAAACCCTCTCTGGCCCGTGGCGAGCAACAAATCCCCAAACATCTTGGATGTCTCGTTGTCGATGGTGGTGAAATACGACCCACAGGTGGTGCCGCACCTCAAGGTCTTGTTGATGACCTTGGAGTACACCTCGTGGGCAAACAGGAGGTTTTGCACGTTGAAACTGTTCTCCAAGGGGAAGGTATATATCTTTAGCCAGTCGAGCAACTGCACATTGAGGCCGATTCCGCAATTGGGATACTGTGATGAGTGGATATGAGTATCGATGAACCCTGGGAACACAAACCGGTCGTTTTCGAGCCTCACGTAGCGGAAATGGGCCTCGTTCGCGTGGTTTTCCAAGAATACCTCGATATCGTGCTCTCTTTCCCGGCGAGCATCGCCAATTTCCGCACTGTCGTCCGACTGTTTGATGAAGTCGATGACGCCCTGGCGGCTAACACCAATCAAACAGTCAAACCTGATTCTAATTTCCCCCAATCGAGGGGTGTCAATGAAGTTCCCTTTGTATAAGGTGTAGGGGATGTTCTCTACCGCCTTCATGTTGTTCAATTGGTTTTGGCTTAGGGTTTTATGGCAATAATGCTTATGGCGCTTGAGGTTTTATGGCAATAATGTTTATGGCGCTTTAGGTTTTATGGGGGTCGAGGGGGTTTTATACTTCTTATCGCACCTTTCCTTCGGAGCCGCGAGACTGATAATTTTGGGCAGAACGCTCCACAGATTAAGGGCCTTTGGGGATGAAATGAAGCGTAATGGGTCCGGAGTGGTCTATAGGGTATATAGGAGGCAACGGAGGTGTGCAAACGATCCTGGAGGAGCTGGAGCCAAAGATTGGGACTGCTGCAAAACCGCGCATACCGGGATACCGGTTCGACAGCAATCCGGGCCTCCGGTAGCGGAGAACGGCGAGGGCTCCGAGGGGTTCCGAGGGGTCTTGGGAGCGGAATAGCAGGCAGGAAGCCGGATGTCGTGGCTGGGGCCTCGACAGGCGGTGGAATGCCGCCGTCACCCACCCAATTGAACCCTACCAGTTGTCACCCGCTATGGATGTCACACTATAAATGTCACACTATGTCGCAACGTGTCGCAGGACTTAAATGTCACACAATGTCGTGTTGTGTCGGTAATGGTCCCCACACGTAATGTCACAACGTGTCGTCTTGTGTCGTCTCTATTTGCCATTAGTCCCGAACGGGAAAACAAATAGGGGAGTGATCTGAGCAGGCAAGGGACGGCAGACAACTGTAAGAGAGTGGAGAGTAGAGGGCAGGAATCGGTACAGACGGTAAATATCAAAGACGATCTTTTATTCCCATGGCTTATAACAAATAAACACCTAATAAACCAATTAAACCCAATGAAGCCCCGTTGGTGGCACCGATGTTAGTTTGGGTGGTGGCGGAGGCCACTGACGAGGACTCGGAAGTAGCGGAAGAAACGGTGGTTGGAGCAGCTGAGGTGGAGGCAGCTGAGGTGGTTGGAGCAGCTGAAGTGGTTGGAGCGGCCGAGGTGGTTGGAGCCGATGAAACTGGGGCTGAGGAAGCTGGTGCGGACCACACGGAAGAAACTGGTTCAACAGATTGTGGTGCGGAACTGGCAGCAGCACTTGAGCTGGCACTGGAGCTAGGAGCGGCACTGGAGCTAGAAACACTGGAACTAGATTCAGAACTGGATTCAGAACTAGACTCAGAGCTAGACTTGACGTCCTTGGCGTATGGCTTACAGCTGCCCTCAAAGGCGTTGATGGCGGTGTCGGTGACTCCGTCGGGACAAGCGGTCTTCAAACAATCTTCAACGTTGTCGAACTCGGTACCACAGATACATTTCAAGTCGTTTAATCCGCTACAGTCGGATTTCTTGGTGACCTGGGCAACACATGCCAACACACATGCAGGAGGAGCGGCCTCTACGACGGCGACGGACAACACCAATGCAATTAACGAACTAGTGAATTTCATAACGAGGGTATAAAGGATGATAAATTTGAAAATTTTTCGAGGGTAAACAATTCTATTTTTAGGGTGGGCGCGCACGACGGGTCTAGAACGTGGTGCACGGCGGTGGTGCACGGGTGGGGAGGAGAGTGGTGCGGGCTGGTGCACGGGTGTCATTGCGACCTGAAACGTCGGTATAAAGCAGCTAAACACGGCTGAAGGGGGTCAGAGTCGTCCAAAGTCGGTATAGAGTCGCCCGGAGTCGTACAGAGTCGTCCAAAGTCGGTATAGTGTCATCCAGACACCCTCAGAGACTGTTAAAGTCAGAGCTCCCAGCCATAACCTTTATTCAATATCACCCTAGACTCCCTCTCACCACTGGATGTGCGCAGACAACCCCCGCCCCTCGTAGACCAACCCCAAAACCAACTCGTCTAACTCCACGTCCAACTGCAGCTCCACGTCCACCACGAGCTCGCCGTTGATGGCCTTACGCAAAATATCAAAACCGAGGGAATTGACCTTGATGGGTATCTTTCCCGTCTTGGACCGGCCGGGCATCACCACTAGATGGTGCGGGGTGGCGATGGTGCCCAATTGGGTGCCGTGGTAGCTGGCGTTGACGGAATTGATGGTGATGCCCAATTCGTGGTTCGACACGGGATTAAACACCGTCAATTCCACCTCCGACCCGAGCAAATGAATGGTGACATCCACAATAAGCTCCTCGTCGAGCTTGATATCCGGGGTGGTGACGATAGTGGACTCGGGGTATCGACCGAGGGTCAAACTGACCGGCTGAGATCGCTGGCAGATGACGTTATTGATGAATTCGATCAACTCCGGGGACTTGGGGAGCCGCAACCGCACATCCTGCCCTACAGTGATCGTTCCGATGTCGGTGGTGATCTCTAGCGGGGTATGGAACTCGTAGTCCACGCTGGGGATCTCGACATCCACCGAAATCTCGAGCAAGTCTCGGGAGGCCTCTGTCACCACCACATCGTGGGCCACGATCTCCGGGTCGGGGACCTGCACCTGTGGTGGCACAGTGATGTTGTAAACACTAAATTCAACGCTACCGTTGACTATAGGGGAAACTATGTCTGCTGCCGTCACATGGACGTCAAAGGCACCGGTTCCCGCGTTGCAAACCGTGAGTTGGTTCTGGAGGATCCCATCGCGGTAGCAGGCCGACCCGCGGCCGCTTACACCCCCACTGACAACGTATTCCGTCTCAAACTCCACCGGAAAATCCACCAAAACCGTGGTCCATATCACCAAGTCGGCATCGTCGATGACGGTGGTGTGGTTCAAGGTATAGTTGAGGTTTTGCGGTACCGGGACGGTGAATTCCGGCATTCTGAACCTCACATTGTTGATAACGTTGTTCAACCACCGGGGATAGTCGGTGTTATTGACGGAGGACCTGATGAACAATCTGGTGGTGCCGTTGACGTAATCTGCCACCAAACCACTGAGCAACCCACAGGTATCGGTCGGCAACGGCACGAACTCGCCCGAAATCTCGCTGTGGTTGTAGCTGAAGCGAGCTACTGGGGCCATTTTGCCCCCGCAATCGTTAATTAGCAACTCAAACCGGTTCTCGGTGTCGATAAACCTCTCCACCGCCGTAGGAAGGTCCACGTCGGCGCGGAACCGGAAATCCCGGTCGATTTCCAACCCCACGAGATTGGAGTTGAAGCTTTTGATGTCGTGGGCGCTGAAAACAAGCTCCTGGTCCACGGAAACCGGCAAATTGCTCCATTTGAACCATCCCTTCTTGATATCGGTGGTGAAGTGGGTCTTGATGTTGACCAACATCTCGTCCTCGGCCATCAACTCGTTCAAAAGCTTGATCAAATTGCCGTCGTTCAACAGAATGGTGGAGTTGAAGTCCAACACGTTCAACGCGTGGTTGCGGAGGTCGACCGCAAACGTCGCGGGGGTCAGGACGTTGAAGGAGTCCAAGCGATTGATTTCCACCGCGATGGGCAATTTCGGCGACAAAAGGATGGTGCCAACGGCCATGGTGCCGAATTTGCACAACTGTCGGTACACCGAATTGGTGACGTTGTCGTAGTTGAACACCACCGACGACCGGACGTTGATGTTGACGCCGCCGTCGTCGATGCTCAACAAGCTGATGGCGTTCAACGACGGGAAAACCGACTGCTGCACTACATTAGAATCGGAATAAGTAAAATATACTATTGCAACTAATAACAATAAAACTACAATGACACTGATGGTGAACTTGGGGCTACTTAACACGTGGGAGGGGGCGGGGTTCTGCGCTTCCAAGTCGACGGCGGTGTTCAACATGGGGGTAGTTTCTGTTGGTGTTGCAATAGGTATTTCGTCGATGGTTTTGATGGGCTCGGCGTCGATGGGCGCCGCGGTTTCGGGCTCCGCCACGAGCTTTATGGGCTCTGCCGCGGGTTGTGGAGGCTCGGAGCCGTTACCAGCGTCAGGGACAGCTTGGGCGGCTTCTACGCCACTATTGGCCTCGATTTCGGCCGTTTCGCCGTGTTTGGCGTCTTTGACGGCCTCCTCGTTTTCGGCGCCACCGCCAACAGTGCTGGTGCCTCCAACGGTGCTGGGGGCGATGGAAGCGACAGTGTCGGTTCCCCTGGTGGCTCTGGAGTTCTCGGTCCGGGCGTCGCTGCCGGCACTCACCTTTCGGCTCTCCCTATCCTTGTGTTTACTCCGTCTACTGGAACCGGATGTGATAGATTCCTTGGACGCATTCTTGGTCTCGTACCTCAATCCGCTCAACCGCTTCTTCTCCTTATCCTTGGCGCTCTTGCCTGACCTTATACTGCCGGATCTGCTGACGCTTTCCAACTTATCCTTGGCTTTAGTGAAGAAAGACATGTATCCCTGAATTGACGAAGAATGCGCACTTGAGGCGATAGGGAGCGCGATAGGGAGCCCGCCCGGGACCGTGGCGGATTTGATGGGATGGGTGGTGCGAGGGCGGTGCCACTGCGGTGCGACTGCTACAAAAGGCCAGAGGCGGCAATTTGAGGGTTGGAAAAACAGACACGGAGACACGGTGGAGCCCCCGCGCTGAGACACTAAATCGGTATAATACACTAAATTCTACATCTACTCAGCCTCAGGGCGTTTCTGTGAGCTATTACGGCCTAAATTCATGGCCTAAATCCATGGCTTACCGGATATGATCGTCTTGAACCCCTACGTTGGGATCAATAGCATGATCGGTATTCAAATTCTGCAAATTGGAGATACTCACCCCACTCAAATTGCTGATGGGATTGATACTGGAGTTGATAGCTGCCAACACATCTGAATCCTGCAAGTCCGAATGTAACGGATACTGCTGCATGTTCTGCTGCATGGATTGTTGCATATTCTGCTGCATGTTCTGTTGCATGTTCTGTTGCATATTCTGTTGCATATTCTGCTGCATATTTTGCTGCATGTTTTGCTGGATATTATTACTAATACTCTGGTTGATATTCTGGATATTGTTATTGATGGATTGCGGGATATTCTGAATATGCATTGCCGAACGGGCCATCAATTCTTGCTGAAGTTGCCTTTGTCTCTCCTGCAGTTGTTGTTCGGCCACTTCTCGGGAGGTTCCTTGAGAATAGGGCAAGGGATTGTAATTGGAAGGTTTTGGCAACGGCTTTTCCACCAAGATACGAGAATTCTTCGCTCTCTTTTTCTTGCTGGCACTGGTCACGGTTGGAGGGTCAGGAGCATGATTGTGGTGGGGGTGGATCATTCTCAAGATCCACATTTCGTTGGATTCACTAAAGTCCAATTTGTCATCCACCTCTCCGTTTCGTGACAACTTCCGCTTGTCTTTGTCGGGAGGGTAGAGATTAGCCACCAATCTGTATCCACACTTGTTTCTTTTGGTATAAGCCACACGTTGACGTTTTGACGAGTCTTTGACGGTGGTTCTAAACGAGCCACTTCTTTCACATTGGAAGTATATGGCCTTGGGTTTGGATGAGTTGATGACAATTCTACATTGTTCCTCGTCGTTCAAGGTGGTTTTAATGTATTTGACCAACTCCGGTTTGCTGGAGAAGGTCTTGATTATCTCGTTCTCGTAGAATCTCGACCGCAACACATCATCGTCCGATTCTTGAGTAGAGGGCTGAATAGGCACTTGAGTGGGAGTTTGGGCGGGAGCAGGCTTTGTGGGCTGTGTTTGCTGAGATTGGGGCTGTGGTGGCTGTTGCAACTGTCTTTGAAACTGCTGATACTGTAATCCTTGTTGATATTGCGGGTATAAGCTCTGGTATCCTGGATGTATTTGGAACTGTCCAGGCTGTGGCGACTGGCTGCTACCATTATTGGAGGGATTATTGTTGCCTGAGCCGTTAGCAGCGGCGTTGGCCTGGTTTTGGTTGGGTAGTTGGTTCAAAAGGTGAACATTAGGCAACGGGACCTGAACGTGAGGAATATAATTATTGGTTCCAAACGGATGCTGCAACTGGCTGTGCATCTGGTTGGGAGTCCCCAGTTGTCCCTGGTGTTGAGGGTGTTGAGGATGCTGCTGTTGCTGTAATCTTAGCTGTTGCACCGCTGCTGAAGCTCTATCTTGCTGTTGTTGAATATAAGGCAAATTCCGGAAATTTTCATCGTAGCTATAATTCCTTTCGCTCATGGTCAATACACACCGTCGCACCTGGCTCCTGATCAAAAAATTACCGGGATTTACCTGTTTCAAGCTGGTGATAACAGGTTGCAAAATATACAGTAGTCTTGTATATAATTTAATTATATCCTTGTATACAAATTAAAGGTTGGACGTTTTCGCACTAGGGAGGTGCACTACCGACGAGAGAGGAAATGCGGTAAATTGCCGAATTGGGATTGGGATCGCATTAATTGTGCATCGAGCGTAAACTGGGGGCATGACGATCGAGGAAATACAGAAGGAGCAGGTGGACATTCAGCTCCATTGGTTCTTGTCCCACATGAGCCAGGATCTCCCGCAATTGATCGATACCTTGAACACTTGTTTGACCCTTCTTTCCAACCCCGACTCCATCAAGCTCCCTATAACCAGTAGTAATCTCCATGGGATAGTTACCAGAGACGGGCCGTTTTTAAAGAACCTACGGATCAACGTCAATTTTAAGTTCAAACATTTGACGCTAGCGCAGCCTTTGGAATTGCTGCAGATAAAAAGTTGCCAGTTGCTCATCATTGACTGCATAGAGATCTTGCATAACTTCATGCAGTTGAGTAGGAACCCTAGCGAAATCAATTCCTTGAATGAGCCCATTGACGATCAACAAGACGATCACGGGAAGTTTGTGATGCTTTTTCTGAACTTGAAGGATAAACTACAGCATTCGAAGCAGTTGCTCCAGCTCCCGTGTGATCCTAACTTGGTGTTTCCCAACAATGTGCCGAACTACGATGTTTTCCTTCCGATATTGCCCAAGGACTTCACCCTCGACATTTATATAAATCAGGGCAGTTTGTGTCTAGATTTGAAGAAATTCCATATCATAAACGACGAGCCATGGTGCAGCTTCATCAAAGGAAAGTCTTTCATCGATATCATCAAAGAAGATCTCAAATTGGGGAACATATCGATACATGACTTGGACAACTTGCACGAGTTGCCCATATATCGTGATCTCCCGATCAACCACCTGTCTTTTAAGTGGTTTAAGAAGTATAAGCCGGTGGATTACGTCACCAAATGCATCACATTCAACGATATGGTGGTGATGATAGATAAGAAGATCGAGGTGAACACTCCAGATCCGATAATCATCAGTGTTTTGACGAAGTTGGACACCTTGGATTACTTGATCACGAGATACTTGGACAATCTTCAGTTGCTCGTGAACTTCGAGGAGCAGTAGCGTTTGGGGGTTGGAAACCCACACCCGTACACCAATATAAACGGCTTTCTACGCCAAAATCGCCCACCTTGTGCCTAAATATGTGAAGTGCCCGATGATTAGAGTGCAGTGGAAAACAGAAAGGTTCCAGGATTATGAGTGCTTTTTGTTAACACAAACACCCTAAAAAGCTCTTTTCAAAGGTACAGAGATGATCTGTGAACACTGAGATGCTCAATTTTCTACGCCAGATTAGGCCAGTTCTACTCTAATTTTGTGGAAAACTAGATCAATTGACTACAGTTGATAGTAGACGTGCCACAGTGTTGGTGAGTGCTTTTCGTTGACACAAAAATGCTCGCTTTGTGGTTCAATGGGTGAAAGATTATTCTGAAGATACTTGAGACGCTTAATTTTCTACGCCCAAATCGGGGCCCCAAATATGTGAAACTACTAGATAAGGTGATAAGAGGGGGGTTTATATGCCTTACAGTGTTCTGGAGTGTTTTTCGTTAACACAAACATCCCAAAAACTGCTGTTCAATTGGCTATAGTGTCATAAACACCGAGATTTCCTGATAGTCTATGCCAAAGAACCATCTTTGGTCTTATTATGAGAACTTAAAAGTCAGTAGAGCGTGGTGGAGATTACAAATGTCTCAAGGCATATGAGCGTTTTTTGTGAACACAAAAACCTTATTGTGTTGTTCAAAGGCCAAAGATGATCCTGTGAACAGTGAGAATGCTTAATTTGTACGCCACAAACCACTGCCTCAAGTTTAAATGTGTGAATTGCCCGATGATGTGATTCAGGAGTACAGCAGAAGACTCATTGTTTCAGGATTTCGTTTTATTATCACAAATAGCATGAAAATTCTGTGGTTCAATAGATCAAAATGATTTTGTGAATACCGATGGTGCTTGCTTGTGTACGTCGAAACAACCACCTTTGGCCTAAATATGTGAATGACTGGATGAGCTGACTGGTTTGGAGTGTCGAATTCCTACAATTTCCAGAAGTAGTTTTTGTTTGTGCATAAACTTCCGAAAGGTGATACCAATAGGAATTCCTGACGAATTGAGCACTGAAAACATCCCTCGAGAAATAACTCACCACCCAAGTCAAAATCCCGATGACTAGCCATGCTGGTGTCAAAACAACAAACATGAGCGGTCTTGAAACTCTGGAAGGGTTGCCAGTTCCTGAAAACAGCGTTTTGTCATAAAATTTCATGTTATTATAAAATTTCAGGTTATTAAAGTCGAAGAAAGCTCCCCAAGTGTTCTGTCTTTCAAAAGGCCGATGCTCTACACTTTTGGCAAATCAGAAGGACTATCACCCCTCGAGAGAAATAATTGAATAAAAGGAAGCTGGCCTTCAAAATCTGGCTTATTGGCACTCACCCTCTTCCATTTCAGCCTTTTACTCGAACTCTCCATCCATATTCTCCAACCCGAATTTCCCCCCTAACTCATTGCTGTGGCGACAAGAATTGTGAAATTTATGGCTGTGAAATGGTTTTGAAATGGCTGTGAAATGGCTTATGGCTGTGAAAAATGAAATGGCTGTGAAAAGTAGTTCTAGGAAGTCTATAAGGCTGAAAATAAGGCTGAAAATTAGGCTGATAAGACTGTAGATTATTGCTATATGAACCCAGTGCCCATTCACATGTCTGTCAACCGTGTAGACCACCACACCCAGTTCGACTCCCCGGCCTTCCTCCACAGTTTCCCACAACTGCAGTGGTTATCGATAAGAACCGCGCATTTCTCACAAAACTTTCGCCATGATTACTTTGGCGGCAAATATCGAAAAGCCGTTGCTCGACAACAGGTCGTACCGGTTCGTGCAGCTCGACAACGGCATCAGGTGTCTCTTGATAAGCGACCCCACTGCTGAGTTGTCAGCGGCGGCGTTGGACGTCAATGTGGGCTCCTATAAGGATAACACCTTCCAGGTTCCAGGTTTGGCCCATTTCTGTGAACACTTGCTATTCATGGGCACCCAGAAGTATCCCGACGAAAACGAATACTCCTCGTTCCTTTCGAAGCACGGCGGCCATTCCAACGCCTATACTTCGTTTGAACATACCAACTACTACTTTGAGTTGAATTCCAACTTCTTATCGGGAGCCTTGGATAGATTCAGCCAGTTCTTTATTGCTCCCTTGTTTGACGAGAACTGCAAGGACAGAGAGATTAATGCTGTAGACAGTGAGAACAAGAAGAACTTGCAGAACGATATCTGGAGATTCTACCAGTTGGAGAAGCTGTTGGCCAATCCCCAGCACCCATATAACCATTTTTCCACCGGGAACTTCTCGACATTGAATCGACCCGATATTAGAGACACTTTGATTGACTTCTACAAGGATAGCTACAGCAGCAACTTGATGAGTTTGACTATTTTGGGGAAAGAAGATTTAAACACCTTATCGTCAATGGCCGTTGAATTCTTCCAACCGGTGAAAAACTACCACTTGTCTCCGCCAACGTACCAGCCACCGCTTTTTAACAAAGACGAGCTTGTAAAGTTGGTCAAGGCAAAGTCCATCATGGATAGCAACAAGTTGGAGATCAATTTCCTCATTCCCGATGATTTGCGTAAACAATGGAGAACATCTCCCTCGGCTTATTATTCTCATTTATTTGGCCACGAGAGTAAAGGTTCGATCTACTACTACCTCAACCAGTTGGGGTTGATCAATAGTTTGAGCTGTGGTAACTCTGTTATCTGCACCAACTCCTCCGTTTTCATCATTGAATGTGAATTGACAGATAAAGGGTTAATAGAATACGAGAAAGTACTTGAGAGTATCTTCCAGTATTTAAAGTTGCTCAAGCTGTCCCCAATCAACGAGGAGATCTTCAACGAGATCAAACAAACTAAGATCATTGACTTCAAATTTAAACAGAAGCAGAATGCGGCATCTACTGTAAGCAAATTCAGTAACTCCTTGTACAAATTCAACAGCATCATTCCTCCAGAACATGTCTTGAACTATCTGACCCAAATCGAGTTCAATGAAGCCAATATCAGAGCTTATGGTGACTATTTGACTTTGGACAGTTTAAGAGTCATGTTGACTTCCAAGACCTTCGACGGCCTCCCATCCGTAGAAAAATGGTACGGCACGACGTACTCAAATGAGCCTTTGAGCTCTAGCTTGATTGAGAGGTTAATCAACTGTTCATTAAATGAAAGCTTTTTCTTCCCTCAAAAGAATCTTTTCATTCCAGAGAATTTCAAAATTTTCGGCACAAAGACTGACAAACCATTGAAGAACCCATTTTTGATCAAAAACAACACTAAGTTCCAGATTTGGTTCAAAACCGACGACCAATTCGAGATCCCCAAATTGACTATCAATTTGTTCTTGCATTTGCCTCATTCTGGCAAAGATATCGTCACTACGATTTTGACCCACTTATATTGTGAATTGTTTGAAGACGAGTTGAACGATATCAGTTATTATGCTTCGGTAGCAGGATTGTCCTTTTCTATCTTGCAATGGCGTGATGGAATTTTAATCAAGTTAAATGGTTATAACGATAAGATCACCATCTTGCTCAAGGAGATCTTAACCAAATTGAACGAATTCAAGCCAACAGAGGAAAAATTCAATATCATCAAAGCCAAACTTCACCAGGAATACAAAAATGCCGACTTCGAGGTCCCTTATATTCAGGTCAATAGCAATTTCTTGACTTTGGTTAACGAAAAAGGTTTCTTGACTAGGGACAAGTATGAGGAGTTGAAGAATGTTGAATTTGGCCAGTTGGTTGAGTTCATACCTCGGTTGTTCAGCTCGGTGTTCGTAGAATCCTTAATTATTGGAAATATCAACATCGACGAGTTGAAGAAAATCGGACAATTGTTCGAGAAGAGTTTTAGTCATATCCCCGAGATCAGCTCAAGTATTGATGAAGTCAATAAGCAGATCAAATTGAAGAGTGTTGACTTGAAATCCGATATTTTAGTCAATTTGGAGTTGCTTGACAAAGATAATGTTAATTCGAGTATTGACTATTTCATCAAAGTCGATACCATTGGTAACTACAAGGCCCAAGCTACCTTGGAGTTGATAATCTCCATCTTTCACGAACCCTGCTTCAACCAGTTGCGTACAAAGGAGCAGCTTGGGTATGTTGTGTTTTCAGGCTTGAGGAAATCGAGGAACTACTTCGGCTACCGATTCTTGGTGCAATCAGAGAAATCGTGTGAGTACCTAATCGGTCGTATAGAGAATTTCACGAAGTTAATGGTGGACCACTTGAGCAATATGGACCTCGAGGTGTTTGAGAGATTCAAAGCTACCTTGATCGACAAGAAATTGATTAAATTGAAGAATATGGGTGAAGAATCCGCTAAATTTTGGAACAGTATCACAGATGGCTACTACGACTTCAATCTCAACGATAAATTGATTGAGATTTTGAAACATTTAACCAAAGATGAGGTGTTATCGTTCTACAAGTCAATTTTGGAGAAGCCCAGGTTGATCTTCTGTTTGAACTCCCAAAAGGCTAGATTCGTAGCCTTGAAGGCGTATTTGTCAACCTTGGGATTCGATAAAGATGTCGTCATTGAAAATGCCTCCAATGTGGAGGATTTGGCGGCGTTGGTGGCTAAAGATTTGGGTAGAGACAAAGAGACATTGGCAGCAGACTTGAACAAACATATCGACGCCAGCTTTCCAAAAAGTGACTACAAGGAACTCTCGTTTGAGCAGTTCAAGGAACAGGAGTACTGTGGGATCCCGGTCCCAGTTGAGCCCTTGGCCAACTTCATTTATAATGAGCTGCACTTATAGATAGACTTAGAGCTTGATATAGATTAGACTGAGTGACTACCCCACTACTTTCACTCTGCAATACCTAATTTTAGACATGGATCTTGTACAGCTCCTCTATGACGCTTACACAGCTCCTCTGTGACATTTACACACTCCCTCATGCCAATCAACGTCCTTTTGTCGACCCTAACTCCCCCGCGTTAACACCGGCGCCGCCTCGCACCCCTCGCGGCGTCCTCACCCCGCGGCCGCGGTATTTTCCCGCGACTTATCTCCTCACAGCGCGAATAATCCCCAACATGAACCTCAACAAAGTTAACGAAGTCTACTTTAACAAGATATTCAAGTGGGATGATGAGATCAAGGGCAAAGTGCTACTTGTCGACTCCTACACCATGCCAATCATCTCCATGTGCTACGGCCAATCCCAATTGTTGAATCAAGATATTATCCTTATCGAACTTATCGAGAACTACCAACAGTTGGATACCATGAAACACTTAAACTGTATAATTTATATCAAACCCGTCCCTGAGTCAATTGAGTACTTATCGCACGAATTAGCGCATCCGCATTTCAATAACTACAAGCTATACTTCAATAGCATCGTCAATAATAACCAATTGGAGAGAATCGCCGAAAGCGACAAGTATGAGGTCCTCAGTACGGTAATAGAGGCCTTCCAGGATTACTGGGTCATCAACGACAACTTGTTTCAAATAAATCCCACGTCCATCATCGACGAAAGCCAGAAGTTGATAAACTTGCTACTTTCGATAAAGAAACTCCCCATCATCAAGTTCAACAGCCTGCTGATACCTTGTAAGAAGGTTGCTCACGAGGTATTGTACCAAATCAACTCCAATTTGAATAACAACTTGTTTGACAACTTGAATTACGATAACGTGCCCCAGTTACTTATATTCGACCGATCAAACGATCCTATAACCCCGTTATTGCATCCGTGGACTTACCAGTCGATGATCCACGAGTTGATCGGTATTGAGAAGAATATTGTCACTATCGGGTCGGAGAAGTTCTTAATCAACGAGGTAGACGAGTTCTTATCGCAATCTCGCTACTTGAACTACGGGGATTTGACCGATTCGTTGACGAAGAAGGTCGAGACGTTCAAGAAGGAGTCGAACAACAACAACTTGAAGACCACCAATTTGGTGGAGCTTAAAAAGATATTGACAAGATTACCGGACTTCAAGAAGAAGCTGAGCAATATCTTAAAGCATCTTTCCATCATCAGTGAGCTCGATACCCAAATCTCAAGACAGAACTTGTGGGAAATCAGTGAGTTACAGCAGACCATTGTTTGTAACTTAGATTCCAAACATGGCATCGACGAACAAATGACAAAAATTTTCAACAACCCCCAGGTCTCTATCGACCACAAAATTAAATTGATATTGTTGTACTCTATAAGGTTCAGCGATTGCGGCAAATTCATAAATCTTTTAAACGAGCCGTCATTAGTGCAATTGAAGTTGCTCAATAACTTCCATAAGCTTTTCAAAGTCAAGTACCAGGAAGCAAAGAACCACAACAACTTGACAAGGTTTCTAAAGAACTTCGGCAATTCTAACGAGGTGGACAATATCTTCTTACAGTACACGTCGCCTTTGAAACAGTTTTTACAGAACTACATCAACCACATTCCCTCAACCAACCAACTTGACAATTTGACTACTTTGGTGCCGGAAACCTTGACAGAGACCTCTGTCATCCAAGATATCGTGGTCTATTTCAAAGGAGGCGTAACCTACGAAGAGGCTAGAGTTGTGGAGGAGATTAACAACGAGCACAAGACGGTAAACGTCATAATTGGGTCGGATCAGATATTAAACAGTAGCCAATGGTTGAATCAATTATATGACTATACATGATTTACCATCCCAGGCAAGAACTTCACAATTAGAGCCACTTTAATGTACACTATGGAGCATATTTCCCGTATCTTTCCTCCCATTCCAAGATTTTACTAGTCAAGGACTGCATCAAAGTCAAATTATCATTATAGCTATCGACCAAAGCATTATGCACCTCATTGGGAAAACGACTCTTTGATCGTTTCTCGTCCTCTAATTCCAATTGGGATCGGCTAAGCCATTCTAGTATAGCGTTGATACGTTTCCTTAGCTCATATATGCTGTATTTGTCGTTGACAAATCGAGGTTTGGAGGGCTGGTTGAGGAGATCCTCTGGTGTTATTACTGGTTTCTCTGGCTTCTTCCCCTTTTTAACCTCTTTCTTCTTGACCTTCTTAATAGGCTTCTTCTTCTCTTTTTTGAGGGTTATGCCGTCTTCCTCGTTCTCGGCTTCATCTTCTTCATCGCCAACTTCAGCCTCTTCCGTTACAGAAGGAACCACGGGCTCCGGCTTGACTTCCTCCGGTTCTGGCTTGACTTCGTCTTTCTTTTCTAGCTCTTTAGCACTTTCTCTCAATGCTTTCTGTAGTTGTTCGTCGTAATCGTAACTTCTTCGGTCTTTGCGGGTAAACTTGCGTTTATTTTCGTTATCTATCATTAGCTTCTTTCTTTTGTCATTCACGGGTCGGTACAAGGTCCTGGTGTCCTGACCATCATAGACAAACATATGCAATTCAGGCTTGCACAACTCACACCAGTACTTATCGGGCACGTCGTCGTCGGTGAACAAACCCACGCAGTACCCGTGCTGCCACACCGAGCACTTGTCGCATTGGATGAATAGGCCTGTCTCTATGGTTATTTGATATTCGACTTTCAATAATGCTGCCAATTGTTGATTAATGCCGTCGGAATTCAAGTCATCATTGCCGCAAACACATCTGGTAGTTTCCGTTTCCTCTTCAAACTCTTCTTCGGCCTCTACTTTCTCGTTATAGTTCCTTCTGGTAGATCGACGGGACATAGGAGACTTTATCTTTGTCTGTTGGACAGAACTCTATCTTTGGTGTTGGAGAGAACTTTATCTTCGCAAATAACTTATGTAAGCAGAGGGAAAATATTATGTAAGGCATTGCAAAAAATTATTGGGTAAGCCCTTACCTAATCAGAGTACCAGAGGAGAACTAAAGAACTAACATGTCACATTCAAAGAACCATTTCTGTCGTAAAATCCCGCACATCTCAAGTAAGGATCCAAATTGACGTAATTCATCGCCAACTGACCGTCCAAATCGATCTTGTCCTGTAAATAACGGTCACTGATCTCAGGAGAGGTCGATTCGATCCATCTCTTGGTGGTGGTAAGGATCTTGAGCACGAGTTCGTCTCGCTGTCTCATCAACCTGACAAATTCTCCGTCTCTCTGTTTCATATATTGAGCGTCTTTCTCTGTTGGAACCGGATATTCTCCCGCATAGGTGTCGTCCCCGCCCATGTAATCTGGGATCCATTTCTTATCGATGAATCGGTTCAATTCCCCGAAATTCTTGGTGAAGTGGATTTTGGAGGCCACCACGGGATCCAACCAGTTTTTGATGACGTTCCAAACCGTGGAGAAGATCCATGGAGCGTTGTATATGAAAACTTTGCCCAAGCACTCCGGGTAATGGGCCTCGAACATCTCAGCCAAGAACTTGATGGCGCTATAATCGGCGTTTTTCAACGAAAATCCCGTCAAATCAAACACAATGGAGCAGGTATCCACCGATTCATTGATGTCTCTCAAAAACAACCTACAGCTTTCAATGGTATACACAGCAAACCGTTGAGTATCAGCTAACGGGGCGTCGGAGGTCAAGTGCAATTTAGCCTTGAAAAAAAAAATAGGATTGCTTTCTTTATCGACTCCTCTGACATAAGATTTTTGAGTGGTGAAATTCTTGATGAAACCGGGGTTTTTGCCCGTGACGTAACTCAAAGCATCCCCTTCACAGAGCCATTCGTCGGGCCTGAACTGGGACTGTCTCCACTCTGCGGATTTCGACATCATGAGTAAAGCATCTTTGGTTTTGAACTTTCTGGCTCTCACAAATCTCAAAACGAAATTGTCAAAGGCATCGTTCCTGGTGGCCTGTATGAGGGCTCTATGGAGGGTTTTGTGGTCAAATCTAGCAATCTCAGGCACATGGGTGTACGAGGGCTTCACATGGAATGCCTCCACCGCGTAAGTGTCTCCTGAAGAGGCTTTTGCGGGCTTGGAAACAAATTGCCCGAAATCTGGCACTTCCACCTCTGTTTCAGCCGTGACGAAGGAGCTGACGGATTCGTTGTCATCGTCGTCTAATTCTTCGTTATCGCTCATGTAGTTGTCGCTGTTTTCAAAGTTCTGCTTGTAGTAATTGCAGTAGACATGAGCGTATTTGGGGTCGATATCGACTGGGAGGTATTTCTCAAACGACGACTGGCTCTGGATGAATTTCATCCGTGGACTTGACTCAGGGGCATGTAATTCCACCTCCTCATTCTTGGCCGCCTTGCCTCGTCTCAAGATGCCCCCGGCCTTCTTCTTTTTGTTCAAAGTGCTGTAACTCGAGGCGCTGGTTTTGTGAGAAACATGGGACGAAGTGGTGGAATCCCGGGTCCCGGTTCTCACCAACCCATAGTTGAGCCCGCTATATCCCGACTCGCTCAATTGTGTGGTTCGGGTGGAACTAATGAAGCATTCCTTGTAAAAAACGTCGTCTTCGGACACATCGACCTCGTATCCGTAGTATTTCAAGAGACAGGCGTAAAACTGCTTCAAAATGATCTCCTGGTCGGCGTTTATCGACTGAATCCGTCCTGGTCTATACTGTACTGGCATTGCAATCGGGGTCCCTGTGGTATAAACGTTTTCGCTAGTTGAAGGATCGTTGGGCTTAAATATAATTTTTCAGGTCCCATATGAAAGTCGCAGAGCGGAGGAAAATCGCACTGTGAAAGTGGTGTCCGGATTGGGTAATCTACATTAACTATACATCTGAGGGGTTTTTTGGGGTGCGACCGGGGCCGGGGAGGGGCCTAGGGGACGCAACAACGTTGCGGGTTTCTTGAAGCAGATTACATTCTTCTTTTTCGCATCTGGGCTATCTTTCTGTTAGGCCGGTTGATCATGGGGTTGAGGGCCGGATTGGCACCAGGGGTGCCTGTGATGAGCCCGGGAGCCCCCATAGGGTTCATTCCAGCCGGCGCTGGCGCTGGGGTTCCGAATGACGGCGAGGGGTTGGCCATTTGGTTGGGCATTTGGCCCATAAGGGGGTTCAAGGGGTTTGCGGGGACCTGGTTGAAACCCTGGCCGAAATCAGGGGTCCCGGTGTTGCTTCTGCTGAAATTGAACGGCGTGGAGTCCTTATTGAAGCCAAAGCCCCCTACAGGCTTGACGGGGGTGATACCGTTGTTTATGGGGCCATTGTTGAACCCAGTGGTGCCTCCGACGCTGGGAGACACACTTTTGGTGAAGGGGGCACCGAAGTTAGGTTTTTCTACTTGACCAAAGTTGAATCCTGTCGACATTGGTGGCACAGATTTCGACACCGCATTGGGGAATCCGAACGAGGGCTTTTCACTGCTGCCGAAATTGAATGTGGGCTTTTCGGTGCTGCCAAAATTGAACGGTTTGGTACCATTGGGGGTGGCAGAAGATCCGATAGGCTTGGATTCGGGTGGCTGTGATCCAAAGTTGAAGCTGGGCTTTTCGGCTGGAGCTGGGGCCCCAAACGCAGGTTTTTCGGCCCCAAACACCGGCTTCTCCCCAAATGCGGGCTGTTTTCTCTTCCGCTCAGACTCCTCTTTTTCTGACTCCACGGTTGATTCTTTAGTAAACGGTTTATCTCCAAATACCGCTGGAGTTTCGGTTTTACCAAAGCTGAATGTTGGGGCGGCCTTTCTGCCTTCTTCCCCAGAATTGACAGGTGTGGTTTCCTTTTTTTCTGGTTTCCCAAAACTAAAGGTCTTTTCCTCTGGCTTCCCGAAACTTAAACCAGCAGGATTCTTCTTCTCGTCTGGTTTTCCAAAACTAAAAGTTTGTTCATTTGTTGGAGTGTTTGATTTGGACAATTCAGCAGATGCCTCGTTTTGTTTACCAAAACTGAAGCTAGGAGCGTCCTTTTTTTCTGCCGGTTTGTTAAAGCTCAAAACAGGTTTTTCTGCAGGTTTTCCAAAGCTGAAAGTTGAAGCATCATTCTTTTCTGTGGCTCCAAAACTTATGGCGGGGGCAGCAGTTTCCTTTCCGGGACCGAACGATGGTTTTGGTGCTTCTGGTGGCTTATCAGTGTTGCCAAAGCTGAATTGAGGGGCTTTTTTGCTTTCAGCGTCACCAAAACTAAACTTGGCAGCCTCTTTTTCGGGTTTACCAAAGCTGAAGGATGGGGCAGTCTTTTCTGCTTTTTCCGTCTTTCCAAAGCTGAAGGATGGGGCAGTCTTTTCTGTGTTTCCGAAACTGAAGGATGGGGCAGTCTTTTCCGTTTTTCCAAAATTAAAGGATGGCTCTTTCTTTTCTGTGTTTCCAAAACTGAAGGAAGGCTTGTCCTTCTTTTCTGTGTTTCCAACGCTCACAGGGGTATCTTTTTTGTCACTGGTGCTGAAGTTGAATGTGGGCTGCCTGTTTTCTTCCTTGCTTCCAAGACTAAACCCACTGGACTCCTTCTTGTTGCCAATATCATGGTTTTGCTCACCTTGTTGCTGCTTTGGCTGGTCGCCGAACTTGAAGGTCGATTTATTCTGGCTTGTCAGAACGTTTTTGCTCGTCTCCTTCACTTTATCGGCATTCGCTTCTGCGGTTTTGCCTATTATATCATTAATTTCATTCTTATTGATTGAAAAGTTGAATCCCGTACTGGGTTCCACGCTCGACTTGGGATTGGTGGTTTCTTTTACCTTTATTATGTCAGACAACCTGTCGATTTTCTGAACGTAATCCGAGTCTAATTTGATTTCATCGTTATCAAATTGCCTCTTCTTACCCCGGTCATCTCCGTGGAACTTAGGCTTGCTTATAGTGCCCAAATACCCCGATAATTCGTCGTTCTTCTGTTTCACTGGTTTCTTGTCCTCGACATCGTACAAGAACTCGCCGGAGAAAATGGCACCGCCGCTAGTTTTTGTGGACTTCTTGGAAGTATCAGTGTCCCGTGACAGGCTGAAATGCAATTTGTTCCTGAGGTAGTGTATATCGTAGGTTTGAGTGGCTGTTTCGACCTTATTACTGGCATTGAGGTACGATTGGGTCTCGTGGGGGTCGACGGTGTACCGAAGTCTCGACTGAAGGTCCTTAGAGGCTTCAATGGCCCTTTTGAGCTGCAACAACTGGTATCTTTCTCGTGGTTGAAGGTTTATGAACGGGGGCCTTACAAGATTGCCTTCTTCATCCGTGTACAAAGGAGCGAATTCGTGTTCTATTATGAGGGGAAAGTCTTCGCTTCCGTGTTCTTCTTCCTCTTGTTCGTCTACATCTTCGTCGTCGGCTTCGATCTCGTCCACACTCTCGTTTTTAGTAAGACTGTCTATCATGTGCTGAGACTTTCTCCGGACATCGGCGATATCGGGGATCGGGGAGTCGTACTTGTCGCTCTCTATATCCTCTGGCACCAAGGTGGCCCTGCGTTCTATATTCAGGGTCAATTCCTCCGCCTGTTCCTCTAATCTACTCAAGTAGTTTCCGTAGTTGCTGGGAATATGAGCACTAAAGTCCACTGAAGTCCGGGGCTTGGACCCTCTAAACTCGTTGGTCTGCTGGATGGATATTCTTCTTCTCTTTTCTGACACCCCATCGTCGTAGAAGTTGTCTTTGAACCCAATCCGGGGGATGTTGGGCTTTGTGTATGATGGGGCCTGATGTTTATTTTTGGGCTTGTGATCTCCTGATGGTTTGAAAAACCCTACGAATTTCCGTATACCCTCTAAGTACCTTGACCGGGGTTTTTCAAGTGCTGTGGGGCTGAGAGACCTCTTCCTCGTGGAGCGGTCGGCCATTAATGTGATATTGTTGTTGGTGGGTTGAAAAATTCGCACTGAAAGAGGGATGGCGAGAGGGTGCGGGTGAGGAGAGCTCGCACCAGCTCGTGCGAGCCTGGGGCTAGTTCGCGGCGGTGCTAGTGAGACATGGTGGGCCGGTGAGAACCGGCAAGAGGAGCAACAAATCTAATCTACATTTGGAAGGTGGCCCGATGGGAGTCCCCCGAGATATCGTGATCTCCGTCATTCAAAATAAGCCCCTGGTGGTTGGTATCAAAGATATCCGACATGGTATCCACCGCATCGGTCTCGTAGTACGACAACGCAGGGTTTTTCAACCCCGTGATGGGATTATCGCTCGCCACAGAGTCAATTTCCTTCACCAACTGGATCATGCTGTTCTCCCCATAATTCACCCCAAACAGGGCACTAATGGGTAGAATCCCCAGCACCCACGCATCAATGATCCTGGCTCGCTGCTTGGTGCCCAATCTAGAAATGGGGAACTCTCCTTTTTTCATAAATGCAATGACATCGACCACTAAATGATGTTTGCTCAACACAGTGTTGACTATTATAGGCACCAATGAAGCGAAGTTCCTCTTTCGTTTGGATTCACACACCACAATGGTGTAATCGGCGCATTTAAAGATACACGAACCATTTTTGTATATGTCGGAGTGACAAGACTCAATGGTGTTTTCGATGTCTATGGGGAAATGGTGCAAACCCATGACTTCAAAGGTGTCGGAGATCTTCCCCAATAGGAATAAAGGCTGGAAAGACGTGATTTGCGGCTGCTCGGCGTCGGATTTATCGGACTTGCTCTTTGTGATGGATATATGGTGCAAAAACCCCAAATCTCCCGTTCTCAAGTACGTGATTTCGGGGTCTCCGCCTACAATCTTACCCAAGAACTGGTTCTGTGTAAATACGTCCACGGGGCCTTTGGGGCCGTTGGTGAATCCCGTCAAGTTCGCTTCACTGGACACCCAGATCTCGCCGAATTCTCCCTCTTTGCATAACAGGCAGGTCTCAGGGTTAACTATCGCGATTTCCGAGCAAACAGGAACCATCCCCGAATCCTGGATGTGCAAGGCGTTGGGGAACTCCACCTGATTAACAATCGACACAAAACCCTGTCTCAAGGCTATAGGATCTAGAAACAAATCCACCGGGGCCACTGCCATGTAGGAACGGGTGGAGATAATGGGGTTGAACCAATGGTGGAACACAGTGGACATGGAGGCGGCACTTAATTTCGTGGGCTGGAATACCTTGGCTATCTTCCTCAATAAGTCAATCTCCACTCGGCCCTCGGTACTAATCATCATATTCTTCAAGCTGGACAAATTGAAGCCCTTGGGGGTGAACTTTATCGCGGCGTACTTCATCATCTGCTCGGTAACGAACACATCCTTGACCTTATAACGCGACAAAGACAAAAAGAACGCCAACGGGTTTTCGGCGTAGCTCACGGGGGAGCAAAGGTAGGTCGTAGTACCAAGAAACACCCCCAATAACGTACTTTGAATGAATCCTATGCCTGAGGCATGACGGACACATCCTACTATGGAAGATCTCGAGGTCAAGTTGCAGGTTTCTTTGAAAACCTTGCAAATGCCAATAATGGTCTTGTGGCTTAGTCTGGCTGCTATGCGGTAATGGTCGGAAGTAAAGTTGAGCCATATCAACGCTGTGGTTGCGTCGTCACGGAAGTTGACGGCGGCCTGGTACTTGGAGATTCTGGAGTTCAAGGAAGCCACGTTGGACACCTTGGTCAATTTGACGGTATTCTTGATTTTCATGTTCTTATACTTCTTGAGGTTGAATTTCTTGAGACTGTCGGCCACCGGGCCGCTCTTCAAGAACTTCTCCACCTCCTCGTTGACCAAAATGTCCTCGACATCGAAATCCCGGATTACTCCCACGAAAGCTGGTAAATCCTCGCCAATTCGGTTGGAATCGAACGGTAACATCGGGATCGCAATGATACCACACATCAAGCAGGCATACACGGCGATCACAAACTCCTCGGACAACGAGTACATCAATATGGCGTGCTTTCCCGGCTTAATCTGGGCTTTCTCCATCAAATAGTTGCAAACAGCATACACCCGGAGCTCGAACTTCTTCCAGGTCAAAGGCTTCGAGGAGGTCTTGCCACTGTTGTCCAAGTTCTGGAATGCGATAGAATCGGCCGAGCTGGCCACCCTGAACTTCAAAATATCGATTATGCTTTTGAAATCGGTCAATGGGGCCCCTGTTTTGTCATCAATGGACTTGTCTCGGTAGGTGACGGCACTTATTTGCGGAGTAAAGTTTTCTAGTGCTGTGCTTCTGAGCTGCGACACATATGGCGACCATATACCCCCTATGACGTCCTCGCCGTGAGGAATCATGCTGATGGATTTTCTGATAAAAAACCTCACGAACTCGGCTTTGAGACTTCCTTCCAAGAATCTCTTCTTACACAACATGTTGGCGATCTCCCTACCACCACTCCTCATGATCTTGGGCAAGGTATCGCAATCCACCACCAACACACAATACAAACGCAACAAATGGTGCTTGTATAGGGTATCGAAACACTTCTGGGCAATTGAATTGAGCACCGGTTCGTTCAACGGCACTGGGTCATATAAATGAGACTCGCCGTTTCCCAGGGGGTCGCCGTTGGCCGGGCCATTGTCGATGACTTTTCGGATGACCTCGGCTTCAACAATTGCCACAGGGAGATACTCGTTCCCAATAAACACATCGAATATCGTACAGTCGTAAACCTGTCTCACTTCACTTGCTAGCGTGGCCAATAGGTGGGACGAATAATGATATCTAGTACCGTTGCCGATAACCAACTCCTTTCCTAGCTTGTTGTATGTCTTTTGGTCGATCCAACTGATTCTCTGACGGATTCTATCCTCGTAAAGACCTAAGACGTAGACCTTTCCATTGTAAGTGAACCCCAAGAGACCTGTACGCAAGAAATCCATCTCGAGCACTCCGCTGGCATCTCTACACTTTGCGTGAAATATCAGTTTGGATTCTTTGAGTAAACCGTAGAATCCTCCGGACAAACACGGAGAATCGATCCAAATCTCACCTGCCTCGCCTTTACCGACTATGATTGACAGTTCGGGGTTTACTACCGCCAATGTGGCATCAGGCAATGGATACCCGAAAGCGTCCACCCTCAAAGCATCTTTAGCCAAATCATCGTTAGCTGAAGGGTCATTTTCGATGATTTTGATGCGGTTACGAGACAATTCGTCTTTGTCTATCAACACCGACGATAGTTCACCTTTGACCTGTTCTTCGTTGTTAAGTTTATCTGAGTCGAGCCAATCTCTCATCGACATAACCATCCCACCGTACTCGCTCAAAGTTAACATGGGAATGATGGCATTTTCCGGCTGTCCACATCCTAAAGGCCTCAAGTATCTGTTGGACAACACCTCCATGAATTCACCATCTATGGTCAAAGAATTAACTAGTACCCACTTCACCGACGAAAAGTCAACTTTTTGGGTCTTCGAAAAGTATCTGGTAGAATTGGGTGATTGCTGGTAGTCGTAAGTAACTCTCTTGAGACCAATGTAATCGGTCAACAACAACGAAGCTTTAAAACGGGAAATAATGTTGGCGTAAAGTCCTTGTATCTCCATGACTTTCTGGGGGGCCCATATCAAGATATTACCAGAATATACTGCAAACAATATCCCCAAAATCAACCCAATGGAGAACCGGATATCCAACGTTGCCATAAAAACCTTCCTGTTCCTTCGATATTCACTGGAGCTCCTCACTATTCCATCAGAATTGGGCGAGCTCAGTAGCGACATGCTTAAGGTGGACATCTGATGAGATATGGTGCGATGACTCAAGGCAATACCTCTCAACTCTCCCACCGGAGACCGAGAAAACTCCACATAAGCCAAATCAGCCTTGGTCTTGGCATTCTGTTGTTGCTGCTGGTTGTGCTTGGATGTCCAAGCAGATAGTTCCGATTTTCTAGCCGACCCGAAGTCGGTGGTTCTCCATCGCGTCAATTTCGACGGCCAAGCGATCCGGGATCCTTGAGCATTCAACTTCTCCAAGCTCTTAGCCACTAACTCCGAGTACAATACCAATTTTGACAGCGTCAAGTTGATAATGTCTAGCACCTCGTGCAACGACACGTCCTGGTGAATAGGCACCGCTGTGGCGCCCGCCATAAAACACCCAAACAACGCTGTGGTGAACTCCGCCACTTCTCCTTCCTTGTATAATAGTATCACAATATCGCTATTTTTCAACGACATCTTGTGCTTTATCTCGTAGGCGACTTTCACGGCCTTGAGGTACAATTTGTCCCATGAAGTAGATGAGACTTCTTTCCCTTTGGCGTCCAACACCACCAAAGCTTGCTCCCCCTTGTATGTGGTAGCCCTGTTCTCAAGGATCTTGGTCAAGGATATGCTCTGGTGATTTATGTTTGACAACCTAGGGTACAGGGGCTTTTCGAGGCTTTCGGGATCCAACTGAATGTCGTTCTCCATCTGGCTCTGACGTAGTTTGTTGATTGACTGAATGATTTCCTCTCTTCTATTGATGTAGGTCCACTGGTCGATGGTTTTGTGAATGGTGAAGTCATCTTCAAGGTTTTGCAACAATACCGCCATGTCTGGCGATATGTCTTGATTTAGTCCCAAGGTCCCGCCCATTGATGACGTATTGGGACCTACAATATTCGACAGCGTGGTCATATTGGAGTCGGTAGCAGAAACCGTGGCTATGTCTGGAGGTAAGGTTACTGAGGAAGAGGTTCTAGGTCTTCCCGGCGTTGATCCAGCAACCGTTGATGAAGACATTTGTGTCTTACTTGTACCTTAAACCTAAATTTGGTCCTGGAATTTTTAGTGCGACTCTCATCTCATTTTCACTATTTCTTGTACATAGTTATAAACGGTGAAAGCAGAGCATATCGAGTGATTCAATAGCATCAGCACATGGTAATTCGAAGTGGGGGAGTTTCCAGTGTGGTACGTGGGTTTTTCGGTGTCAAAAACCTCCCATTTTTGCCTGCGAGACACATTTTTGTCGCAAACTCCGCAAGACACACAAAGACAAAAAAGAGAGACGATGATGTTTCGCCTCAGGAAAAGTACCTCGAGAGGTTGGAAATGCAAAAGGAAGCAGAGTACCAGAGGAAGATCCGAGAAATTCGGGGCTTGACCTCCAAAGTGTCAAGAATGATTCAGAAAAAAGAAGACAAGAGAAAGAAAATGGACCAGATTTCCAAGATACCTTTGCCTTCGGACTTGGAGAAAGACGCTAATGAAATCTACCAAGCCGTCACTGCTTCAGAAGATAAAAATTCTGAACATCCCTTGCTTCCATCGGGAGAATCTGGAGTTTCCTCCTACAGATCGGGTGCGCTCATAACACCTGTAGTGACGATTCCTAAATCGATCGAAGAAAGACTAGGGCTTTCCATAAAGTTCCTTATATCTGAATCCCACCAGAACTGGCCCTTGATCCTTCAATCCTTGCGGATGAGCGGTGGTTTTGCCGATCTCGACAAGAAAGATGTGAGGAAATTCATCTACAACATTCCTAAGCACCATCTCCAGCCAATCATCCCTGACATCGAACAAATGCTTAAGGATTCGGGAATTTCTGCCACCAGCAGTGTTTTAAACACCTTCATAGAGAGCTTGTCGTTGGGGAAGACCATTTCTCCCCAAACCCTTGAAATCATCGAAAACTACACTGCAAGGATCAGAAGTAAAAGCAGAAAAGGAAATTTGCCCAAACAAACCTGTGAATTATTGATAAAAATCTATGGTAAGGCAAATAACGTTGATAAGATCAATGAAATCTTGAATGAAATGAAACAGAATGATTTGACTATCAGTCCGATGATTTACAATAATATCTTGAAAACCTTGGTTTACAAATCTCGTAACCACAAGGAGGCAGTTTCGGTGTTTGATACGATGAATTTTTTATCGGTAGAGACCAAACCCGGTACTGACGCCTATAAAGATATCATTGTATCGTATGTCAACAATGAAAACGTGGAGAAAGCCTTAGATCTTTATCAGGAGATGTTGAGCTCCAAAACTCCAATCAACCAGGAAATCCTCGTTGCTCTTGCTCGAGGTTGTGCCACCAATAAAACATTGAGGTTCAAAGCTTGGGAATTCATCTTTGAGATTTATCAACATTCTTGGGTGCCGACTTTAGAAACCATGGAGTATATTCTTTACCTAGCTGCTAAAGACGGAGATGTAGCGATGGCTAGAGCTTTATACAAGAGGATAAGTAGCATTGGAGCCTCTTCCAAAAGATCGTTCACCTTCCTTTTATTGAGTTACTCCAAATCGAAGGTTTTAGCCAAAAATCCTCCACCATACTCCATTTTGTCCCACGAAAAAGGAAAAAATTTCAGACTAAATGTCATTTCCCAAAGCTATGGAGTGTCGCTCACTTCGCAGCCACCTAAGTATCAGGTTCCACTTTTACCATTAGAAGATTTGACTACTGCGGATCAAATAATAGCAGAATCAAGCGCTGTTTGGGCTCATAGTTTGACGTTTTCCCATGATTTCATCCACACCGACGCTTATAACACCTATTTGAATATTGCAGCGGAATTGGGAAGTTTCAGAGACTTCAAAGAGCGGTACGAGTTCTCTCTGTTGATTGAAGACAGTGGAATCAATAGACCAAGAATCATAATTGAGGAGAACTTTGAGGAGATTTCCGAAGACGAGATAGTCGAAGAGGGTCTGAAGGATGGAGAAACCATCATCAAGGAAGGAGAAGCACCTGTAACCGATTTGACAATTTCTCCATTGCTCGGAATGATGAAGAATCAAAATAAAGTCAAAATCAATAGGACCACATTGACCTACGTCATTGCTTTGAAGGTTGCAGGAAAATTCCGCAAATACGACTTTGCCCAGCAAGTTTGGCAAGAAAGAGGGAAGTATCGTAAATCTGAAGAGTTCAAGAACTTGCCCATCGCTGAAAAAGATATGTTTGATTTTCAATTTGCAGGAGAGATGGTGCAATGTTTGACAAAAATGGGACTTTACGATGATGCTTTGGCTATAATTCTCAGTACGGAGTACCAATTTAAGTGGTCGTGGGCCGAATTGAGTCCTTTATACGAGCAATGTGTCAAGGTCGGTAAGGATCAGGTTACCCGAACCTTAAGAAGTATTGCCAAAAGGGCGCAAATACGATTCGAAGGTAAGGTCAGAAGACGGGATTATAAAGAGTATAAGATGAAGAGAGGTTACTAGTTTTAGGAACCGAGATGGTTTATAGTGTAAATAGTGTAATATAGCCAATAGACTAATAGATCTTTATTTACAGCTATATACAGTGTCTATTTACCAACAAGAGAAATCATCCCCGATTTTTTGATGACCTTAGTAAGTTTTTCCCTGACGGCGAAACGAGTGACTGGTTCTAGGGCAAAAAGCTCATCTAAGAGCATCTCCTGGTCTTTTTCGTGCCATATTTTATCTCTCGAAATCAGAAGTCTGGATTTCCCATTGATGAAGATGTTGTAGTTGATCTCACTACTAGTGATAATTTGAGTTTCCGGGAAGCTCTCTATTAAGATTGAACTCCATGGTTGGTCTAAGTTGCGTAATAAACGTTCCCATGCCTCCTCTGAGACGCAAGGAGTAATGGGGGACATAACTATCAAAAGCTTCTTGTAGGAATCCAACAAAAGGTCTTTTTGGAAGTGTTCCTTGTTTTTCAAAGCGTTAGTCAAAGCATTGGTGTATTTCATGAGGTCCGAAATAACAGTATTAAACGTGAGGTCTATATTGATGGATTTGTCGACACTTCGGATCAATTGGTTGACTTCGTTGAACAATTTGACTTCATTATCCGATAAATCGATCTTTGAATGTAATTCACCATTTATTATGATATTCTTGTACTCCTTCTTTACAGCCGGCTCTCCGTTTTGAGATAATATCGAATCAGATAACACTATAACTCTGCGCAACCATCGATCAACACCCTGAATCTGCTCTTCATTCCAGTTCAAAGAGTCTTCAATGGGTGCCTGGAACAACATTTGAGCTCTGGTAGCATCAGCCCCAAACTTCCTCACTGTTTCACCTGGATCCACCCCATTTTGTTTTGATTTGGACATCTTTTCGTAAGAACTCGAGGGAGTTTTACCAGTTGCAATGATTTTTGGACTTGAAGGGTTGGAAAAATCCACTTCCTGGGGTTTCAAGAACTTTCCTGTATCGGGATCGGAGAAGGTTTTACCTTGAACCATGCCTTGAGTCACTAAATGAACGATAGGCTCACCGTTGCTTTTAGTTCCATCCCATAACCCAATTGTGCTCAAAAACTTGGATATGAACCGACTGTAAAGCAAATGCAAAATCGCATGCTCCACACCACCGATATACATGTCTACTGGCATGTTTTTGTTGACCTTCTCGGAATCAAAGGGTTTTTCGGTGTTTTTTGGATCCAAGTACCGGAAAAAGTACCACGATGAGTCCATGAAGGTATCCATGGTATCACTGTCTCTGGTGGCATCGCCGCCACATGATGGACAGGTAGTGTGTTTGAAAGAGTCGATTTTGTTTAAGGTATTGCCCCGGGTGAACTCCTCACCCTCAACTTTAGGCAACATGACTGGCAAATCTTCATCAGGAACGGGAACAGTTCCACAAGTATCGCAGTATACAATGGGAATGGGTGCTCCCCAATACCTCTGGCGACTGATGAGCCAGTCTCTTATTCGATAGTTGGTTTTGGTGCCCCCCAAACCAAGCTGTTTCAAGGTCACGGTGACCTTTTGTGCAGCATCCTCGATCAGAAGCCCCCTATAAGCCCCTAAATCCACACCACCAGCAATAGAGTCGTCACCATACATCTTTCCGACCTTGTTTGTGTAAGGAATTGTCAAATCCCTGAGGTTATCAGGGCCAACTGTAACCACAATCTCATAGTTGGGATTATGAGTGTTCCAAAATTCAAAGTCACGTTCATCGTGCGCTGGGCATCCCATTACTGCACCACTACCGTAAGAATCAAGGACATATGGAGCGGCGTACACGGGGATCTTGAATTCCTCGCACTTCTGGTTGTTCGGGTATATTGGGGAAGATGCCTTGAACTCAAGTAAATACCCTTCTTTGGAATCCGGAGACAAATCCTTGGCTTTGCTGATGAACCTTTGTAAATCAGCATCATTTTCGGCCGCCTGTATCACCAATGGATGGGATAATGATAATGCAACAAACTGGACACTGAAGAGGGTCTCGGGACGAGTTGTAAAAACAGTGATGTGAGTTTCACCACAAGGAAACTTGATTTCAGTGCCCTTTGACTCTCCAATCCAATTTCGTTGCATGGCTTTGACTTTTTCGGGCCATTGATCTAAAGATTCCAAATCTTTATTCAATTCGTGGGCGTACTTGGTTATACCAACAAACCATTGATTAAGGTTTTTCTTCTCTACAATAGCACCAGACCTCCATGACCTACCATTACTGTCAACCTGCTCATTGGCAAGAACCGTTTCGTCTACAGGGTCCCAATTTATCTCTGCTTCTCTCTTATATGCCAAACCATGCTCGTATAGCAATAAAAATAGTTTCTGGGTCCACCTATAGTATTCAGGTGAGCATGTTGACACCTCTCTTTCCCAGTCGAAATCCACGAGAATTGACGTCATCTGCTGCTTCATTTTGGAGATGTTTCCCTCAGTCCAAACCTGAGGATTGATACTTCTTTCAATTGCAGCATTTTCGGCTGGTAAACCGAAAGCGTCCCATCCCATGGGATGTATCACATTATAGCCTTGAAGCCTCTTGAATCTGCTTACTACATCGCTTATAGTGTACACTCGAACGTGTCCCATGTGCAAAACACCTGATGGGTACGGAAACATTACCAAAGCGTAAAATGATTTTGCGTTGGGCTGTATGAGCTGCTTCTTGGGGTTAAGCCCTCCAGTAGTTATTTCCTGCCATTTCTTTATCCATTTACTGTCTAGGTCCCTTAAAGCAGTGGAATAGTGCCGAAACCTGCTTCCAGACTTTAGAAAGTTCATCTGCTGTCGAAGAAAAACGCGAGTCATGATTAATAGTATGGGTGTACGGGAGTATGCTTATATGTATTAGATGATTACTGGTTCTCTGGTCCGTTCGAGACTTCTCAACGAAGAAAAAAGTAGGTCAGATATCCCCTTGTATCCGAGTTGATCTATAGCTTTCAAAATTTGTAGTTTGATTTGCTCGTAACTCATGTTGATCCACCTTCCCTGCTTGTTTAGTAACATATTCTGCACCGATTCCAACGTTAGTGGACCAGGGTGACGTTTGACAGCCAGTAGATCATCTTCAATCTTCCAAATGATCTCTGCAGCTATAAAAGACCATGCCGGGTTGTGGAAAAAATTCCCTAAAATGGGCAACTCTATGGAATTGGAGTAGCCCAAGATATCAAGCGAGGATATTTTGTCGATCATCGTCGGATCAAGAAACATCCCACGATTACTAGTGTTCTCCTGGAAGTGGAGTGATTTATCCCTCCATATGAAATTAATGGTATCCATTACAAGGTAGTTTTGAAGTGATTTCAAATCGGAGTTAATCTTCTTCAAAAATAAGATATATCCACAGGTTTCCGACACAATGATGGGATTCGGGGTGAGAAGAAGCTTATTGATGGTGGGGATTGCTAGTATCGTTGGTAGCAACGCTGTGAGAATCGATTCGCTAGTGATGCACTGAAGAGACCTGAGTATTTTCATGAATGCTAGCTTTATCACAAGTGAAAAATGGTCAAAATTTGATTCAAAAAATTCGAACGCCTGGGATATTAGTACAGTTAATTTGCTAGCACCTATAATCGGCCAATTACGAATCAACTGGGCAAATTCGTAAAACGACCTGACGATCGACATTTCCGTCATCTTGTCAGTCTTGGAGTCTTTTATGAGATCAAGATTAAAATTCAAGTGCAAACGATCAAGACTCATGGAATTTCTGAGTAGTTTGATCCCGGCTCTCAAAATCCTAGGATCCTGGGAAGTGGCCTCAGAGTGTGTGGAAAAAAGACTTGAAATAGCTTGTAGTTCACCCAATCTTTCGAAAACCGCTTCTGTGGGGTATACTCCCTTTCCCAACTGTTTACTGTGATATTTGATGAAATTGGTGAACTTCTTCACTATAGGATCCTTTTCGTCTGTCAATTTCTTTAGAATTAAGCAATGAACTCTAAATTTGTTATTGTGGTTTCGAATTGACTTCCCTACCAAATGGGAAAAATCGATATGTTTGATTTTGTGCAAATCAAGCACCAACGAGGTTAAGGAGTTGTAATCGTAGATCGAAATGCTGTCAGGATTTAGCACCTCGATATCGGTTATCTCCTCATTATCAATCTTTCGCCTCTTTTTGATCATCCTATTGAATGTGTCGTAGTGATTCAAATTATTGGTGATGATAGGATTGGAGAGCACGTCCTTATTTATATGCTTTAGTTTGTCCAAATATTCCTCGTTCGGGTACTGGATGTATTTGGATATTTTATGGAAATAACTAGCGTTACTAGTATATAATCTGTAGTCCAACGTCGGGATCACCTCCTTGAACAACACAAGTAAGCTCTTCAAGGAATCATCAAGAGGAAATCTCATTGATAAATCAACCACCAATTTGATCTGCCACTGTTTTATCAATAGTATCTTGTACTTTTGAGTAAAGTCTAAGGATTTATTGGTATTTGAAACCACCAAAAATACCAAATTGGCGATCAATCGTCTCAGGAACTCAAAGGATAGTAAATTAAACAAAACTGGCAAAAGTCGGTGCAACCTTTTATAGATATTCTTTCCAAATAGATGAATTGATGACACTAACCAACTGAGTAACAGTTGTTGCAATGACATTGAAAGCTTCTTCTGGGTAACTTTTTTACCTTGTTTAAAGTAGGTACGAGGGAATCCCACCGAGCTGATGATCCTATACAGAATAGAATGATCTAGGTCATAATCTCCACTTGGAATTAGACAATTTCTGATGATGAATTTTTTCTCGGTTGTTGATAATGGTGATTTCAATGATATAACCAACTCAAAAAGTGCAGTGAAATTTGACTGGTCTATTCCATGAATGGTTATTATATCCTGTAGGTCCCGTAATATCGGCTGCCTGTCTTCACTTGCCAATCGTAATATCCTTTCAGATATTCTCTCGCTTGTATCTGTGGCATCCATGTAGAACGCGCGACCAGTCGCGATGTTTTCCTTATCGTATGTGAATATTGGATTGAGAGGATGGAAACTATACGTCAGGAAGGTGATGAAGTGAGATCATCTAGAGCAAGATTTTTTGATTGGCATCAGAGCTAAGAAGTTTAGACTGGGAACTGTACTGGTTGACGGTTGCAGCAGTAAAGGGACAATAATGTCAGGAGAATATCGGCTTAAATCTTAAATGTTAACTATTTGGGATCACAAGAGGCATTATGTGGTGAAACAAGGGCCCAGTTAACATGTGGTGTCTGCAAAGGAGCCTTACCAGTAGGCTTGGTGTAGAATGGCTTGAAAGATTTTTTTAAAGGTAAGTCAGTGGACTTTACTGAACCATATGCCAACTTTTGGTCTGTCCAAACTGCCAGTCGATCGTTTGGTATTCATGCCAAGGCCGAAGATAAAGATGCTAAGAACTTGGGTGAGTCTTATTGTTGAGAGTGGCATCGGCTTTGACTCATTTCCAACACTGATAACTGTGTTTGATGCTTTTTCATGGGTCTTTAATGCCAGCACAAAGGTGGATGAACCTAGTTGAAACGATCTTTGTTTTGCACTGGTTCTATCGTATCATTCTTCATTCAAATATTGATTTGATGATTTTGGGACCTCCGAAATTCTCCAGGAGGTTCCGACCCTTTACTGGCTTCCATTCCTTTACTGGCTTCCATTCCTTTACTGGCTTCCATTCCTTTACTGGCTTCCATGCTTCACCGATCCGAATCTACCTTGTCAAACTGACTTTGGGGTTCGTCGATGACTTTAAACCTTGAAATCATCTCGGAATTTAAAGTCCTTGGTTGGCTTGACGTGCTTCGCTGACTGCCTTCCTTGCTCCTCATTGTCAATTGCAAACTCCTCATAAAATCACCTCTTTCACCAGTCTCATCTACCTCGAAATAAATTCTCTTTCTTAAATCACCTCCTTTCTTCTAGTGCTCGAATTGGGCTCTAGTCTTGAACATGCAGCCAAAACTTGAATATCTGCCCGGATTACGAGAGTTTGTCCCGAAACAACCTTTCTCATTCGGTGCCTTAAACAACTTTAAACCAAAAATTACTAACTTTGTCCGATATTACTCATGTCAGTCGACATTGCCAATTTCTCGTCATCCAAAACGCTCCATTTCCTGTCCATAAATACACCTGATATTCTTACAGACTTTTCAGCATGGACTGCCCGTGATGATAAGAAGAAAGAGCGACATCGTTTGACCTACGTGAAACTACTTTATATCTGATGGCGGTTTAATGTTCATTCGGTCCCTTGGGTCCGAGTCCTGACCTCCTCTGAGGGTCCAAGTATCTTCAGCTTTCATAGCTTGTAACACTGATATCTATCTAGGAGGTGTGGCCTCCTGCAAACTTGAAGAATATAATGAATATTATTATTGTCACGTGACTTTCAGGTGATCAAAACCAACCAATCACGAATAGACATCGTATCGAGCGCCGTATTTGAACCTCAGTCCCAATTGGGAAAACAGACAAAAAAATGAGTAATTTTTATGTCGTGACAGCCTCTACGACAATGAATCTGGGAAGCCTCAGGGAATGCGACATGCACTATAAAGGAGGGAGGAATTCCTATCAAAAATTATCAAGGGAACTTTGAATTCAAGGATAAATATCAACGAATCTTTGACTTGAACTTCAAAGTGTAACAAGCGTCGGTTACTAGATTACTTTCAACCAACGCTTACTTAAAGAACCCATAACCCTAGACGACTTACAATGCAACCTAACAGATTTAATCCAGCTTCCAAGGGACTTAGCTCCGTTTCATCACAATGTTGATGGTTCCACGCAATATCAGCAAAAACATGTGGATTCTTCTCTCGAAGAATTATTAAATTTTGACTTTGATGGCATCCATGATACTCATCAGGATGTTTTCAACCTACATGACAAAAGCCACGACCAACAGTTGACTTCTAAAAGCTTAGAAGTTTCTGGTGGGGACAACTTCAGTGCTGGTAGTTCTAGCACTTCGAATTTGTCTCCATTAATTACCAGCATTTCACCAGATATTGATTCTAGTGATTCAAGCAGTTCCTATAACACATTCAATGTATTGCCCCAAATTATTGGAGGTTCATGCAACACCATTGACAGTATTCCAACTGTCAATTCATGTGCTAGTTTTAACTCGGAATTGGGACGATCGAACCCCGATTCTCTTCAATTTGTTGACGAAACTAAAGAATTCAAACCTCATACTAAGCCCAATGAGGTTGAAAAAGTCCGTAAAAGACTTAATAAAAGAAAAAGTCGACCAACCAAAGCAGTATCAGATTTGGATAAGGACACAAAACGTCAAAGAAACACTTTGGCTGCAAGAAAATACAGAGAACGTCAACAAAGGGATTTTGAGATATTAGATGATAGAATCAAACAGTTAGAACAGGAATTGGCTGAATCACGATCAGAAGCATTATGGTGGAAGATGCAATGCAATGTCAGCAAGTAGTTAATATACCAGACTTCTATGTTGACTCTACTTGTCTTTCAAGAAGGTTCGAAGAACTGCCATCTGTATAAAAATATGAGGTTTCGATGTAGCCGAAGAGTTGACAGCCTCAGCACTGGAGATTCCGATCAATATGTATGCAGATTATTTCTATACGCTCACCTAAATCCCACCTGCTTCTCGGTACCATCTTATACCACGATCGAAACTTATCACACATAAGCCACTATTGGTCCCACCACCTAAACCCCCTCTTACACCCTTCTTGATGAATGACACTCCACTCGCAACTGAACTATCGTGTTCCTCTGCATTGTAATCTTGAAAGTTTGAGGTTGAAATATTGATGGTGGCTTCTCTTTCCTTATTCTCCAAGTTCCAGATCCTTACACATTTGTCAAACCCACAACTGGCCAACAACTTTCCATCCTCGTCAAAGCTGAGACCCATAATCCATCCGTCATGAGCAAAGCCTCCGATGGCGGAGCTGGAGGAATGTGAAGGCTTCGTCAACGATCCAATGTTCTCCCCGTACTTGACGTCATACATGTTGATTGACGAAGCATTTTGGTTGTCTCTTGCCACCACTAACATCGAACCTCCTGGAGAGAACTTCACCACTCGGGGAGTTGAATTTGATGATGCATCTTTGTTCGAAATGACTAGATCCGTGGAATGGAAGGTATATATAGGCTTCAAGGTGGTCAATTCGTACAACACAACGTCTCCGTTGGTGTAACCGATGGCCAATTTTCGATCGACACTGACATCGATGGAGATTGGGAAAATATTTTCCGTTGGTACCAATATGTTGAAGTTTTCAAATTTGATAGATGTGGCGTCATTGTTGATGACCATCTCATATATATGTACTGTACCGTTGATTTGACTGACAGCCAACAAATCCTGTTTGTTTTCTGGGTCCTTGTAGAAAATCGGACACCAGCCGTTATTCAGAAGCTCTTCGGGCACTTCTAAATCTTTCAAAGTGGAAACATCATCGTTGACGAAATATTGGGCTTTTATCATTCCACTGAAACACCCATAAGCCACCACTACTACTTTGACGTGACTATCTGCTAGAATATTCTCGTAAATATTAACATGATGAACTCCTGATGGGTGAATCAAGGTGCTAAACACGGTGTCTTTGGGATTGTCAATTTCCTCCTTCTTGTTATCCCAAAATTTTGCATACCCATCACCTGAAACAGTGATTGTGAACCTATCGGATATCGATAAGTCGAATACGTCCAGGTCGTGGCCATCGCCTACGACGTTGGTTGAAATATACTGCTTTCCCATGAGGTTTGCGAATTCTCAACTTCTCCGGCAGAATTAGCATCACCAACATATTGAGCATTGCAGCGCAGCTTTTGAGGATTACGAGCAGATTTCGGGCATTACAGTGCACCTTTGGGTCCAATTCAAACTAGCTGTGCATTGGTTGTAGCAAGAAGGTGTGTTCCAAGCTAAGAACACAAATCATGAGCTTGTAGTGTTTTTGTCTTGAGATCACTTTGTGTCATTTTGAAAATGTATTTCCCTTTTGCTCTGACCCTTTTCAACAGTAATTGTTACTAAACTGACCATATGTAGTCGATCCAGAAACAAAAGGGTCCTTTCCGGGCTTTATTTTTTATTGCCAATTATTTAACTCTATTTTCTGCAGATTTTACAACTTCCACAGAGGTTCTGAAACAACCGTAAAATACAAATTAAATAAACACAAAAACTTTTGGTTGCACAAAAACAACACGATAAAATGTGTTTGTGCTTGTAAGCGTCTTCCTACAATTGCACGCTACATCTTATGGTGAGTTTCAACACCATTCGTACATTTACCCGTACTTATCTCGCATTCCACAGTTTGAACTCTAGATTTAGCAACTACAATCCAGGGTTTCACCATCAGGGGAACACCAAGAACAGAAAACAAGAGGAAGACAAACACTTCGAATTTAACAAAAAAGGACACGAAAAGGATATCACGGGAATAGAAAGCAGCGAAGGCTATAACTTTGAGGACACGAGTGCCAGGGTTAGAAAAAGAGATAGGGTCAGGGCGTTTTTCAGGTATTACACAAACTTTCAGACCGAAGAATCTGTTTTTTTGTCCAAAAGCCAAACGTTGGATCCGTATGCCGCTCGTAGCCAGTTATTTGAGCCAAATTTGGGTCTGGGTTTGAGCACTTTGGACCCTGGGGTGCTGGCAAACATCCTAGATCCAACCTTCAATTTGGCCGGTTCGGAGAGTCTCCGTAGCACGAGCAGTCACTCATCTTTCAGCCAATCTACCAAGGATCCATCGCTTTTGACTAAGGAAGGTACTTCTAACGGTAATTTGACCTTGAAAGATTTCGACGACAAAGAGAATGTCGATTTCAATTCCCGGTTTGAGCATTCGTTTACCCTCAGCAAGCCATCAGTGTTACTACCCAAGGAAGCCCACGGGAAATGGGAGAGAAGTCAGATGTTGAGACATACTGCTTCTAAACATGATTTGACATCGTTGAAACGAAGGAGATCCGTGGTGTTCCTGGATCCCATAGAAACCTCCATGACTGAGGATGCACCGAATCATAAACTAGAATCACAACTCACTAAAAACGCCGAAGTTGCCAGTGTTTCGACCTTTCTTAAAAGTGTGGGCAGCTTATTCAACGCGAGCCCCCAGAAGCTGACTATCAGTAAAACTATCCATTCATTGATCGATAGACTGTCAACGTCTTTAGTCGGTACGACCAGCCCACCCATATCATTGTTTTATCCCGTCAAGACTTCTTGATCTTTTTAATTGTGCTGAAAAATTGGTGCTTTGGGTACTTGGCTCTTCATTTAAGTGGTGTTTAAGTGGTAGTGAAGATTTGTGTTACATTGACATCAGCAGATACCTCTTTTCTTACCTCCTCTTTGGGAATGCTTCCTCATAATCCGACATCCCAATATATAATTTTGCAACCTCTGTGCGCATTTTCAAAACATCAACGATGGGGTTTGATTTCGTTTCGAACATAAAAGCTCAATCTGTATTCAAGCAGTATTTCGAAACAGAACCCAAGTCATACCATAATAAGCTAGTGATAAACAAGAACCGAGATATATTCTATGCGGCTGAAAATGTGATTAGGTGTTGCACAGTCAATTCCCAAACAAAAAATTACCGATTGATCGATAGCCCGTTTCCCAGCTTTAAAATCGATGAAATATCTATCAACGACTCAGGGACTTATCTTTTGGCCACAGATTTTAAGAAAATAGTGGTACATAGCGTACCTGACCATCTAAACATGAAGAAAAGTAAGCTTTTTCCAACTGAGAATTACCAATTACAAGGGATAGAAAACACAATAAAGAAAATCTTATGGTACCACTTAGCACCCCGTGAAAGCGGGCTAGTTGTTTTGGACGGGAATAAGGTAAAGGTATACGAGTTTACGCAATCAGTGGAGCCTAAATTGGTTATTGACTTGGGAGTGGATGCAACTTCGATTTCATTTGGGTCATTGAACAATTTGCCAGGAATCATGACATTATACGTGACAACTGGATCACAGGTTTACGCCATATATCCGTTGATCTTCAGAGATGGGTATATTGCCACCACTCCCGAACTAGTGGCCACGGCAGTTCAAGAGACGGACGAGCTAATAAAATATGTTCACTCAATTTTCCCCGAACGTGACGAGTTATTAACAATGGCAGAAAACCAATTATCACTCTTACAGTTCCTACAACAGGAAATCACACAGACAAAAGCCTCCGAATACCGCAATGGTGTCGGCTACCATAAACTCAAAGTTTCGATGACACTGAAGATACCCAGTTTGCAAGGCCCATTGAATAGCGTGAAACATGGAGGGATAAGCGATATTAGTTATATTGGACTGAACAACAACATGTCATTGCTAGCCATTATAAATAGCGAAGACGAATTGTTGGTGACTTACTTGGCACAATTGAAACCTTTAATTATGAAATGGCAAAACACATCTTCTTTTGTTTCTGAGGTCTATGACAAAACTTCAGTGACCTCAGTTACGAAAGCCAGCACTCAGATTAGTTTAATTACTTCAGAATCTACGTACAGGCCTCCAAATGAAGGTTTTGGATACCTCGAGGACAGTGATTTGTCTACAGACGCTGAAACAGACTCCGAGGTTGAAGACGAATCCAAAATACAGTTTTGGAGAAACAATTTCGTAAGCATTGATGAATTGTCTTCAGATATCGTAAACACTGAGTTCAAGCCTAGAAAAATCGTTACCTTGGGGAAACAAATATCTATCCACGGAGAAGAAAAAACTGTGATCGTTTTCCCTGAGGATTGGATCAAAATATTACCAAACTTCTTAGCAGATGATGGCATAGATATCAAAAACACTTATCGCATAATAGACCACAAGAGCTCCTCAATAGCATTGATATCAGATGATATAACGTTTACTGGCGATTACATTATTACAGATCATCCTGAAGCTATACTTATTTCTGAACCTGATATGGAGACCAGATCGCTTCAAATGTCTCACGCCTCAGTGAAGGTTAAGAACAATAGGCCCAATGATCATTTGGTTGGAAACCTAGAGGAGTTGGTGAAGAGCTTGAGTCGTTTGGATGTGAAACCCATAATAGGCGACGAATTGACAATGTTAGGCAAAGTCAATACTTACTCCGTTGCCACAATTGACCAAATTTCCAAATACACCAAATTCTTGTTGACATTGAACTTCAAATTAAACAGAGATATTCAGGAGTTGAGGAGCCAATTTTCAATTTTCGAAGAATTGAAAGATACCTCACTCACCGACGAGCATTATGAGAGACTAGAGGTTCTAAAGCAGCAACAAAAGGACTTATCTGGAAGATTGAAGAGATTACATGGAAAATTAGTGAGTAAAATTGAAGATCTAAAAGTCAAGCAGCAACTACCACTATCCAGGAATGAAAAGCTATGGTTCGAAGAAATTAATCAAATTACCAACGATAGTGCAATGTTCAAACATTTCGAAGACTTAGAGAGTCAAGTGAATTTGATAAAGGATTCGTTCGACACGACCACGATCAAAGGGGCTTCAATTTCGAAGGACTTGCAATACGTCAAACATATATTTAACGATCAAAAATCGTCGTTGAAAAATTTGAAAGACTCTATCGATCTGATGATCAGCCGGTTGCCGGAGTAAATTGCCTTAAATCGAAGACAAATATTCGATGATTCTCGAGGTATTTGGATACCTCAGCCATTGATCCAAATTTTTGTAAGCATTCATTTCGCTTATGAAGATGGAAATATGAAAACCTTTAGGTTCAACGTAGTAGTTAGTAATTCCAGAATAGTCAACAAAGCTAGCATTCTCATCATAAAGTAATTCATACTCTCCAAATAACAACAATACCTTTTGCTCCTTGACAACCGAATTATTCTTCCAGTCGAATTGTTCCTTATTGGCTTCGATGTTTACTACTGGTGAATTATCCAAGTAAGTGTCATCGTTGATATATTTATTTCCAAAGTATGCAAACCCCTCGGCATCGCATATATCTTTGTTGCTTGTATAACTGCCTACCTTCAGTTGTATTGAGACATTGAGCCATGGTGAAATACCGATGATTGACGCTGGAGGCTGTTTGATTGGTGAGTAATTCTCAATATATTGCAATATATTAAGTGCCAAGTTTCCTCCAGCCGAATCACCAATAGGAATCAACCTCGTGTAGCCATCAGACACCAATTTGTCGTATACGTAACCGACCTCATTGTATTGCTTGGGATAGATATTTCCAGGCTTAACAGTCAAAGAGTAGTCAATCAACAAAACAGAAAATGATTTTCCTTTCCGCTGCAAAACCTCATGAAGATTGGAGAAGAACTTCACAGAAGATTCGTCCAACCCAATAGCAAAACAACCACCGTGGATGTAAATCAAAACTGGGTCCCCCTTATCGTGGCGAGCCAACCAGGTGGAGTTACATGCAAAACTATCTTCTTTGTCTGAAGTGTATATTTCCCCATAGTTTGGAATATCGAGTGCCAAACTCTTCAAAATGGTGTTCACATCACGATTTACCGCCTCAACCGCTTCCAACGTCAACGATCCATGCATGTACCTCATCAAAGAAGCTTTCAAAGTTCGAAACAAAGATTTACGAGTCAACTCGTTATCAAATATCGTACCGACTGTGAAATATTGCAAGGTTCTTAATCCAATAACAAAAGGTAAGGAAAGAACCTTGCCAATGAAAAAAGCTCCCAACATTGCACACAATTATCGAACAACCTTCACAACCTTCACAACCTTGTCGAAAACTTACACAAATGACGGCAATCTAGAGTTTCTGATGGTTTTTGTGCGCATGGGCTTATGTGGGGAAATTGGTTTTCTCACTTAAATTTCTCACCACTAAATTTGTATACCTTCAACTTCAATCCATCGTAAAATCTGTTGTTGAAAGCCAGTATGAGCTTTTCTGTCAGCTCGACCGATTTGAACTTGATAGTGGCTACCTGGTCATTGGAAAAGAACGATATTTTCACTATATCGTCAATTTGATTTTTTGAGCACTCTTGTTGAATATCGTCTTCGATATCTTCCTTCAACTCTTCATTGAACTCGTCTTTACGGAACATGTTCTGAATAACAATGATCTTTGAGAAAATCTTGGCTTTTGCGTTGTCCTTCTGTTGTTTGAAGTCCGCGGCCTCCACTTTGATCTTTGATCCGTTAATGTCTGTCCCGTCGAGCATTTGTATGGCCAATGACACCGATGGTTCATTCTCGAAAATCACCAACCCCTCATTCTTGAAAGCCCCCGTGTCGTCGTAATACAAGTTTATGCGATATTCCTGGGATTTGTCCTTGAGAATGGATCCGTATTTGCCAAACAATTCTTGTAGCTCACTTTCAGTGATGTTATCTGGTAAACCTGAAACAAACACCCCCGTATTCTTCTTCCCCTTGAAGTCATTGATGTGGCTTTTGATCTCTTCTAGTTTTTGTTTCTTCAATCGTTTAATCTCCTCCTTGTTGGCTTCTTCCTCGATTTCCTCGTCGTTCAACACATGCTTGCCTATTTTGATCCATTTCTCGATTATGTAATTGAACTGATATTCGCCCGTTTCATGATGCAAAATCCACTGGTCCTTCTCATTGTCGTACAGGATTCTCTCATCCAAAGTCTTGAGTATCAGGGGGTCTTTCTTGTATGTTGCGGGGAACGGGGGTTTGCCAGGAAAGTCAGACATCCTAGAGTTGTCTTGAGGGAGAGATGGAATTTTTCAGATGTATTTTCGCGATAACGGTTATAGACGGTCAATCTGTTCTCAAGGAATCGTACTTCAAAACAGCGTTCAACAACACTTCAAAGCCACTGTGGCATTCTTCAGGACTAGAATACTCAGCAGGGTTATGACTGACTCCATTTTTGCTAGGAATGAATATCATTGACGTTGGCACTTTGACATTAGTGGCACAAGAATCGTGAGCAGGTCCGGAGGTGATTTCCAAGCATTGTTCTTCGCCGAACAACTCGTGAGCTGAAGACGCCACACACTCAATACAATCCTGGTGGAATCTGGTGGCACCAAAGGACATCAACTCCTCGAATTCAATGCTGATATTTTTGCCACTGGTTTTGGCGATTTCGGTGAACTGGAGCTTATAGTCCTCGATAGTTTGAAGGAGTTTTTCAGTGTTGACATTCCTAACGTCAATTATAAAGCTGACTTCATCAGGTATCACATTAGCAACATTTGGCAAGCATTCAATGGTTCCAACCGAAATCATACCATTATGTTTAGCAGCGAGCTCATTACCTTTGACAATCATTGTTGAGGCTGCCAACAAGGCATCGGACCTAGAGTTCATTGGTGTGGACCCTGTGTGAACGGCCAAACCTTTCAATTTGACTTTTGTCCAATTATAGCCCTGAACACCGGTGACGATTCCTATCATTTTCAGTTGATTCTCCAAAATGGGTCCCTGTTCGATATGAACCTCAAAATGGCATTTGATGGGATTGGCATCGAAGCTGCACGCCACATCTCCCCTGTAACCAATTCTTTCCAACTCCTGCAACATACTCACCGGATGGTCGTCGGTGATCAGCTTCAAATTGTACATATCTTCCAATTTGGTGGTGCCCGCATACACTGATGACCCCATCAAGGACTTCGGAAATCTAGCACCTTCTTCGTTTGTCCAATCAATGAGGACTATGGGGTAATTTGGGACATACCCATTGTCTTTGATCGTTCGTAACACTTCCAAGCCACTAAGAACCCCTAAAATACCGTCGTACCTACCCCCAGTAGGTTGGGTATCTAAATGGGACCCGATTGCCGTTGGAAACCCCTGGTTTTTACCAGGATAAAGAGCAAAAATATTGCCCATTTCATCAACTTTGACCTCACACCCAAGCTCCTGGGTCTCCTTCACGAACCAATCTCTGACCAGTTTATCAAAATCACCCAAAGCCAATCTGCAAACTCCAGTCTCGGTTTCCCCGTCACCCCAGACTCCTTTGGCACCCCATTTGGCTGTTTGGTGAATAGTGTTGATCAATCTATTTGGCTCGATCCTAAGGTTCTTGTATGACATATCTAATTATCGAATCACTGGAATTATATTTGAAGACTTATATACTTTCTTATCAGTCGCGTAGTTCCCGATTCAGTAATACTCACGGAATTGATTACAGGAATTCAATCCGCTCCATAAAGTTACGGTTTAGGGATTGAAAGTTTGACCACTTTGACTGGCAGCCACGAAAGAACGGTGAACACTAATCTAGTAAGACCGATGTACTGCTTAGTGCAGTGGTTGTGCACTTCCATTTACTGATTAAAGACTAATTATTCATCAATGAGCCTATTAATCACCAATAATGCACCGATAACAGATCATAAACCGCATATTTACCTAAACTGACTAAATACTTGAGTTCTCCGAGTGTCAAACTCCAAAATCTCCATAACGGCCACTAATGTGCCCCCCAAACTTTTATACGAAAAATCGCTACTAATCACGATCCAGATTCTCAAATGCGAATCGGAAAGTCATTAAAGATGTTAACCTCCAAAATCTTCAAGTTCAGCACCCCAGTAAGATATGGCAGTTTGAGACTCTACTCGAGCAAATTCACAACCGAACAAAATCCAGCACCTCCTAAATTACCAAAGGAACAACAGGAAGAGTTTGAAAGATTACAAAGAATAGCCAACTCCCAAGCTGCTATTGATGACTATAACAGTAAAATGGCCGGTAATGGCGTGACCAGCACATCTGCAGACGTCAACAGTGCACCTGCTGACTTGAAAACCGACATAGGAGGGTTCTCAACCAGCTATTTGAAAACGATTCCTGAATTTGAAGGAGATGTCAACCCACAAACAGGGGAAAAAGGTGGCCCAAAGCAAGATCCTTTAAGACATAATGACTGGTCTTTCAACGGCAGGGTTACAGACTTTTAGTGGCTACTAAATGTGGAGCCAAGCTCAGTAATTTTGTAGAGTGTAATGTAAATAGGAATTGTCTCAGTCTCTTTGTGTAACTTTATGCGTTCTCAAATCTCATCGCTATGGACTTTGATCCCCTTTCCTTGTTCACTCCGGCTGTCCACCACCCCCCGAAAGACGAGGTAGAATTCATACCGAAGACAACTGTAGATATAAACAATCACCTGCACCAACGAAAGTCCCCAGAGTTAGAAGATGACCAAGCCCCACTCCATATTCTAGACTTACCATTACTTAAACTCCACCCTCCATTCGAGGTGCTTTATGTTATACTACGATTGGTTTCGTTAAATGAAGTGTGGAATTTCCTGCAAGAAGTATCCAACAGCACTGATCCATTGCTGATTTTCAAGGATAAACAGGTGGAATTAGAGGTGGTACGTGAATCGTTATCGTGGTTTGTAGCATTTTGTCCTCGATTCAACACCATAACCAAGTTGAGCTACTTGCCCAAACTCAGCTATGGGTTAAAAAAGACCAAGGGGTACAATAATTGGCTAACAGGGATTATTTCCAATGACTTAGATTGGATAGTAGACGCCAAAAGAACCATTATACAAAAAGAAACGAGCCTTCGAATCTCGGAGAATTGTGGCAGAACGGCCCAACCAGAGTTGATTAGAATGATCAGATTGGAAAATATGGAAAACATAGGTAGAGATTACGTGAAGTTGAAAGAACCAGCATTGACTAGTGATAATCTAGGGTTGAAAACCTGGGGTTCTTCGCTAATTCTCGGTCAAAGATTGATCAATGAGCCCCACTTGACCCCACCAATCTTGGAACTAGGGTCAGGAACTGGTTTGGTGGGAATAATACTCTCCTGTATTGGATATGAGGTATATTTGACCGATTTGCCAGCAATAGTGCCCAACTTGAGGGAGAATATCAAAATTAATGATATAGGAGATAATATAGTTATCGATGCCTTAGATTGGAGTCAACCCGAGAATTTCATGGCCAAATACCCCATAAGATTCAACACCATCCTACTAAGCGACCCCATATACTCCCCTGATCATCCGCAGTTGGTATATGAGGTACTAAACAAATTGTGCCACTCCAAAACAGAGATCTTGATCCAAATTCCGTTAAGAAGAAACTACGAAGACACCAGAGCCAAGTTGTGGAGTCTATTAAATAATAAATATCAAGAAATCTATAGTGCCACCGAAACGGGGTCTGATGAATTTGGTGACACCACTTATTGTTTCAAGAAATTCATCCCCAGGAGCTAGGTTTACTACAAGTAGTTTTTCAATAACTTAAGTCTTTCGGTGGCAGCTTTTAAGAAATCATCGTCTTTACAAACAGCAAATCTAATACAATTTTCTAACCCATGGCCGGCTCTAAAGTCCTCACGGAGGAACTCCGTTGGGGGAATACCTACAACACCGATTTCGTTGATCAACCAGTATGCCAATTTAAAGTCATTGGTCTTTGATTTGAAGGAGTCGGGGTATTCATAATCTTGTGGCACTTTGACCTTGGACAAGTTCACCAACAAGAAGTATCCTCCATCGGCTGAAGTGTAAGGCAAGCCCAATTCATCGAAAACTGAGGTGAAGATCTCATATTTCTTGAAATACTGCTCTCTGGTGATTTCAAAGTAGTTGTTTGCTTCTGCTATGGTGAATGCCTCACTCACAGCTTGCTGCAAAGGAGCTGGAGTAGAGAAGCAGATTCTTGTGTGAGCAGCGGTGATGTAGGGAATCAAATCTTTGGCACCGATAACCCAACCTACTCTCCATCCAGTGGCTGCAAATGATTTTCCTGCCGAACCTACAGTCAAAACCCTTTCTTTCAACTCAGGCAAGTTCTTCAAAGTGGCAAATCGAGGAAATTTATCTTCGAAGTATAAGTTCTCGTAAACTTCGTCACTCACAATGATCAAATTATGTTTGATGGCCAATTCACCAATTTTGGTTAACTCCTCTTCATTGTAGACCTTACCAATTGGGTTGTGGGGAGTGTTGACCACGATAATTTTGGTCTTATCATTGATGGTTTTCTCTAATTGGTCAAAATTGACTTTCCAGTCATCACCGGTGACGTTTTCACTAGTGAACTTTTGTGGAAATTCAAATTCCACGTATCTGACCTTTGCACCCGTCATTTCGATATTTGGGATATACTGGTCAAAGAAAGGTTGGAACACAATCACTTCATCACCGGGGGTCAAAAATCCAAAGAAAACAGACAACATTCCTTCGTTAGCTCCCGTAGTGATGGCGATTTGGTTTGTTTCGATATCGTAGCCGAAATCCTTCGAGTACTTGGCCTTCAAACTATTCAAAAGGTTGGGATTACCTTTAGCAGGAGCATACTGGTTCCATTGGGGTTTAGAAATGGCGTCGTTGACAGACTGCAAGGCAAAATCAGGAGGATTGTAGGAGAAGAATCCTTGTCCCAAGTTGTAGATCTGTCTATCGGGATTATGGACGGAAGCATCATGAGCAGCCTCGTTGATCAAAGACCATATATCTTTCTCTCCTTCCTTTTGGTGGAAGTACGGATTATGTAAGCTGGCGGCAGTTCCTTTTGGCATCAGGGTTTTACTAATTGATCTTCTAAATAAGGGGCTCCTTAATATATTCATACAATTGAACTCGATATCAATTGGGTGGAATTAAACGATGTGATCCACTGTGACTCGAAACTGTGGGATATCTGCGGTTCCGCACAGTCACGTGACAGATAAGGATTTAATTTTGTGTCACTTTTGTCAGGTGCGTTTGGTCGTAAAAAGAGGTTTGAAGCGATTACCAGCCGGCGTATCTATTAATGTACATATTAGTTCAAAGGGTTGGAGTTCGTGGCATTGTATCCTTCCCTCTTGTGTTTCCATTTGTTTTTGGTTTCCACGAAAAATCTCGCTGAATTCTGTAATAAGTAGCCCATGGAACCAATGGCCCTCACAAAGGCCAATATGGCTACGGTCCACAAGATAAATGCCAAATATATGTTCTTTTTGGTTTCTCCCGGGCCGTAAACCTGCAACATCGTCAAAATGAACACCAAGTTGGACACCAACCACATCAAAACCACCTTAGTCCTCACGTCTTTGGCATAATCTTCGCCATCCAATACTACGGGGCCAGCATTGGCTGCGGCCACCTTTTTGCTCGACCGTTTGGCTCTGATATTGTATAACGTCTCTAAGTAAACCTCGTCGACATTGACATCCAACACAACAGCCTCAAACTCCCCCTCTTCGTTCTTTTCGATGATATATTGATTGCTGAGGTCTTCCTTGGGGTTGTTGTCCCCTTTGGTACCCCAGGAAACGTCGTGGGTGTTACAAAAGGCAAATATTTGCAACGTACAAGTATAAGACGGAACCATAAGGAAGTATTGCAAGGAACAAGTCAACATATGCCAAGGATCCATGTACAACAACGACATCACGGTATATAACCCGTACGTGGACAAAAGTGACACTACAGTGCCGATCATGATATAAGAACTGGAGCCACCGACGCTGAACTGCTTGACAGTATCCACCACGAATACGATACCCACTATCAACGCATAGCAAGCACATACCGTCAAAAGGATCATCAAGGTCTTGAAGATGGTCTTGGACCCTTGAGGCCTGTTCCCAATGGAAACAATGAACAACGACACCAAAACACAAATACAAAGGTAATTGAAAAGGGTGAAGATCCAGAACCCTCCACTGTGTTTGACGAGATTGATCAAAGAACCGGTCAAAAAGTAGAACGTCAAGTAGAAGTTACTCAAGGAGAAGAACGAGAAAAGCAACACGATGGACTGGTACAAGAATTCCAAATGAAGCCAGAATTTCCTGCTGATGGAATGATCGGTGTACCAAACCTGCTTGAACTTGCTCAAGGAGTATAATGCTGCAAAAAATGCCCCGTTGATCCACCTTCTTCTCTGAGACAAGAATTCCGGAATGGTTTCCGGAACATCGGTTTCGGCTGTGGCCAGCTTGACGAATTTCAACACCCAGTTCTCGTTTCTTTTGGCCACCAACTCCCAACACAAAATCCTGTCTTCCGCCAAGTACATATTGGCTTCAAAGAAGTTGGTTTTGGTGTTAGAGTGGTTTTTGGAGGTGTTAAGCAAATCTTCTCCCTTGAAATACGACGCTAATGGGCCGGTACCGTCTTCATGGTTGGTCAATGCAATATATCTATAGGCGGACAACGCCCCGGGCAACACCGAGATGTAGCCGAACAACGACTCCAAAGGTTTATCTAAGATATTGGACATCTTATACTCGAAGTTCTGCGATGCCACCAACGGGTTGGTCAAATTGATCCATCCTTTGCCTTTCATGGCCTTGATTTCCCCGGCTGCACCCGCGACGTTAGAATCTCTGTCAAAGGCCTTCCACAAGTTGTAGATGGCATGATTATCTGGTTTAGTTCCTACATCCAATAATATTACCACGTTAGGGTCTAGAATGGGACAGAACGCATTGAATAACCACCGGTGACTGTTGATTTTCTTCTGATTTCTTTCTTTCAAGCAGAACAACACTTGGACCGGAGCCAACGACTTTTCATCTCCTTTGAACTTCAATTTTTCGTCTATGGATATCTGGGTGGTGTATTCGAAAATGTGGGCATTTACCTTTTTGTTATTAACATAGGGCCTTGCCAAATTGCCCTGGTAACATCCGGTAGCGGTCAAGAGTTCTAAAACAGATTCATTGACCTTATTTCTACCATCAGCAACGATCACCACCTGCACTTTCTTCCAACTCTCCTTGCCCCACACGGAAGACTTGTTTCTGGTACACAAGTGAGCGATATTTTTCATCACAGAGTGCATGGTTCTGGCAAAGGCATACTCGTCTTCGTTGTACATGGTGATACAAATGACCAACTCCGTCTCACGATTATTCTTGGCTGCTCTCAAGGAAAAGCCGTCTCTGATAAAATCGTCTGGCTCGGAAGTGCATGCGGTGTAGGTCATATTAGTGAACTCGCCGAACGGAGACTCGGTTCTGGTCAAAACCTTTCTCAATTCCTCGGGGACGGGGTTTTCCAACACCAAGTGGCCGGCTTTACCATCCACCAACCGGACTTTCCGTTTGGTGATTGTCTTTTCTGCATTTGGGTGAAATCCGCTTTTGATATTGTGCATCATATCGGAGTCTATGGAAGCTCCAAAGTATTCACTCTCAGTGACTCCAGACCCACTGTGGGTGTCAGGGATGGAAGAATGGTAAGCTGTGGAGTCGGAATACAACAGCTTAGACTCGTGGTCGTCCTGCTTCTGGTAGGATTCGTAGTCGTATTCGTCCCTCACTGTGCTATTATCACTTTCATCGTTTGCATATTGGTTTGATTTGTCTTCGTCATAAGGATTGGCCTCTGCGTATGTTTCGGGGGAGAATATTGGCTGTGGAGGCTCTAAGAACCGCTCACTTCTATGGCTGTTGTGGGAAGCGGCAAACTGGGACCTGGAAAATTGCGGTCTTTTAGGCGATCCGGTCAATTCAATGGATTCGTTGTCGTTATCGTCGTTATCTTCGTCCATGGAGATATTTGTCTCCTTCTGACGTTTGGGAGATTCTTTGGAGGTGAATTGAGCTCTAGCAGTTGCTCCACCGGTAAGTATTGTGGGATTCTCATTGTTTAATGGCTTCAAGTTAGGGGTATTATTGAGTAATGCTTTGTTCAAGTTGCCGTTGATTCGGCCGCTTCGAGTAAAGATATCTGGAGATCGTTGTTGGGGAGAACTAGGACCGTTTGTGGAAGCAGGAAACGCCATGAAGTCTTCATCATCGTCGTCTTCGATGTCGTTCATAGGCTTATACCTTCTAGGGGAATGATGCTTGGTGAACGCCGCATTGGGATAACTGGGCTGCTTGTCAAAGGGATTATCTTCAAAGGGGTTACTCATAGCCAAGGGTATCAATAGGTGCAGAAGATAAAGTCAAAACAAAATGAAACGATGATAGTCAACTCTGTTTATTTATGTTTTGTTTGCAGCCATTTTGAGTAAGCTGCGGATGTCGGGGAAGCATGCGACATGGTAGCGAACTTTCGAAGAGGTGCGGGGCGAGCACTGCGAGACGATGGCCCCAAAACGGGGCGCGCGGGTAGCGATAGGCGCAACGACACTGTCAAGAGGAGGTCCTTGTTGCAAAGATAGAGGCACACAGAAAGAATGCGAGCACCATTTTGCTGAGTGCCCACTTTCTGCTACAACAGTCGTTACGACCCACTCCAGGAGTCAGAGCAGAGACACCAGTCGCCTTCAGCGAGATCTTTCGGAAAAACGTATCATTTGAGTTTTTAGAGGATCTTAGACACACGAGGACATGTTCAATAAACGACCTCAACGAACAGAAAACGTTAATTGTCGGGTCTTGATATATCTTGTTTTGACACTGATGTTTTAGTTCCTGGTATTAAAGGGGTTTTGTTCATTTTATACAATGCGTTTCTATTCGATATTACTGATAGCTGCATCCAGCGGATTTAACAACGTTGCGACATTTCGTCAGTTGGTAAGGTACTGCCCAATATCAATTGAAAAAACCAAGTAGTGGAACAAGACTTACTCTAGAATATCCAAGCTCAACTCCAATCATTAGTATCTTGGCTTACTGATAACTGTCTGTTAACTCTCCGATGCAGTTATCGCATTTCAGCTATCGATATTTTACAGTGAGAAAGATAGTGCGAAACTAATGGCTGAGGAAGACAGCATAGGACCAAGAAAGGTCAGCTCATCGTCACAAATTTCCAGTGTAGGCTTCAACAACTTGAAGAAATTGAACACTAATTCATCGGTATCAACTAACAATTCCGTCACCTCCACAAAACCTAATGCATTATCCAGACTCTTTACCCGAAATCGATCCAACTCCACACTAGACGACACCATCATCCCGGATGAAAACGATGACGACAGAGACAAAGGCTTGGAAAGAAAGCCGTCCAACGTATTTCGATTGTCAAAGATGAACAAACGTAAGAGCAAGAAAGAATTGACGATCCAGACAGACTTTTATAAGGATCCTCCGTCTCACTCACGAAAGACCACTGTCAGTTCACCTGTGACTACAACCTTCCACAATTTGTTTCATAGGACGCCTAATTCTAGTTCGATAGAAGTGGAGGAGTTACCGGTACGATCTAACATCTCACTATCGTCTAGTAATTCCAATTCGAAAATACAGGATGCAATGATAGCCAAAGTATTCAAATTTACCGACCCCACAAATTCGCTAGACGAGGATATCGAGGAGGTAGAAAATTACAGAAAGCTTTTCCTACCGGCAGATCAGTTCTTGAAGCTGAGATCTCCAAGCAGCCCCACAGCTTCGATTGGAATCGACGATGACGTATTGAGCGATGAGAAGTTCTGGAATAACTTGTTGTCACTTTTAAAGCCCGTTATACTATCGAGCCAGCAAAGAAAGCTAGCCAATAACTATAAGGTTTCGCAGCTCATCATGAGCCAGGAAGACATTTCCAACTATATCAGAGATAATTATACCAACAATTTACGACTGGAAGACCAGGAAACGAATGAACTCAAGACCAGAGAAATCCTCCAGGATCTCACAAGTTTCTTCAATAAACTCATCATTTTATTCTACACCGATTTCAAGTTCCAAAACTTGACGGAAGACGAAACCAAGAATCACTGGATAAAGCTTTGCCAGTTGTGGATGTATTTCCGAAACAAAATTCTTTTCTTCCTCATAGACTGTTTCATCACCATGAGTGAGAATTACCTATACAGAAAATCAGGAATTAATATCGAAACCCTCATACTCAACAGTTTCAAGAACATCGTCATAACACCATTTGTAGTTTTGAAGAAAAACAGCTACAGTGAGACCGATTCGAAATTTTTGACCCACAGCAACAATGGTAAATACTACAGCATTGCCCTCGAATGTTTTGGTGTCATCAACAGCTGCCAGAAATACGACACTGACAGCGATTTTCTCAAGATTTTGGTGTGGTTAACTAAATTATAGGTTTTTGCAGCCTGTCGCGCGTCGAGAGAATTTTATCTGTGAATAGTGAATAAAATATAAGCGGCAGCCATTACGATATGCTGTTACCCTCTCATTTGAAGCAGAATTTGGTACCTTCAGAAGTGAATTTTCTTGCTGAAAACGAGATGATTCAGATACTTCCTAGATATTCCATGAAATCGATCCAACTTATCGGGGTACGTAGTACAATTTTAGTGGCAGAATCCTACCTCAGAGCCTAGCTACGTCAAAGTGGCACCCGGAAAGACATATATTAACATCTAGACCAAAATACCCAATTTGAGAGCATTGAGAAGAGAAAAAGTGCCGTTGTGGGTTGCTCTTATACTCAAGTCTCAAGGAAAATGTAATATTGTGCCACCAGATTGGTTGAATGTTGCATATTTGAAGGAGAAATACGACGAGGAGGTCAAATTACCCTATAAATTCAGCGATTTGCCCTGGCATTGGATTGAAATCAGTAAGATGCTACTCGCTAAAGCCTCAGATGACTTGTCCGATCCATCACATCAAATAAGATCAATAATTCAGGATTTACGAGAAATAAGGTTGGTGAAATCGAAAAAAGGGTTCTCAGAGTTGAATGAAAGCAATATCGCCTTGACGGGATTATCTTTGATCGAGATAAACGAAATAAGACCGTTTGTGTTGGGAGTTATGAATAAATTAAGAGAAATCCATGAGACCATCGATAGGAATCCTGAAGAGGCCGAAGAGGACTATGACATGGAGTAGCCTCAAAACATGCATGGAGCCACGTAGATGTTGCCATCCTGGGTGAACGCAAGACACAGAACCAACCCTAGGAATTCCAATGCCGGCCTTCTGAGTCAACTAAATTCGCGCTAAAACTCGAATCAACTGTCACCAATGAGTAAACTCAATTTGTCCAAGCAATTGATATCTAATATAGAAACCCATAGGGCAAACACGGATTACAAGAGGAACTTGATATTATCCATTCTCAAATCGACTGCCTCGAAGAGAGAGACGAAAAATTACCTCAACAAGTACCAGAATCAATTTGCGTATGGAGGATCTCATAAGAATTATCAGCGGAATTTGTTCATTGACCGATATTTGCAAGACAAGAACCCATTCGGAAACATCTATGACGAAAATGAAAACAAATTGAGTAAAATTCCATTGCGAATCGCTATATTTAAGTTGAAATACCAATCAATCAAGCCGAGGTATTGGAAGGGCATCCAAGAAACCTTCAAAAGATTGATAAATTTGGGCATAAGTCCCATAATCATTATGGATTACGACTTCACAGCCAGAAATAGTTTCAAAGCCAACGAATTGTTAGCTATAAGCGAAGGAAACAAGATCTTAAATAATTTGAAGGACATAAATCCTCGTTTGGTAAGGAATATTTTCAAGCAGGCCGACAAGCTTTATCTTCACGATCTACAGCAGTTGATTATACCTTTGTACCAGGAATTCGTACCCATAATCCAACCGATAGTCACCGAAAGATCCACCTCGAATCAATCATTCGCAAACTCAACAGATATTCTAGTTACACTTTGTGAATCTCTTTTGAAGACCAAAAATATGTTGTCGATAGAGAAGATCGTTATAATTGATGAACTTGGGGGAATACCTTCGATTGAAAGAAACCAGACGAGCCACGTATTTATTAATTTGTCCCAAGAATACGCTGATCTCATTCTGGAGTTGTATATTGGATTCGTAGAGCCCAATGTTCGAGATTTACATTTGAAGAATTTGGATTTGATCAATGATGTCTTGAGCAGAATTAGTACCATGACTGGAAATGATGAATCCACAGGCATTATCACTACCCCCTATATCACGTCGATCAACAATGATCAGTTAAACCCGATTATCTACAACGTGTTGACAGATAGACCTATAATTTCGTCGTCACTACCCCTGTCCTTTGAAAGGACCCCGACCTTGTCCACGTCAATATTGAAAAAAGGAATGAAAGTTGAAGTCTTCGAACCAGAAAATTACAATAAGCCATTCACATTGAGGAATTTGTTCGGTGACGAACTGATCGATAAAGAGAAACTATTTGCGTTGATGGAGGATTCCTTTGGCAAAAAGATCGACTTGAAAAATTATATCAAAAGAATCGACGAATCTTTAGCAACTGTGATCGTAGTTGGCGACTATGATGGTGCAGCAATCATCACCAAGGAAAGGTTTAGGGATCAGACAGTCACATATCTCGACAAGTTTGCCATTTCCAAGAAGAACCAGGGATTACCAGGGCTAGCTGATATCATATTCAAGTTGATTGTTCAATCCAATCCCGACGAATTGATTTGGAGATCAAGAAAGAACAATCCCGTGAACAAATGGTATTTTGAAAGATCTATAGGGTCCATGGCCAAAAGCGATTCAAACTGGAAGGTCTTCTACACAGGCGACATATTCAACAAGGCCATCAACACCAAGAAGAAGAGAGATCAAGTCAATATCGATGAGAAGTTGAAGGCCTATCTGGAAATATGTGAGAACATCCCTCCTTCTTTTATATAAACCCCGCAACAATGTCATAGCACCATGAAAATGTCTGCCTAGCGGACCCAGCACAACTACTCAACAATTAATTAGACAAATAAACGATACACGACTATTTATCAAGTGATGCGAAGCCGCAACAATTCGTCTTGTGAAATGATAAGACAAAGGAAAGGCGATAACAGCAGTTCCATTACCGTTGCCACTGAGTCAAACACCGAAGGCATCGAGAATACCATGAAAAAGGTAAAGTTGAGCTTCTACCACGAATTGGAGGAGTGGCAGAAGGATAATCATTTCATTCGGTCAGGTTACGTCAGGGGCACCAATTCCTTCAGAGAGAGCTTGGCTTCGTTATTATATGTCCATAATGAGACGGGGAATATCTACAGTCATTTAGTACCATCGTTGTTGATTTTGGGGTCGATCTTCTACTATGTCAACTACCAATTGACCGATGTCAAAACGTGGGAGAAATTGAACTTTTTCCAATTTGGGATCGCTGTGACGTTCTGCTTATTGATGTCGTCGATATTCCATTGCCTCAAGTCCCATTCCCGTGAGGTGTCGAGATTTGGGAATCGTTTGGACTATTTTGGGATAATTATCTTGATCACATGCTCGTTGATCTCCATCATGATCTTCGCTTTCTATGACGAACCCACTTCGAAATATTCCTTGACAGCAGTGTTCCTTGTACTCGGAGGCATCTGTACCTTCTTCACATTGGATCCGGAGTTCTCCTCAGCTAAATACCGGCCCATTAGATCAGCGATGTTTATCTTGTTTGGATTGTCTGGGGTCTTGCCCATCGTTGTTTCGATCAGAAAATTTGGACTACAGGTGACCAAAGAGAGAGCATCCGTCAACTGGTTGATTTTAGAGGGGTTTTTCTACATATTAGGAGCGGTTTTGTACGCCATGAGGGTTCCAGAAAGATTCACTCATCTCGACGAAGATGAAACTCAGCTTTTAACCAACGCAGCTGCGGGCAAATTCGATATCTGGGGGCATTCTCATCAAATTTTCCACGTGTTTGTGGTCATAGCCGCCTTCTGTCATTGGAAAGCTTTGGTAAACTGCTACCTTTATATGGTTGAGAATCTCATTTGAAAACGCGAATTTGACCTACTTGAATGATAGATCACATGGTTATAGTTCCGTGCCACGGGATATGGCACGGCAGACAAGGCGAGGTGGGCGACAAACAGCTGGAATGGTATCTAGCACCTTTTCAGATCGAAGGCAATGATCATTTGTGCATGAAAGACCATCTTCTACAAGCCAATAACATCGTCAGAGACGATGCTCGGGCGGTGATGGTGATTTCTGGTGGTAAAACCAAGGAGGAAATCGACGACAGCGAAGCCAGCTCGTACTACAAACTTCTACAAGCATTGGGAGGAAGCCAAGAAAGGGTTTTACTCGAACACTATGCTAGAGACTCGTTTGAAAACGTGATATATTCCTTGTGCAGATTCTACGAAGATTATCAGTACTACCCCAGGAGAATAACTGTTGTGGGGTTTGAATTCAAACGTTCAAGATTTTTGAAAAACCATTTCTCCGACGCGTTAGGCTTCAATGTTGGGAATATCACCTATATCGGCAATTCTCCCAACCCACCCACAAATCAAGAGGCTTATTTCAAGGATCTTCAGAAATGTGAGTACGATTTTGCCGTCAAGTTCTTCGAAAACGATTGGTTTGGCATCAGAGATCCCTTGTTGGGAAAGAAGCTTGCCCGAAACCCCTTCAACCAGGTTCAGCCCTACAAATCCACCAATCCTCCACTATCCGACTTCTTGGCACACTTAGAAGGCAGTAGCAACCTTAGCAACGAAGAGATCAAACAACTACTCCCGTCATGGCATTAGATCGTTCTGTAGATAAATATTATACACTATGTAGGACTAATTTTTGTTCAAAGCTCTTCTGGCTTGCACGGCTTTACTTAATTTGGTCAACATGTCAACGGTGGTGTCCCATCCGACACAGCCATCAGTGATGGAAACACCATATTTCAACGAAGATTTGTCAGCGTTGGCGGCAGGCATGCTTTGTTTACCTTCGTTGATATGAGATTCTATCATGACTCCAATGAGGGTGTTTTCACCTTGAGAAATCTGCTCAGCAACGGCATCCAAGACTTTTGGTTGGTTTCTGTAGTCTTTCTGAGAGTTGTCATGAGAACAGTCCACCATCAACTTGATGGAAGGGTTTGTGGACTTGGAAATAGCCTCTTTAGCAGCCTTGACTGACTCAGCATCGTAATTAGTGATTTTCTTACCCCCTCTCAAGATGATAAAGCCATTATCATTACCCTTGGTGGTAGTAATGGCAGCCATGCCGTCTTTGGTGACGCCCATGAAGTGGTGGCCCTTGGAAGAGGCTTGAACTGCATCTAAAGCGACACCTAAATTACCATCAGTACCGTTTTTGAACCCGATTGGGAACGACAAACCGGAGGCCAATTCTCTGTGCAATTGGGATTCGGTGGTTCTGGCACCAATAGCACCAAAACTCAAGAAATCGCTGAAATATTGGGGGGAAATCGTATCCAACATTTCGGAACCAATAGGCAATCCAGCGACTCCGGTCAAATCAGAGTACAACTGTCTACTGATTCTCAAACCTTTGTTGATATCAAAAGTGTTATCAACATTAGGATCATTGATCAACCCTTTCCAACCAACAGTGGTTCTGGGTTTTTCCAAGTAGGCTCTCATGACGATCAACAAGTCGTCTTTCAATTCCTCAGACAACTTTTTCAATCTTGCTGCGTAATCTAAGGCAGCTTCGGTATCGTGGATCGAACATGGACCCACAATAACCAAGCATCTGTCATCTCTGCCTTTCAAAATCTCGTTACTTTCTCTTCTTCCCTTGATCACCACATCCAAAGATTTCTTGGATGCTATGATTTCGTGTTGCAACAAAGATGGGGAGATTAAGGGATCGTATCCCAAGATTCTGGTGTCGTCGTATTCAGCTGTAGCTGGTGGTTGGCTCATTGTGTGAAATATTTGAAAAAGTTGCAGCATTTCAAAATTTTCATTATGACTCGTGGGACGTGCGCGGGCCAGAGTGAAAAATTTATTTATGGACAGAGGTGGCTAGGGGGACGTAGCGTGTAATCGAAGGATAATGCAGGGGAAGGTAGGCTACGAGCGAAAGAGGAAAGAGCAAAAGAGGTATATGTCGGAAGACTGTCGGGTAGTGGGCACGTCGGGCGAAGACTTGTCATATTCCTTTTTCGGCAAGTCCCACTACCGGGTGGACGTATCAGTCGGACAATATGATCAAATAGGTGCCAAAAGTTAGATGGCATCGCAGCCACTCCCGAATTGGCGCATTAGCTCGTGCATAATCGATAATGCAATGCAGGTTAAAGTTTGGGGGACATTTTAGGTTAACTCCATCGAAAGGCTATCGTCGGCATCCGCATTGGGCAACGCGGAATTCGACATGTTAAATGAAAGCCAGAGGATATTCACGGCGTTCTTGGGATTCGGCTTGTTGAATAACATCTTGTACGTGGTCATCTTGTCTGCGGCAGTAGACCTCGTGGGGTCAGCCACTCCTAAGGCCGTGGTGCTCTTAGCTGACATTTTGCCTGCATTCTTGTTAAAACTATTCGCCCCGTTTTTTATCCATTTGATCCCGTATCAGTCCCGATTATGGTCCTTGGTAGCGTTATCGTCGTCGGGGATGGTGATAATTAGTTTATCGCCGGATAGTGCCATTTACCTCAAAATTGGTGGCATTTGCTTGGCTTCTTTGAGCTCCGGTCTTGGAGAATTGACGTTTTTGCAGCTCACTCATTTCTACGATGAATTGTACTCCATTGGTGGGTTCTCTTCGGGGACTGGGGCTGCTGGCTTGGGAGGGAGCTTTGTTTTTATGGTTTTAACCAATATTTTGGGGTTGTCAACCTGGATTACGTTGTTAATTTTCGCTTTTATGCCTTCAGGGTTTATTGCTCTTTACTTTGGTGTGTTGCCTCCTCGAGGAGACATCGTCCAATACGAAGCATTGCCTGGAATTAACAACCAGACGTCTGTGACGGGCCACATTTTCAGTACTTTAGACCAAATACGGCCGCTACTCAAGCCATACATGCTTCCTTTGTGTACCGTGTATATTTCCGAGTACGTGATCAACCAGGGGATATCCCCCACCTTACTTTTTCCGCTCCAGGAATTGCCCCACTGGCTATTCAAATCGTTTAGAGACATATATGTGGTTTACGGGTTCTTGTACCAGCTAGGAGTATTCATTTCCCGATCCTCCATCAACTTCGGGTTCCGCTTCAAAAACTTATACGTCTTGAGCGTGTTGCAGTTCTTGAATGTGGTGATCACCATAAACCAATCGGTGAATTTTTGGCCCTTTAGGAGCATTTGGTTGTTGTTGATTCTTATACTTTACGAAGGCTTGCTTGGAGGACTCTCCTACGTGAACACCTTCGTTTCTGTCAGTGAAGAATCGGCCAAATCAAAGCGAGAATTCAACATGGGATGTGTAGGGATGAGTGACAGTCTAGGTATTGTGATTGCTGGTTTGATCAACTACCGCTTAGAGACGAAATTATGTAGCATACAAGTGTCCAATGGAAGGGATTGGTGCCAGAGAACGTAAATTTGGGACTTCTCCTTTTCAACGGAAGGGTGTGGTGCCAGAAAACATGAATGTGTAATAAATATATCTATACCTTTTCCAAGTGGTCGATTTTCTCTTTACTAGCGGTGGAGCTCGCAAGACTCTCGACCCTCCGGATAGAATGCATGTCGTTATGGATCTCCAAATCACGATGAAATCTCTCATATCCCAAGAAGACTACCAAGATGATATAGCCAAATATAGCTCCACAGAAGATCGTGGTAACAAGGGCATAGTTGTGAACGGGTGCCCCAGAAGCAGCAGTGATAGGAAAACGGTCAGCCAATTTGGTCTCGATGGTGGACGAGGCACTGGAGGCCAAATTACCTAATTGGTATACCACTCCCGATAAGAAAGCCCTGTAATTGGTATTGACCAATTCTAGAATGATACAGACTGAAATTCCGAAAGTTCCCATAACACAACAAATCAAGAAGAACGAGCCTCCCAAAAGCGTGGGCACATGATCTACCATATAAGCTGGATACAAGAAACCGCCACCAATGGTCAAGAAAACGATGATAGTTAATCTCCTCCCTAAAAGCTCAGATAATTGACCCACCATGAATCCACCCACCATACCTCCGATATTCGCAACCGATATGATAATGGTTCTGGTATCGGAATCAAATCCATACTGAGTTTGTAGAATCGTTGGATAAAGATCCTGGGTACCGTGAGAACTGAAATTCATTCCTGCCATCAACAATACGAGATAAACAAACGTCAACCACTCAGTTTGCACTGTCTTGATCACCGCAGGGTCGATATACTTGAAAAATCCCACCCGAATGTCGTCATCTCCCAGGAGGTCCTTTTTGGCCTTCAATAAGACCTTTTGCTGCTTCAATTTCAAGAACGCAGTGGTTTCCGGTAAAAAAAACCTCCACACCATGATAATAAACGGCAAACCGGCACTGAACCAAAACAAAGATCTCCAGCCTTCTCCAGGCTTATATGTCAGCTCAAAGGCACGGAAGAAAGCCACACTCAAGAGGTACCCAAGATTATAACCTACCAAAAAAAAAGATGATAACAACGACCGGGGTTTGGGAGGCAAGTCCTCCAAAGCCGTAGTACTAGCAGCTCCGTACATGGCACCCATTAACGCACCAAACACAGCTCTCACCCCAAGGAACTGTCCGTAGGTTTTGACAAACCCCGTGCCTATTTCAATCACAACAAACCCGAAACAAATCCCGATAAAAACCCATTTTCTGCCGTAATAATCGGCCAAAAGACCCCCAATGGCGGCACCAACCGATCTAAGCATCAAAACCAAGGTGATACCCCAACTGATCTGACTAATTGAAACATCCAAGGTGGCAGCAATCTCGGGCAATGCCACAGAACAGGCGAAGAAGTCAAATGCATCGATAACCCACGCAGTAAAACCGCAAAAATACATGGAATACCCCATTGGAGTGACTTCTTTCAATCCCGGCCACGGATTGATGGTTTGCCACACGGTTAGGTCCGATTTTCGGTAAGGAAGCTCGAACAAGCTGGAGAACCTAGTCCCAAAGTAACGTTTGATAGCATCTACTGAAAGATCTGGTTTTTCGTTGAACATCTGGGTTTCAGCATACTTGATTTCGTCCGTCATTATAGAAGTAAAAAAAGTTATAAAGGAAACAGAGCCCTAGGGGGCTTTATATGGGTTGCCCCAGATTTTGAGAAGTGGGGCTGAAATTAATGCGGGGCGGCAAAAGTAATCGGTCGGAGTTTCGATAATCTTTCCTCATAAAGTTACCCCAATAAAATAAGCTTTAAAGGGGTTTTTTTCCCCGTGTGTAGTTTGACTTTGCATTGTGAAAATAAGGCTGTTGAAAGACATCGATTGTAGAAAACATTCGTATTATGGAAAACATTTTAAACAGTGTGACCGAAGCACTACTGCCGTCAAAAGAACCGAAACATTCGCTGTCAAAGGATCTTCAGTAAATCATTGTAATTTATTAACTCCGGATCAGCCAATTAAGTGGGGATACGTCGCACCAATTTGAGGGGCTAAGAAAGGCATATTTTAGCTGGTTATCGGCAATAATTGCTGCCAAGAACAGCAAGTCTCCCCAGAATCGTCTATAGTTCCTGGTGGAGCTGCTTTAGGATGTTTTATTGCTTGGATTACTACAAAGAACTCGTTGTTTCTGGAACACAAAGAGTCAAGGGTCAAACGGTATAGATTTGAGCAAACAGGGTGCACGTCGAAGGTGGGAATATTGCTGAACGGCCAAAAATGCCGGAGGCCTATTCTCTGTTCCATCGATCAACGAAAATTGGCGATCTTTTCCGAATACTCCGGAGTTTGTGCAGTCTCACCCACTTTCCCTCAATATCCGGTGTGTTAGGACCAACGACGATTCTGGAACGATAGGTAGCACTAAGATAGCTGATGGGAATGTTTTTTCGAGATCTCCAATGAATGCAGTCTATCGAAGACAATTTACTTAAGACGAGTTTTAAAAGTGTAACACAAAGAAGAAGAAACAGACATGTAAAAGAAAGGACATATTAAAGAAAGGACATATTAAAGAAAGGACATATTAAAGAAAGGACATGTAAAGGAAAGGACATATTAAAGAAAGGAAATATTAAAGAAAGGAAAAATTAAAGAAAGGAAAAATTAAAGAAAGGACAGGCGAAGAAAGAAGATGTCAAAGAACACATAGAGAAAGGACATCTAAAAGAAAATGTAAACGAACATGTAAGGAAATGTTACAATAGCTGTCCGAGCTTTTAAAACAGCCACTAACATTCTCGTAGAGAACCTTAACGGCCGTGGCGCCTTACGGAGAAAACTTTTATAATACAAACTAATCTAATCCTCAACCTACTCTAAATCCTCATACTTCTCCAATCTGTCCTCAGCTTTATCCTCGTCAGCAATTTTCACCCCTCCGCTGACCGAAAATTGACCCCCAGCACCAATTAACAAGATGTCGTGGTATTTGGTGGCGGTGTTATTGATACGGGTGGGTTTTTCCACATCATCGTCCAAAGGACCCAATCCCGGGCCGTAAGTATCACCAAATCCCCAAGCATAAACCACTCCGTCTTCGGTGACAGCAAAAGAATGATGCGATCCGCATCCGATGGTTTTGCACTTGATTGACTCGTTGGCAATTATGACTCTGGTGGGAACCGGAACGGCCCGCACATTGCCATGCATATCTTTGAAAGTTGATTCGGGCAATTGGTCTTTGGGAATACCAACCTCCTTCATATCGTATCTCCCCCAGCCCCAGACGTGCCCGTTGTGGTCCAACGCCAAAGTGTGATGTTCTCCACCGACGATTTGTACTATCCCCAATTGACTCAATTGAGGAATAATGGTGGGTTTAGTGATCAAAGAACCGTCTTCCAACTCCCCTTGCGCATTGGTCAACGCACATTGTCCGTATTGGTTCAAGCCCCAGGCGTACACTTGATTCAGGTGGTCAATGGCAAAACAGTGGAAGTCCCCACTGGCAATGTACTTGATGTTGTACAATCCAAACTGCTGGGGCTCCAAAGCCTTGTATCTGTGTCTTTCCAAGATTTTGCGTCCCAATTGAAACTGTTGGCCGTTTCCCCAGGCATAGACGATCCCCTTTGAGTCCAAGGCCAATAAGTGGTCCTTGCCACTGGCCAATTGAACGATATTCTTCAATTCCGCGATCTTCATGGGGGTTTTCTGAATCTTGATTTCGTCTCTCAAGAACCCTAACAAACCTTCGTTGTTACGGAAACAGCCCCAGGCCCAGACATCGCCGTTCTCCAACAAAACAGCACTCAAATTGTCTGTGGCACAAAGTTGAACGATCTTGTCACTTGGCAAACCTTCGACTTTCCCTGGGGTCGACTCGGCCTCGTTCAAGTCACCATCTTCATCCTCACTGTCGTCGGCATCCATATCCTTCAACACCTCTTTGGATTTAGAGGTATCTCTTCCCAAAACACCACTATCGTTCCCGCCCCACGACCAAAGCTGGTTATTAGAAGCCAATGCCAAAGTGTGAATACCCCCTGCAGCAAAATCCACGATCTGGTCACCTCCTAAGGCGTCTGATACCAAGTAAGGGTTCAACCTGGGTCTTTTGACCTCTTTATTCTTCGCACTAGGGCCGAGACCTAACTCACAGATCGATCCGGTTCCCCAAACAAAGATGTCCAATTTGGTGGTTTTGGCGGCGACAATGGAATTGATCTCGGGCAATCTGGAATAGGAGTGTAACACATTTGAAGATGTGGACTTGACCCGTTTGGCAACGCCGTTGGTCGCTGGCGTGGCCTTTCTCTTTCTGTCTAACGCAACCATGTTGATTTTAAGATTTTTGCGATGCGAAGTTTGAGATGATTTGCTCAGGAGAGGGGGTTTGGGGCTGGTGATGTAGGGTCGGGGGGTCGCGTGGTAGAACTGGGTGATAGCTTGGACCTGGGAGAGGAGATATCGAAATTAAGGGGTAATTTACGACGATATCCGTCAAGTATACTGGTGACTTAATAGTGTTGGCAGGGGCTTAATAGTGGAAAGTTACTTATGTTCGAGACTATCTTTCAGTAAAAGCTAATCTTGGCTCTAGAATCCTCTTTTGACCACCTGTGAAGCCCATAGCCAAAAGCCCCGGCTCCACGCTATGCAAAAAAATGGCGTCACAGACAGGATTCGAACCTGCGCAGGAAAATCCCAATGCCTAACCGCAAATTAATAGCAGGGCACCGCCTTAAAACCACTCGGCCACTGTGACCGCACTTAAGCGGGATTCCAATTAAATCGCTCAAGTAGTGCAAGTGTCTATTGGGTGCCACTTTGTGCCACTTTGATCACTCGTAGCCCTTTATTGATATATGAGAGGAGTAAATGGCCTATTCAAAAAATTGAGCACCAAATCTTTGCCTTGTGGTCTTTTGCGTGGCCGTAAAGGCGGGGTAACCTCAATATGTGGCGAATAACTGTGGTGATCAACTTGCTCCTTAACTCTTCATCCCCACGGCATGCCCTCCAGCAGCCCACATTCTCCTCAACCTCCTCACATTCCCCTCCACCCACCGTTTCCCCGTCCGATACCGCAATTAAACTCCGAAACCATTCATGGGGAAACTCCCATCACGTGACAGGAGCTTAATCCCGATCTCGACTCCTCAAAGTTGAGAATTTTTAGCCTTGACTCAGTCACAAACACCGAGCCCGCTACCGACGAAACATGGATCCAACGAACGATCCCAACTTCACCCCACCGTCCTTGAACCCCAATATCGAACCGACGGCTCCGTCGTCCAAAATCCCCCTCAACGCCCCCATCCAACCGTTGGTATTAGCGGATATGGGCGATCCCGTGGATGCCCCTCCTCCACACCCCCATCCGTCGATGTCATCCTCAAACCTATTCCAGCACTCCAAGATCCCCATTAAACACACTGATTTGGTCGATTCCAACCTGTCGTCCGATAACGAGGACAAAACCGCCAAAAACAAGCCTCAGTTCGAAATCAGCGATCAGGAGCCGATTTTGCCGCCGTCGGTGACGATCAAGTCGAATCAGATCGCCGACTTGGAGGAAGTGCCTCACGGGATCCAAAGACAAGCCAAAACCATCGAAAACTACCAGTTTCCCACCCATCGATTGGCTACCAAGTTGAATGACGACTCAAAATACCCCTTGGTGATCGTTGCCTGTGGGTCTTTTTCGCCCATTACATACTTGCATCTCCGGATGTTTGAAATGGCTTTAGATGCGATCAACGAACAGACAAGATTCGAGGTCATTGGCGGATATTATAGTCCAGTGAGCTCCAATTACAAGAAACAAGGGTTGGCTTCTTCCCACCATCGAGTCAGAATGTGCGAATTGGCTTGTGAAAGAACGTCCTCGTGGTTGATGGTAGATGCCTGGGAGAGCTTGCAACCGAAATACACCCGTACAGCGTTGGTTTTAGACCATTTTAACGAAGAAATCAATATCAAACGAGGGGGAATCTTGAACAGAACTGGAGTCAAAAGAGGAGTCAAAATTATGTTATTAGCCGGGGGAGATTTGATTGAATCCATGGGAGAGCCAGATGTGTGGGCGGACCAGGATTTGCATCACATTTTGGGCAAGTACGGGTGTCTTATTGTTGAAAGAACCGGATCTGACGTGAGAAGCTTTCTTTTATCCCACGACATAATGTATGAACACCGCAAGAATGTATTAGTGATCAAGCAATTGATTTATAATGACATTTCGTCCACCAAGATTCGATTGTTCATCAGGCGAGGAATGTCTGTTCAATACCTTTTACCCAATTCTGTCATCAGATATATTCAAGAGCACAAATTATATATAAATGAGACTGAGCCGGTCAAGCAAGTGATGTCGGACAAAGCTGATTAGCATTTCAATTCTGTAATATGTAGATTATAAACCTTAGATACCCTGCATCTCTACCTTGTGTGCCTTTCTCGGATATGTGTTTCTCGCGATGGCTTAAACCAGGTGCGCAGATACTAAACCTAAAAATGCAATGCAACCTAGTTTTAGGTCTCGCTTCGGCGCCATCAAAGTTTATTTTAATTCTGAATGCATGGTCGTATCGTTGCATCTAGGAGAGCGGGAGAACACATTGTTTTGATCTAAATTCCTTAAGTGGCGAATAATCACAGGGTGGCCCGAGAACGGTGATTTTTGGTGATTTCAATAACACCCTTCTTAAATTGATGTCGCATAGTATCTAACCTTCATACCTGCTGAATATTTCACCTTAGATAGAAAATGACGGTCATGACATGAACAATATCGTACGTGATTCTATGGGCACATCGGACAGTTGCCCTGGGTCTTTAAGTAGAATTTGCTCTTTATTTACCATACATTGTGATTTAATACCAACCATGCGAATTATTTAGGCTGGCCGTGGCCTCCCTGGTGGCAGGAAATCAGGTTTGTTTAGAGTGACAGAAAGAAGTTTGATTTTAAAGCAGTCACGGTTGAGGACAGATTTTAGTAATCGATATAGTAGAGCGAAGAAATACCGTTCCCAACATTCCGTAGGTTCCTAGCCTTCGAAAATTCCTTGAATTGCAGCAGGCATTCAGCCTGAAACCCTCTATGACTTCGGTCATGATATGTAGGTATGTACTGCTACCGGATCAGTCAAGCATATCACAAATTGTCTTTATTACTGGCTCTTTATTACTGGCCTCAGACAAAAAAGGGGCATCCCAATCGCGAGGGTTTCATCCATGCACCAGCAGGAAAAATACCACAGTTTAGATCTCACAGATAAGCCGGCATTTGCAGTCCAAGATGCCGAGTGCGGCTGAAACCAAACATATCGACGCCCCCAAATTCACCACCACCACCTCTACCCTAAAGTCAGAATCTCCATTCCCAGTCTCCAGTCGAAGGGTTTTCTGGTGGAAAAAAGTATTGCGTACATCCCCCTCTATATCGAGAAAAACTGCTCACCACGATTTGCGCTTTACGGCTGGCACGCGGAATTTCCATATCGCTAATTGCACGTTATGCGTGATTATATGCAGGACGAGATGGATAGGCCTTTCAAGGCGTAGACGTCCTGAGAAAGACACCAAAGGTGTTACATATCTATTGAGGAGTCCATGAACTGCAAGTTCAGCATGGGGTTCCACGGGCTCTCCTGCAGATCCTCCTTGTATAGGCTGTTACCCGGATCGTAGCTCATGTCGGTGGAGAAATTGTCCAAGATCTCCCCCATTATCGCGGCTTCGTCCGGCGTATACGGCACGACATTGTGGGAGACGGAGGGAATTTTTGTGTGCGGGATCTGAGACATGTGGTAGCCTCTGGCAGGATCCACCGCCATCGGCGATTGGCGGCTCACGCGGTCCCGCACCCCCTGGAGCAACTGGTCCAACTTCTGGAGCCGGAGATCGTTCTCGATCGCCGTGAAGTTACCTGCGTCCTTCATGCACCGGTTAATGTCCCGGCCCACCGCGATCTGCGGCAACACGCACCCGGAGACGCTGGTGACAATCAAGATCGATAGCGACGAGAAGCAGCACTGGGCGTCCCAGAACTCGAAGGCGGAGAGCCCGCGGTGGCGCCGCAAGTTGGCGAGGATGTCGATGGAGGTTTTGGCGGCGATAACGCACTTCTGCACCACCCGGTGGCCCGGCTCGGTGTCGGTGGCAATGCCCTTGAACATCGATAGCACCAACGGCCGGGCGGCCACCACCACCATATGGTTCATGCGGAGGTACAAGTTGGCCGAGGCCCGGCTGGCGAGGCTCACCAACGACTTTTTGATCGACTCTGGCACCAACTGCTGGAACCGGTCCAAGTCGTCGAGGCAGTCCACGATGTGGGCCAAGTTGATGGGCCGGTGGCGGTAGATCTTCTTCATGATGCGGTCCATCAATACTGCGAGCCGCACGTTGACGGTCAATAACTGCGGGTCGAGGTCGTCGTGGAGGTCCACGAAGTTGTCTGCTGGGAGCCCCACGTCGGTGTCGTCGGCCAGGATGTGGATGGGGTGGCCCAAGTTGGTGCACCACATGCTGTCGAGCACGAAACACGTCCACCACACCCGGCGGCGCCGCTCGGCCTCCGCGGGGACCGCAGTATTGCCTTTTCGGTGCAAGCCCATCAGAACGGCAGTTCTCACCGCCAATCCGTAGAAATTGAACGCCCCATGGACCCGGTTAAGGCCCTGGTGGTAGTAGCCGAGCAAGAGAAGCGTCTGGACCGACTGGAGGCCGGGAGCCTCGTAGTAGTGGCCGTGGAGCTGCATCGCCGGCTCAAAGAACCGCATTCCGGGAATTTCGCCCCCCGGGGCCTCGTTGAGGTGCTGCTCGCCCACAGCGAGGATCGCCAACAAGTAGCAGCACTGCCCAGGGTCCCGGTCGCTCACAGACTCGTAGATCTGTCTGACGGTGGCGAAAATGTCGTTCTTGTCGATGAAATAGTATTCGGTGCCCAAGAGGTCTAGCGCCTTCCTTATCAAGAACACGGCATATTCCCGGTCCGGAAGTTTCAACAACGCCTGGAACGACTTGTTGGCGGTATTGTCTTGCACGAAGTACCGCACGCTATTGTCGGGGAGCGGGCTGTTGGGCTTGGAGGCGAACTTGAGCAAAAATGACTTCAACGAGCTGTCGAACGCCTGACAGGCAGCCTCGCCGTAGTAGGAGGCGCCCAGCTGCTGGTCGAAGGGGTCGGCGAACTCTTCGTCGATTTTGAGCTCCCCAGCAGCGGTTTTGACCTCTCCACCCCTCTTTTTCAACTCCTGCTCGAGGTACTTGATACGACTTTGGAGCTTCTGGAACTGGGAGTCTAGAAACACCAACTTCTTCTCTCTCACAGGATAGTTGCACTCCTTGTGCGAGGCCTCGCACGATTTACAGGTGGGCCGGTCTGGGGGTTAGTATTCTGGTGATGTTTGAGATAAAACCTTCGGATAAATGACATACCTTTGGAACACCTCATTTTCTGGCTCCGGCACCGCAAACACGCCATTTGGGTCCTGCCTACGGCCTTGACACTCAAGGGCTTGATATCTGCCCCGTCTTCCATCGCTGTGTTTTGGGTATTTTTCATCAATGAGGTTTTTAGTAAATGCGCTTTTGTTTAGAAGGGTGCGGTGTCGGGAGGGGTCGCGACATTGACGTTTTTCCGTGGTGGGCAGGGGATGCTATGGCTGCGCCTGGCTCCTGGGGGTTGGCCAGGAGGCACTGGGAGGCAAAAATGACTACGGGAGCATCAGAACAACTGAACATGGGTTGTGCATGGGTAAGTTGAGATTATTGAGTGATTGATTGGGTGTACGGGTGTAGATGTGCGCGGTCCAATTATGTCAAATTACTTAAATCCGGCCGATCTGATGAGATCTGCAGTAGATAGGCAACTAGGCTGGACTAGTACCGGAAAACCTATTTCTAGGATTACTGGGCTCTGGGTGGTCCTGGGGCATAACAAGGTAACCAGAAGGTACGGCTGGCCGAACTGTGTAGCACCAATGACGACAGGCTTATATAAGCCGTCCTGTATGTTCGGGATGTGCGATATTTTTTGACGGCTTGTGGGGGCTAAAAACGGGGGCCGGTGCAGGAGGGTTAGGAGTTGATTGCGTATATGCTTGGTGCTTATCAGAGGTGCTTATATTGTATTCGTAACTATAGATACTTGAGTATTTTACTGTTTATGTTTTTTTAACAATATATGTTTTATACTTATACCATGTCTGTTACACTTATACAACTTATAAACTTATCTTTTACCCATAGTTACAATTTATAAACTCATCTTTTACCCATAGTTACAACTTATGAATTTACCTTTACCCATAGTTATAATTTACTTATAATTACAATTTACTAATAATTATATATACCATGATACTCAATCCACTCATACTCAAACTTATGCTAATATGTCTACAGATTTACATTTATACTATATGTGTCTTAGAACTGACTTACTCTGGTTTTATCTCTACAATTATCTCGTGCTTATCAGATATGTACTCACTTGTACTTATATGTCTTTATGGACTTGAACTGTATTTTGCCTTGACACCTCACACTTGACTATTGACACCTTATCAGTTATATTGTGCTTACTTCACTTACTTATACTTACTTATACTTATATTTACTTATACTTTCTTATACTTTCTTATACTTATATTTACTTATACTTACTTATACTTATAATTTCTTATACTTACTTATACTTATAATTTCTTACACGTATACTTATGTTACTCGATCCGAGCAGTCTACCAACCTCCAACTTATTCGCCCTTCCTTTTACCCTTATCGCCTCAGACAGGGCCTAAAGTCTCGGCCCCGCCAATAAACTGAAAAGCCTCAACACCTCTTGGCCCATCCCGTACGACAACTCGTACCCCATTCCCCCAGCCCCGTAGGCGTGGATCACCGTGCCCTCCTTGAACTTTTCAGTCTCCACCCTCACCCCGCCTTTGCGTGCCGGCCGGAACCCCACGTTCACATTTCTAATATCCAACTTTCCGTCCACGAACAACTGCGGGAACAATTTTTGCCCCCTGGAGATCAACGCCTCGGTGTCTTGTTGTTTGGCCGTAGTCTGGGTATCGCCTACCTGCTTGGTTCCCCCTAATATTACACCTCCGTCCAACGGTCTGCCGATGACGAAAGTCCACAATCCCTCCTTGGACTGGTGGGTGATGGTTTTGTTTAAGTATTCGCAGGTTGGTGGTGCTCTCACCAACAATGTCTGGCCCCGGATGGGATAAGTTTGAGAGTCGTAGCCTCCGTTGTACTGCAATCCCCTTCCAGAAGCGTTGACAACCACCGACCGAGGATACTTCTCGAGCAACTGTCTCAAACTCGTCAACTCCTCCCGCTCAAACCGCACTCCGTACCGGAAAACCAACTTCTGGTACAAATATCGGAGGTAGTGGGGAGAATTAACGACCCAAGTGCGATATTTCGTGCCCATAGTGGCCCCCTGCGGAAGTAAGTGGGGTTCTAGCACTTCAAACTCATCGATTCCTTCACTGTAGCCGTATGCGACCTCTCTGTAGTAAGAATCGGGGTTCTCGAAATACTCCTCCCCCTCGACGAATCTCACGGAGCTGTGAGGTTCCTCCACCGCCAATTTCTTGAAATATTCCTGCGTGGCCCTGGTCATGGTCATTTCCCTCCTGTCGGAATCACTTCGGGACGGGAATGGTCTAAAATGGGCCCCGGCCCACGGAGAGGTGTACTCGGGGTTGAGGCCGTCGGTGGGCCAGTTTCGGGCCACTACTGTGACTCTGTAGTTGTTCTCGCTGAGCACCAACGCACAAGAGAGCCCGATCACCCCAGCCCCCACAACAATAACAGGTTCTGACATTATACTTTGACTCAATTACTTGACTCAGTTACTTTGACTCAGTAACTTTTTCAGTGCGAAATCCGGGGAACCCATCAGGCTCCGCGGCCTTCCGCGGAGAATATAGAGTTTCTTATAGCTCCCATAGATTAAGCTCCGGTTCGATATATAGAGTTCTGTTCCACAAATAGAGCTTTTCCAGAAGTAGAGTTGTCCCAGAAATAAAGCTGTCCTAGATATATAGTTGTCCCAGAAACAGAGTTGTCCCAGAAACAGAGTTGTCCCAGAGTTGTTTCCCATAAATATAGAATTTCGTCACATAAGTTACCATTCTTGAGTCTTCAATCCGAAAACAGATTTCTTAGCCCCTCTGATAGGCTTGATCAACTTGGAACCCCCCTCCAAAAACGAGTAGATGTCTTTCCTCAAAGCCTCGTACTTGGTGATAAACTGTTCCTTCTGTAAGGTCAACCCAATATCGTCCAAACCGTTGACCAAGCACTTTTTCCTGAACTCTTCAATCTCGAAGTGTTCGATCAAAACCTCGTCGGTTTCGCCGTTTCTGATCTGCTGGTTGGGTAAATCCACCGTCAATTTCTTGCCAGCGGTGGCCAAGGGGTATAATTTCTCCAAGATGTCCTTCTGGGGGATTCTGATCGGCAATAAGCCGTTTTTACACGAGTTATTGTAGAAAATATCACCAAACGATGGAGCAATCATGCACTTGATCCCGAAATCCTTCAAAGCCCACGGAGCGTGTTCTCTGGACGACCCACATCCGAAATTGTCACCAGTGACTAACAAAATATCGGCATTTCTGTAGGGATCCACGTTCAACACGAAATCGGTTTCCACGTCCTTGCCATGGGCATCTTTCACGAATCTGGACTCATAGAATAAACCAGCTTTCAATCCAGTCCGCTTGATGGTCTTTAAGAACTGTTTGGGGATGATGGCGTCGGTATCCACGTTGGCTTTGTCCAATGGGGCCGTGATACCGGTTAAGACCGTAAATTTGCCCATGACACCCACAGAATTGGCGTCTTGAGGTTTCTGTTTCTTTGTTTCCGGTTCTTTGGGGATATCGTTGATTTGCTCGTCAATAGAAGACACGTCGGATCCAATAGGCTGTTTTTCATGCTCGTATACCGCATCTTGGAGCTCTTTGTCTTCTTCCTGCTCAATGACAATTGAAGGCTCATCGTGGGAAATATACTCGAATTCTCTGATGTCGGTGAAATGGCCTTTGATGGCTGCGGCGGCGGCCATGGCTGGAGACATCAAATGAGTTCTGGATTTGGCCCCTTGACGACCCTCGAAGTTTCTGTTGGAGGTCGAAGCACATCTCTCTTCGGGGTCCAAAATGTCAGGATTCATACCGAGACACATCGAGCACCCGGCCTCTCTCCATTGAAAGCCCGCAGCCTCAAAGATCTTGTCCAAACCTTCCTTTTCCGCCTGTTTCTTGATCAAACCGGATCCCGGCACAACCAACACCTCCTTGACATTGTCTGCCTTCTTGTGGCCCTTGGCCACCTTCGCAGCTGCCCTTAAATCCTCGATTCGGGAATTGGTGCACGAACCTATGAAGGCTTTATCGATTTTTATGTCCTTTAATGGAGTGTTGGGAGTCAAGCCCTGGTATTTCAAGGCCCTTTCCATCCCGGATTTCTTGATTGGGTCGTGCACCTTCGAAGGATCGGGAACGGAGGCGGTGATGGGCAAAGCATCTTGCGGAGAGTTCCCCCAGGTGATGGTGGGCACAATGTCGCTGGCTTTGATCTTAATGTCGTGGTCAAAGTGCGCCCCCTCATCCGAATGTAAGGATTTCCAGTATTTGAGGGCTTTTTCCCACTCGGTGCCCTTTGGAGCCAACGGTCTATTTTTGATGTATTCGAAGGTGGTTTCGTCGGGTTTGATCATTCCGGCCCTAGCTCCTCCCTCGATGGCCATATTACAGATCGACATCCTTGCTTCCATCGACAAGTTCTCAATGGCCTTACCGGCAAACTCAATCACACAACCGGTTCCACCAGCAGTTCCGATCACACCAATAACGTGTAAAACCAAGTCTTTGGAGGTAATTCCTTCGCTCAACTCGCCCTCGATCTCTATTCTCATGTTTTTCGACTTGGCCTGGATGATGGTCTGCGTGGCCAACACATGTTCGACTTCCGAAGTCCCAATCCCAAATGCCAATGCCCCAAACGCCCCGTGGGTGGAAGTGTGGGAATCCCCACAGACGACCGTGGTGCCGGGCAAAGTGAACCCCTGTTCCGGGCCGACAATATGAACGATACCTTGTCTGTCGTCATCCATTCCGAAGTATGTGACGCCGAAATCCTTGACGTTTTGCTCCAAGGTCTGGACCTGTAATTTGGAGTCTTCTTGTTCGATAAAGGTACCCACGTCCTTGAAATTCGCACGGGAGATCGTAGGAATGTTGTGGTCCACAGTGGCCAACGTACAGTCGGTTCTTCTGACTTTCCTGCCCGCAAGCTTCAATCCTTCGAATGCTTGGGGCGACGTCACCTCATGAACCAAGTGTCTGTCGATGTACAATAAGTAGGACCCAGATTCGTCTTTATGAACAATGTGGTTTTCGAAAACCTTATCATAAAGAGTTTTGGCTAAAGTCATGTTGACGGTGTTGAAATAATTTAGGGTCGTGAACACTTTTATACTTATGACCCACCAGATTTGGTGATGCCGCTACCGGAGCGCGCACTCACGCCGGTTTCAGGAGCGGGACGGGGTTTTCAGCCAATAACCGCGCCTTTGTTAGTCATGAGGGGAACGCCGCCGGCAGCGCCAAAACGTGATTCGTGCGTGATCAGCTTATGTTTTGACACGTGACAGAGAACGTGATTGGCCGTGGATTTCTCAACTTCGCGTTAGAGCCTTTCAGATAAAGACCGGTTAAGCTGCTTCCTGATCCTACAAACAAGTGCTCTCTGTGCAGAGTGCCATAATTCGTATTATCTGAGCTCGCAATTTAGCTGCTGAATCCATACCGTTACATATTCTCAATTCTACAACCACTCATTACGTCATCAATATGTTGCCACCAGGGAGTAGAGGTACCAAGATCAAACCGCCTAGAAAGTCCATCTCCAGTTCCTCCGTTTTAAGTGGTACAAATCAACCCTTTGACTTCAATAAATCGTGGGAAATCTTGGCCAATGCTATCATCCAAATCCAGAATAAAAACGTGTCTAACTTATCTTACGAACAGTTGTATAGAAAGGCCTATACCCTTGTATTGCACAAATTCGGCGGGAAGCTATATGATAATGTGAAAACGTTGATTCAGGATCACTTATTGACTAAAAGAAACAACTTATTGGCCCTTTTACTCGAAAATAGTAATCCAGAGGCGGAAGAAACGTTTTTGAAGTCAATTCTAAATGAGTGGAACGAGCATCTACAATCAATGAAATTCATAAGTGATGTTTTGATGTACTTGAATAGAGTTTATGTCAAAGAACAGAATAAATTACTTGTGTATGACTTGGGAATTCAGTTATTCAAAGATTTTGTCGTCAAATATAATAACAACGAGGTGGGGGATAAATTGATACACATATTGATCAATGAGATCACAAAAGACCGAAAAGGCGAAATAATATCCACCAAGATGTATATTACAAAGATAATCGAGATGTTTGAGTTGTTACATGAAAATAACAACCTAACTGACTTGAATGTGGTGGAAAATTACTATCAGAAATATTTTGAGCCGGTGTATTTGACCAGCTCTGAAGTGTTCTTTCTGAATTTGGCCCAGGAATTTTTGAGCTTCGAAAACAGCTACAAATATTTAACTGAAACCGATCAGTTTATGAGTGACGAAATTTCCAGAATCAATTTATATCTACCTTCAACAACAATTCCCAAATTAGTGGATCTAATGAATAATGTTTTGATCAAAAATCACTTGGATGCAATTATAAGCCTCCCTCAAGACGGATTACACTGCTGGATAATGCTCATCAGAGATAAAGTTATAACTGGAAATCATTACTCAAACACCGACCAAATGAACTATTTGAAGATTTTGTATAGCTTGAACCATCGAATCGATGAAAATTGTGAGTTATTGAAGATAAGACTAAAATCTTTAGTCATTAATGATGGAAAGCAGTTTCCCCAGTTAATAAAGAACGCTTTGGCGGCGGAGAATAATGGAAAAGATAGTGGTAAGAAGCACAACAACACCAATAGCCCCCAATTCGCCAACAAGTGGATTGAGTCCATATTGAGCTACAAAAACCAGTTTACCACCATTGTAAAAGAGGCTTTCAACCATGATTACTCTATGGAACAGTATATCACCACCGCCATCAGAGACTTTGTTAATTTGCCTGCAAAAATAAGACAAAAGCCGGAAAATCAAAATTTAATCATTGTCAATCCAAGTGAGTCTTTATCAATCTATATGGATTATCATATCAAGCAATTCATGAAACCCAATGCCATCAACATCAAAATGGACATGGGAAAGGGAGAGAATGGGTCTTTGACGTTGATAGACGAATTCGTCGACAATGCTCTTCAATTTCTTCGATTTATCAGCGATAAGGATGCGTTTGAGGCTTATTATAAAAACCATTTTGCTAAGAGATTCTTGAACGCCAAGGGATTCAGCTCCACCAATTCCCATCTCGGGGTTGATATCGAAGAGCTTATCATTGCGAAGCTATCGGAAGAGCTTGGCACTACGTCACTAGACAATATCATCAAGATGAATGTCGATATCAAATCTTCCAAGGATATAACTTCGGATTGGAAACGACACATGTTGGAAGCTAAGGATAAATCTACTATAGACATGGATTTGAAAATTTGCAACGTTTCATATTGGCCCAATTCAATGACAAAAGATTACAAGAAACTCTCTGGAAAAGACAATAATCTGGATTATGAAGAGAATTTCATCTGGCCACGCTACTTGAAGCATACCATCACTCAGTTCGAACACTTTTGGTCGGAGGGGAAAAAGAACGATAACAAATCCTTGTACTGGAGTCCGAAATTTGGTTCCATCGACTTGAAAATAACCTATCCGTCAAAGATTTACGAGATAAACTTGGCTACCTATGCAGGGATAATAATGTTACTTTTCGGCCCTTCTACCAAGAACTCCATTGATGATGACTATGTACTGCCGTTTGTTGATAAGCGAAAGCTCACCTATAACGAGATAAAACAGCTCACGGGTATACCTGAGGGTGATTTAAAGCGTCATTTACAGTCCATAGCCGTGGCCCCAAGACTGAGATTGTTGATCAAGACTCCCATGTCCAAGGACGTCAACGAAAACGATGTGTTCGAACTCAACGACAAGTTCAAGTCGCCTTCAGTGAAGGTAAAAGTATTGACAGTCTCCGCGTCTTCGAGTGCGGCAGCCAAATCCAAAAAAACCAGCCATGATGAGGAGTTGGAGGAAATTGAATCGAACATCACAGAAGGAAGAAAACATGAGGTCAATGCTGCTATAGTCAGAGTCTTGAAGTCTAGACAATCCATAATCCACAGGGATCTTATCAGTGAGATCATCAAACAATTACAATCTAGATTCATACCCAGTAACATTCTTATCAAGAGACAAATAGAGGATCTTCTCGATAAGGAGTATCTCAAGAGAGACGAGGAGAATCGAAATTTGTTCCATTACATAGCATGATTCTTGTAAATACATAATAATGCAACCGTCTCCCAACCTGTGCCTTGTCCCTCTCGTTGTAGTGTTTAGGGAATTCGCTCTATTGTGTAAATTGGCTTGTGTCACTTCGCACTCGTTTCTGTGTAATATGGCTTTGTGATCTCGCGCCAAAAATTTCAACACACTTAACATGTCTGCTAACGATGTTTTGGATGTGTTGAATATCCAAAGAGACCCATCCGGACAACCAGCTAAGAAGAAATCGAAGTCTGGGAATGACGGTGTAGCGGCGGTTCGTCAAACAGGGATGGCGAGAGAATTGTACAATCTTCTTGGACCCAATACACCACCGGTGAATATCACCAACACCAGTAATAATACCGGAATCAAGGACAAATGGAAAACTAAGGCCACTCCATGGACATTAAAGGAGTTCAAGCCGAAGGCAGATAGCGGCGATGACGATGGACTTGTATTATATCACTGGGTTCGTGGAGCCAAAGAATTGTTGGAACAGGAAGCTAATCAAAACCGACAACCCTATTCCTTCAAGAAATACAATACGAACGTAGATATCCCCCAACTAGTTGATGAAAATACCTTCGACAAATATATGATAGAGATCAGGGAGCAAGTGAGAGTAGAAAAGAAGCTACAAAGACAAAGGGAGAAGCAATTGGAAAAGGAGAAGAAGTTGAAAGAAAAGAAGGAAAAAGAGAGACAAGAACGGCTAGAAAGGGAAAAGGCAAGACAGAAAGAAGCCAAAGATGACAAGAGTAAACGACATATTAAGAGTGAGGACGAAGCAGACACCAAAAGCTCCAATAATGGCAAAAAAGGTGATGGAAAAAGCGAAGAGAACGACGACGAGGGCGAAGACAAGGTCGACGAAGAAGAAGAGGACCTGGAAGAAGAAGAGGAAGACGAAGAAGACGAAGAAGACGTTGAAGAAGACAACGAGGACGAATGGACATATAAAGAGACCGCCTACTTGTTTGAGTTGTGCAAAGCGTTTGAATTGAAATGGCATATAATATATGACCGGTATGACTACGGAACCCATCGTAGACAGGAGGACTTGAAGGAGCAGTTTTACCGCATCTGCAAGTCCATCTACTCCGACGATGCCAATGGTAATCCTGCTTTGATCGAAGCCTTGGGGTCATTCTCCAAATTCAGAGAAATTGAAAGAAAACAATATTTGGAAAGATTATTGAAGAGAACCCCAGCAGAAATCGCCGAAGAAGAGTCGTTGGTGATTGAGGCTCGTCGTTTTGAGTTGGCTGCTAAGAAAATGCTCGTGGAAAGGTCCAATTTGTTGACGTTGTTGGATTATCCTCAAAGTTCACAATCAGTATCGCAATACCAGTCATCCCAAGGAATTGCCAACTTGTACAACAACCTCATGATCATGGATAAAAACCAAAAGAAACGCCAACAGCATCAGGCCAACGCTGATCCTATCCCCCCACCAATACCTCCAGCTGCGTCTTCATCCATCAGGAAAGAACGTAGTTTCCAGACCCATTTACAGCAATACTTGACCGGGCTCCTTAAGCAAAACCAACAACAAAATGGCAGACATGATATGTCGGCCGTGCAAGCATTGCTCATGAAACGTCTATCACTCAAGGACGAAGAGGCTTACGGTCTCCATTATCACAGTAATGAGAAGTTAACTCCTGGTGTGGTTCTTCGTTCCTCGCAGAGACTCCATGGTTTACAACAGAGACAATCAGTATTAAAATCAGTCAATACAATATTGGAAGAGTTGGACATTTCCACCGCTGCTGGTACTTCATGGAAACCGGTGATGCCCACCAGAAATACCATGGCCAAATACGACGAATTGTTGAGAGCTGTCATCACTCTCTTAGATATCAAGAGAGGAAAGGACAAATTGGAGGCGGAAATCCAATTGATCCGAAGCCAAAAAGGGCTAGAATAATACTCAGAAGTTACAAAGCAAAAGGTTTAGAATAAATATGTATAATATGCAATTTCGTGGCTGACATGATTGTAGCCGTCATAATTCGAATGGCAAAATCCCGGCATGTTCGGGCAGGTTATCTTGACGAAAATTCTCTCCGCTGTGTTCCTGGATCACACAGCTCAAATCGTTGAAAGCTGTTTCGATTTTGAACTTCTCTGGCTCTGGCATGTTCAATTTCTCGTCCATTAGTTGTGCCAATTCTTTGGAATTATTGGATACGTCGTATAACAGATAGTGAGAGAACGGTTTGGTCAAATCATCCACCCTTTGGAAATCCGGGAGTTGATAGTCCATGATCTGCTTCTGAATAATACTGCCAACGATGATTTGATCTTTAAACCCATAATATGCGACGAATGATAACCTTAGTAGATTGCAGGTTTGCATCATGGATTTCAACTGGTAATTCCTCAACACGTTGCTGAACCTACTGACGGAACGAGAGTTGAACACTGCTGTCATGTCAATCATCATCAAAAGTAGTCTTCCGAACTCTCTATCGCCAAAATCGATCCGGAAATGTTCCATTTTATGGATTATGTAGTCCAACAAGTAACACAAAAGCATCCAGAGTTCCGGCTGATTCTGGACAATCCCTTTAAGATAAATGCAAATTAAGTGATAAATCGGCAGAAACACGTTATTGACGGTATATTGCTCCAAAGTAGCAAACACATCCTTTTTATAGGCAATGCTTGAAACAAGTTCTTTGTGCAACGTCGTCAACTGTTCGATTTCAGGCAAGTTCTTCCATTTCAATTGCACCTTCGACACCGGAGTGATGCCCAATTTATGAGCTAACTCCTCGTAGTTCTCCAAAGTGCTGACAATTTCCCCACAGTGCACTTGGAGATATTGCACGATCCTTTTGCAGTGGTCTACAAACCGTGGCGACATGAAAAATTTGTCGTAATCAGCGTTGATAGACTCCACGAATTTAGTAACTATAACCAGCTTGCTTTCTCCCAGGAACTGGCTCATGATGTTGGAAATCACGCTCGATATGATTGGAAATTTGTTGATAGATAGCTCGATCTCTGAAAGATCTTTGTTCAACGAGTTGTTTCTGAACTCAACAACAGGGTCGTGCCGTCTTCTCAAGATGTTGATGGTCTCAATGACATACGAGGAGGTATTGAGTTTCGCCAACTGTTTCAAGATTGTCTCAGTGACGGTGTTCCTGTGGTGTTGTAAGGCATCGAATTCCATCACCCGATTGAATAAGAACAATAAGAACACATCTCTCAGATAGGAATTGCCCATATAAGGAAAGTCTTGAAGTAGGATCTTGTTCCAGTTGCCGTTGACCAACTTGCTTAACCGTATCCACACTGTTATGCCATCCTCAATCACCTTGACCAAACTCAACTCTTTTACACGGCTTTGCATTGGGAATCTTCCCATTTGATGATTGACGAATGACGTTACCTTCTGTATCAAGCTACTGAAAAGCGCATTATCGACCTTGTCGAGTGGAAGCAGCAGCAAATTACTCGTTGCTGTGAGTAAGAGATCCATTAATTTGGACGAAATACCGTCGCTGAAAGTCCTCATATCCAAAAGAGCTGATAGTTTCAAGAACTGCAACGATAGTTCAATCACTCCTCCAGAATCCAGATGAATGTGATGCGATATAAAGGTCTTTTTCAACGAATGGCTCATCTCTGCCAAGATATGAGTGCTTCCAGCCAATGTTGCCGTCATTAAGGCGATTTTGTTGAAAAGCAAGCTGTAACTTTCTATGGGTAATTGCCAGCTATTCCTAGATATCAGCGTGTCGCAATATGTTTTTAGCTGCCTTATAGCTAACCGATACATGTTGATATTCCTGCAATCGGCTATCAGCTTTACCAAGTTGTTCACGACATTGTTCTGGTTCAAACTTGATATGTGGCCAAGTAAGATGATGAAGTTGAATCTGTTGGTGAATGCGTTTTGGTGTTCTCTGTCATTCTGGTGTTGATAACTACTGGAAATCAACAATTTTGTCGTGAGTCTCTTCATTGAAGTGGTTTGGTCCAACGAAGACACATAGTAATACAAAAACTGCATAAACCTCTCGAAAAACGTGCTATTGGGGATGTCGTTGAAGGTGTAAATCCGGGAAATCGGGGTAACACTGGCCAGTTCGTTTTCAAAGTTGAAAAACTTGTTTTTAGTAACAGTGGAATATAATTTCAATATCAACTTTTCCTCCAATGGCCAGGATCTTCTTTGAGTTAATATGAAACACACGTCCAAAAAGTTCTTATGGAAAACAGGATTGGTTTGGATATTTGAGTTGGAAGTGTACCTTTCATACAACTCATAAAACGCTGACCACTTACAATATTTGGGCTCCAACCTATTGGCAACGAAGAACATTCCATCCAACGCCACGCTTCCTTCATTGACGTGATCTAACGATTTGCTAATGGAAGACCAAATCAAGCTCTTGTCGTAGCCGAGCAATTGGCTTATAAACTCGTATGCATCTTCAGTATTCGCCAGAACAACGTCATCGAGCTCTGCATCTAAATTCCTGAAGAAATCTCTCCAATAGTACCCACAATACTCAAAAAATTCCCCTTCAATCACCGGAAGCGTGCCAAAGCTATAACGCTCACTTAGTTTCCAAAAAATGAAAAACAAGCAGAGGAAGTAAGGCAACAATCTGGATAATCTTTCATTGCCTCTCTTGACCAAAGTGCTCAAACCTATCCTCAAATATTTCCATTCGAACACAGTTGGTTGTTCTTGAACACTCAAGTGCCAGTTTATCAAAGCTTTCAAAGTCAGGGAGAAGTTTCCTAGTACCAAACCCTCAAACTCATCTTCGTTCATGAATTTGGCGATCTTGAAGAGCAAACTCTGGGAGTTTCGGATCGAACCATGTTTGTTGGCCATCTCAAAAGTATATTCTGAGCCATCAAATTGAGTGACGATTGGTGCAGGTACTTCAAATTGATTAAACCCGTCAGAAAGACAGCTCAAACTCAGCAATTGAATGTTGATGAAAGCATCGTTGTCTCGGGGGTGTCTAAAACTTGAGCGGCTCAGACTTTTCATCTTGCTGAGGTTAATTGTCCTCAGCTCGCTTTCAGCTTCGAATACGGTGGTACTTGAAGTAGGGTCCCGTCGAAAATAGAAGTTTGACAAGTCTGGTTGAAACGAATAGGGCATTGTATCTTTCTTGGGCTTAACTTTCTCTACTTGCTTTGACAGAGAGGAATTCTTTGGTTTCGAGCTCCTTGTGGTTGGTGTTTTATCTGATAGTTCCAAACTTGCTGGTTGTGTCTTAGCTCCCGTTGTTCTCTTCACCGGCCTATGGTGAGGTGTCTTCGAAATTGTGTGATATGCCTTTCGCTTCAAGAGCTTATATGCTCTAGAAGATCTAGTTGTAGCAGTGTTGTCCGTCTTCAACTTCTTGGACACCTTGGAGACCTTGGACAGCGTTGTTCTTATCACATCTGCATTTATTTCGCTCTCGTCATGGAACCTTCTACTTATCGGAAGCTCGAGCAGTAAATCACCCACTTCATCGAAATACTCGTTGATCTTTTGCTGCTTTGGCAGTGCTTGTGGCGAAGGGCCAATTACCTCCACATCACTACTTGATAAGTCAAAGATAGACTCGCTGTATTTGGAGTCGAACCTTGAGCTTTCAGCCAAAGCAGCGTCCACACTCTCTGCAATCCCACTCTCGGTGTAGGGCACATAGTAGTCGTTGAGGTCAGAATCGTCTTTGAATAGCTCGTTATATATATCCCCCTCGTTCACAAAGTGAGTCTTGTGGGAAACTTTCTTCTTTCTTGCCAAGCCTTTCCTCTGTTCTGCTTCCTGCCGTCTTTTTTTGACTACCTTATTGTTATTTCCCTTCCAAATGTCTAATCTTCGAGCAGATTCAGGCAAAACTCCTTTCAAAACAGATCGTTCTTTTCTGTATCTGCCTCCGACTCTTACATAAGATGCTGAATCGTCACTGTCTCTCTCGGTATCGGGGTTGTGAATGCTATCGTTATCGTCAGTATCGTCATTATCGTGAATATCGTCATTATTGCCATTATTGTCATTAAAAGACTCCGAATTAAAACCGAACTGGTCGCGCCTCGTACCATTGGTTACCTCGTTTATATCGATCAACGATAAGGAGGATCTTCTTGAATGTGAATCATCGGAATCAGATATGAATCCCGGCCCATGGTTGGTCTTGATGAGCGAGTCATCCGACTCGTAGCCTTCGTACCCGACATCGCTATCGTTCGCTCGCTCAATCGGTACGTAATTGTCGTTCTCATCGATGTATTGTGACAGCTGGTTGGTATTGTGTGGGTTACTGGCTGGGTTATTATTCGGATGTGTGCGACCTAGGAAGGTATAAAAACTCTTGGATCGAAAACGGTCCTCATTGGGGTACTTTATCTTATTTTGCAAATACTGCTGATTAAGCAATCGAAGCATGGTGCCAAGATCATGGTTCTGTTCGTAAATATCATTCAAATAGTCTGCACTAGCAAGACCGAGCCAATGGGCCTGATCAGCCAAGTATGGGTGGGTACTAGAGAAGTTCCTCTTTCTCAAACCTCTTCTCAGCTGATTTTCCACTGCCAATGGCAATAGCGACAGTAAGGCGCTTTCGATATCTTTGTTCTCTTTTGCTTCCTCTGCGTTCCCTGTCTGTGGCGAACGAGGTACGTCTTCAGCTAAATCATCGAACAAATTGCCGTAGGAGGTGATAATCTTATGTTTGAGTATCAGTTTCAGATTGTCGTCCAAGGGCTGTAAATAACGCTGTAGTTTGCCGATGGAGATTTGCGACGGAGAAATCAAATTCTCTGTTTCCGAATCTGACACTATCTCTGTCATATTTGTGTTTTCATAGCAATGGTACTATTTTCCTACTCTTACAAAGGTGATAAATATCTGTTTTCGCGTTTAGACTTCGTACACGTGACAATCAAAAGCAAAGTTACACAAAACCTCCAGGCCGCACTGGAAAAATTTTTGAAACACTACGTAAGGTCAATACTGGTCAAATTACAAGGGTTCGGTCAAGATGGATAACAGAAGGGTCTATAAGAAACAAAGAACTGGGAAGCAGAATTTGATCTCCAAGGTGAAGGGATTTTTCTCCAGTAATCTTTGGAAAAACGATACTCCTCGACAGCAAGAATCATCTTCCGTCAATAAGGAGAGATCCTTCAACACCCCCAAAACTGACAAAATCCTCGAAAAGTCCTTTGTCACCCCTATTAATGATTCTAAAGCCCCCGGTGCTTCTGAGAAGACTCCAAATGTGTTGTTGTCGGAATTCTTTCAACAAAAAGGTGATAAACCCTTGAGCACGATAGAATATGAAGGGGTATTGTCGCTATTGACACAATCAAGCAATAAGAGCAATGAACTTATAATGCCAGGGACCTTCTCCAATAGTCCCATCAAACCATGGAACGAACGCACTGTGAATGATGATAAAACTAATGAAAACAACAAATCGATAAATCAGCAAACTCCGATACAACAGGTCCATTTAAGAAACATTGAGGAAAGAAGCAATTCCGGTTCAAGTCCAAAAGTATTCGCAACCCCAGAGTACAAATCTATCTATCACAGTGTCACCAGTTCCAACAATAAGAAGAATATTCCTTCAGTGAAGAGAGTCTACCAGTTCTCAGGATTGCCCTCGCCATACAGAACGAGAATCAAAGCACCGGTAATGACGCCTAAAAGAATTAGAACGGGAATAAACAACACCTTGGACTCGTCAACTTCCATGAACACCTCAACAGACAAATCGGCCCATCGACCAATGAACAAAGCTGCAAGCACCTTATTGTCTGTCTTAGATAGCACCAAGAAAAACGGGTCTTATCTACAACAATTCTCCAACCCATACATCGGTAATTCGACCAAAAAAAACCCGTTGTCAGCTGATGTCATAAATTCAACTATAATGTTCGATAAATCAGTTGACATCCCGGGTTCTTCTAATAACAGTTCAGTGACAACGCCTGCTGAAAGCACGTCAGTGAACCCTGAACCTCATGGCTCATCGTTGGCTTCGGGGACTCAAACTGTAGACAGCAATACAAAGGTAACGGGGCTCAATTCTATACCCAAAGCCGCAAAACAGACAATTATACCGGATAAACCATCAGGTTTTTTCTTTTCTAGCAGTGCTCCAGCTCTGGAGAAACCGAACCCAAAACCCGATGAAAAGGTAGCTCCTCAACCACAATTCAATTTCGATTTCCCAAAGGCAACAGAAGTGGTAGTTCCTCCAGTCAAGTCCACTGATATTCCCTCGACCAACTCCACTGAAACGACTAAACCCGTCGCAAAGCCAACCTTCACTTTTCAGCCACTCCCTGCATCGTCTGCAGTCCCAGAAGATGTGAAAAATTCCCCACCAACCACCCCAGCAGGCTCAATAAACTCCAATAAAGATGAACTTTTCAAATTTCCGTCTTTGCAGCCTCAACAAATTTCCTCAAACCAAGCCAAAATCGACAGTTATAAGCATCTTTTCTCATTCAAAGTATAGCATTGTAGTATTAATATATAATTTACACCTAGAGTGACACAAAACCGTCTAAACGAGGTATCACGTGCTTCGTCCCACGTCCAGAGCGAGAATTGAGATTCTGTCGTACAAAACATGACAGAATTGAACTCAATACTTCTTGTCGGAGGAGCTGGATTCTTGGGTCTTCATTTGATAGAGCAGTTCGCTAAGCACTGCCCGGAAACGAAAATACACGTCTTTGACGTTCGCCCAATCCCCGAAAACTTATCCCGTTATTTTACTTTCGATGCCTCTACGGTTACTTTCCATCAAGGGGATTTGACTGCAGAGGAAGACGTGTCTAGAGCGATTGTTGATTCCAAATGTGACGTGATTGTTCATTCTGCTTCACCAATGCACGGACAGCTGGAGAGTATATACTACAAGGTCAACGTCGACGGCACTTTAAACTTGATTAAGGTGGCCAGGTCGTTGAATGTCAAAGCCTTAGTGTACACGTCGTCGGCTGGGGTGGTTTTTAATGGTAGCGATATTGTCAATGCTAACGAAACCTGGCCTTACCCGAAGGTTCACATGGATGGATACAACAAAACCAAAGAAATCGCTGAAAGGGCAGTTATGGAAGCCAACGACGATACCTTTAAGACGGTTTGTTTGAGGCCAGCGGGAATTTTCGGGCCAGGAGACCGCCAGTTGATTCCTGGATTGAGGCAGGTGGCTTTGGCCGGCCAATTCAAGTTTCAGGTCGGGGACAACAATAATCTTTTCGATTGGACCTTTGTTGGGAATGTTGCCGATGCTCATGTCTTGGCAGCGAAGCAAATATTGAATGATTCGGTCAAGATTGCCGGAGAAACCTTTTTCATCACCAATGACGAGCCTGGTTATTTTTGGTCCTTAGCAAGAACAGTTTGGAAAGCTGAAGGTTACATTGCTGATAAAAATTTCGTAATCGGAAAACGTTTGGGTTTGGTCATTGGATTCATCGGTCAAAACATCGCCAAATTCACTCATAAGGAGGGATTAACTGTTTTTAGAGTGAAGGTGTGCTCCGCTAACCGTTACCACGATATCACAAAGGCTAAGACCTTGTTGGGATATAAACCAGCAGTTAATATCGTTGATGGTATTCAATATACCCTTGACTGGATCCATGAAGCAAAGTAAGAACATTGTTATAGACGTCCGCAACCCTTCAAGATTGTATATATAAATCAGTTTCTGATACTCTGAGCTGTAAGACGAAGACGAACTAAAGGAGAATTGACCTCTTAACTGGTGATGAGCACAATCGGTCTTTTGTGATATGAAGCGTTCAAAGTGTATTAGACTCGGGGGTGATATATTTGCCGATTTTCAGCACCTGATTGAGTCTTGGATATTTATTTCATGGAAAAGTTCTTCATTCCTCGAATTCTTTTCCTCAACCGTCCTAAACATCCTTTCGTCGAGCCTATCCGGCTACATCACTGGCTATCACTGGCTAAATCATGAGCTTCGGTCACAGAGAATATTGTATCTTGTACTGTATGGTTCTGGTACAATCTGGGGGCGATCAACGTAGCTGTGTGTTCCCAGATCACAACGGTTATAACAAACAATTTGCAATTTAACTCTCTCTTATAGGCTGTTAACCCCACAAACACCAGCTGGGTCTCATACTGGGGTAGATAGCTTGTTATTGGCTTAATGTTTGCAATTCATAGATTTACTCCTTAAACTGTCGAAAGATTTCCCCGGTTATGAAACACCGTTTGTGAATTTAGAGCCGTTATCTGGGGAATTGATCTGGGGTGGTAAAATAAAAGGTATTGGCCAAAGAAAAGCCCCTTGTGGTAATTATGGGCTGTTTGACCATCAGCTGAGACATGCATGCGTATTATCGTACCATGTCGGATTTACTGCCCGAGTGTCGGATCTCGGTGACAGTCGCAAATCTTCTAGGGGTAAGCAGAACCGGGGTACGCAAAACCGGGGTACCACAACCGGATTGGTGTCGTAACCATTGGAGACTTATCAAACCGGTCTCGGTCCTCGGGTCGGACATAACACCAATACGATCGTTTCCGGTAGCCGCAGCACAAACCTAAATTACTTCAATTTATGTTTCATGCCAGGCTACACATGCCTATGTTGATAATGGCCCTTCCCCATGCTATGCTAATGTCCTGAAGCGGAATTTGCCGCACACTTGATGAAATGTTTGCACTCGGATTGCTACATATGCAGGAATGATATCAAAAAAGTATATAGAAGTTCCGTTCATACAGGTCCGATTAACTTGACACCCTGTGAATTTCAGGTCGTCGCGTATATATTGTATCTGGTAGCCTCTGAAAAGGTTAACAGATGTATTTCTTACCTTTTCTCATTACTGTGATCAATGCTGCTGCACCGGCCGCAGTTTTCGATAGTCAAGCTACAGATGTGGTGAAATTGACCAGTACTGTAAACATCCTTACAGGCAATGTCACGGGCTACTATTATGCTACTGAAGGGTTCTTCAAAAACGGGGAAGTTGGTTATATGGGATGGCAACCAAGAGGCGGTCAATATTTGCAGCATTTGACGTTCTCAGTTTTTGGCGACGGCCCCACTAGTGAATCTCCCTACTGCAGTCCAGGAGCAGACGGTGGTTCGGGTGTTTCTTGTTCTAGAGAATTACGTTGGGAATTGGGCCGAAATTATACATTTGTCAACGAAAGGGTCCACCACGATAATAACACTGGTAGTAATACCTGGCAAGGTACTTTAATTGACGAGGAAGCTGGCAATTCTGTCGTCATTGCTAATTATACCACTCCTTCAAGCTATGGATTACTAGACAATTATGCATTGACCTTTGACGAGTATTACGCAGTGAATGGTGACCAGAAACCGGCCAATCAAACCGACTGCTACCCTCCAAGTAGCTACATCCAGTATGCTCCGCTATTCTACGATGAGGCCGGTAATGAGTACCAAAGTAAGTTCAGCTATTTTATGGGTGGCTATGATGAGATTTTGGACAAGTGTGCCTATGCCCAGAACAAATCGGCCACTAGGGTAACCCAATTGAGTGATTATGCTGTCAAGTTTGAAAACGGAATTTTTGGTTCTGAAGTCTGATGGTGATGAGAGGTATTCAATGGTAACTCTCTTTGATGTTCGAGCTAATAGATACACTATTTGTGATTTAATACACGAAAAATATTGAAAGGTCTGCAAATTGCTGAAGTCAATGTGCCCGAGACTCCTATTCTCTTTCGAATATGCTTTAAGTTTATAATTTTCATGCTTTTATATCCTTCTCTTGCGTCTAGAAGGACAACCTTCCACGAATTGATCACCTAAAGGACATTTCGATACTAAACTTTTATTTAGACGGGTTTACGCTATTCTTTTCAAATTTTCTGAACTCTGAAATTGGTGAATTTTATTCTTTCTATTATTAAGAAAAATTATGAAGAAAAAAAAAAGGGCTTGAATTGTTATGATTTCAATAGAAGCTCGTTCTATCCTAAAACAACTACTCTCCAACACATGTTAAAGTCTTTTTGAATCACAATTAGCACCGGTACTTACTTGACTGCACAATGTCTCTAGCGACATTTATGTCGGAATACACTCCTAGTGTACTTTGAGGCTCCTTATCTACACAAAAGCTACAGTGTGACAGTGATTACGAGAGCTGAAGCAATCCACCATCAAAAACGCTGAACTAAATGGTGTCGATGAGGGTTTGAATTACGGAGTGGGAGAACGAATCCTTCCACGGTCTACTCAGTTCTCAAAGAAATAAATAATAGAGAGAAATGATCAAGACCTAATCACTGCTCTTAGTCCTTGTGCACATGCAGTCCATCAGCAATCTGTACCCAAATGGAGGGCCAATTGCTTCAACAAACAGCCTACAGGTGAGAGGAACCTTTCTGTCTTGGACGCAAATATCGCCATACAAAGCGACCTTCTCCAAAACACGAAGGTATTTGCACCAAACTCGAGACAATGTAACAACAGTTCGGACCTCATAGTTGGACTGGTAGTAACCAACACTTGATATTTTTCGGCAGTATCTTGCAGTCCGCGGTTGACCAATTCTGGCGTTGTGATCCCACCGGAAAATAGGTATTAGATCCAGTGTCAAATAGCTAGGATGATCTTTATTGTTGATCTTGGCTATACCTACTCTCAGTATAAATCACTGCAGAACCCATATCCTTGCGACTACCTTATGCGAGCGTTCTTGGAAGGTGAGGCCGATCCCTTCAGTTTCACATATCATCGCGAGGATTTAGTGCAATCGCGAATAATCGCGATTTGTTTATTTAGGTTCACAAAAACTCATTTTCACCAATTGCAAATATTATTTGTTAAGATATTAGTTTGGTTGACTTGAATCCCACTGTAGACACTCGTTATTCTTCATTTCATCACCACAGTCAATAATCCAAGAGCTGCACATTTATCCTCATTATCCCCATCAATAATCCACCTAATATCCCTCCATTATTACCAATTTATTGATTTTCAGCATTAGCATCAAAAATGAATTTAAAAGGCGGTAGAAAGGCCTTGAGTGACTTGACGTCTATCGAGAATTCCAAGCACAGATTCGAAAAAAGAGTAAAATTGAGCAGTAACTACGATCAGGAAGATATCGAATTCGAAGAACCCGACGCCGAAGATGATGATTATGAAGACAATGAAGACGACGAGAGCGAATTGGAGTCCGAGGAGGAAGAGGAGCAGGATCCAGAGGAAGAAATAATTGTAGCTGAAGCTGAAGATGTGGAAAACGTCCCCCCAACCCCAGCGAAAGAGGAGATAGAGGATGCACAAAGGCCAATGGAACCTATATGGACCGAAGATATATATCGAGAACTAGAAACCATAATGAAGAGGTATTCGCGTAAAACATTGGATGTTAATGACGAAGATACCTTCGATGTTACAATGGTAGCAGAATATAGTCCGGAAATATTCAATTACATGAGACAATTAGAACATAAATTGTTGCCCAATCCCAACTACATGAATAATCAGGAGGAATTAAAATGGGAAATGAGAAGTGTGTTAATTGATTGGGTGGTTCAGGTCCACTCAAGATTCAACTTATTACCAGAAACTCTTTTTTTAACTGTGAATTATATCGATAGATTCCTCAGCAAGAGAAAAGTGTCACTTTCAAGATTTCAGTTGGTGGGAGCAGTGGCATTATTCATAGCTGCTAAGTATGAAGAAATCAATTGCCCAACAGTGCAAGAAGTTGCATATATGGCTGACAACGCATACCTGGTGGAAGAATTTTTGAAAGCCGAGAGGTTTATGATTGACGTTCTAGAATTCGATATGGGATGGCCTGGACCGATGTCTTTTTTGAGAAGAACATCCAAAGCTGATGACTACGACTACGAAACCAGAACATTGGCCAAGTATTTCTTGGAAATCACTATAATGGACTACAAATTTGTTGCGTCCAAACCATCGTGGTTAGCTGCCGGTTCCCATTATTTATCCCGTAAGATCTTGAACAAGGGTAAATGGACCGATTTACATGTCTTCTATTCTGGTTACACAGAAGACCAATTAAAGCCCTTGGCCAAGGTTTTACTCATGAATTGTAAACAACCAGAGATCAATCACAAAAGCATTTTCGAGAAGTATCAGGAAAGGAGGTACAAACGAAGTAGTATCTTTGTCCAAGATTACTTACTGCAATTCTCCTAAATTTCACCCATACACCAAGAACAAGACCATTCCGTCACTCCATCAAAGCTACTCAGTAAAATAACTGCATCGAATATTTTTATCAATAATAAAAAGAAAAAACTAGTGATGATAAGGAAACAGTGCACTATTAACGAATGATAATGATTTTAATGAATAGTGAGTCAGGTTCAGCCCGTAGCATAATGTATACTCATGAATTCACCCTTCCTTTGCGCAGTCCAAGTATAGTGAATTCTCTTTATAAAGTAGAATTTTTAAAAGATCATTCTCAGCCGTGTAATGTCAACGTCAGCTGCCTGGGGGGAAGCAGCGGGCCACTGGTCTGCCTACTTCCAACGCTACCTCCGCGCGGTGATAAGAAAATCGTGTGGAGGTTAACTAGGGCTAATGCCCTCGTCAGAAGGATTATTGAGAAGTGGAAAAAAAAACTGAAAAATTATACTTCAATAATGTCAACTGAATCAATCATATCATATGCTTCATTAATTCTTGCTGATGCTGAATTAGAAATCACCAAAGACAACTTATTGGCTCTTACCAAAGCTGCCGGTGCCACCGTCGATGAATTCTGGGCTGACGTTTTCGCCAAAGGTTTAGAAGGTAAAGACTTGAAAGAATTATTATTCTCATTCGCTGCTTCAGCCCCAGCTGCTGCCTCCGCAACAGGTGCCGCTGCTACTGGTGGTGCCGTTGAAGAAGCCGCTGCCGAAGAAAAAGAAGAAGAAGCCGAAGAATCTGACGATGATATGGGTTTCGGTTTATTCGATTAGATTAAATAATGTAATATAAGTCATTAATCATTGTACAAATACCCTGTTTTCCCAAACAACGCTCATAGCTCTGCTACTCTTGCATTTATACACTCAATTGGTGTGTTAGTGGTTGAAAGACTAAAATATGAGGAATCAGAGGATACATGGGGAAACACATTTATTTACAAGTTTATGATCTTTGCATCGGTTTGGACTTGCTAAGATCTTATATATGAATTGTCATGTTTATTGACGTTTCAATTAGAAGAAGCTATTTAAATCAGCTAACCATTTTCTGTACTCATCTTCCTCTTTGATTTCACTGAAACCAATGATAAAGTTGGCTAACTCATCATTGATGCCCAATTCTTTCAACCAACTTTCAAAGCCTAATTGTAAAGACTCGTCCAATTCCGAAAATCTTGGTCCCTGATAATTAACTTTGTCAACAAATTCTCCTTTTAACAAAAGTTCTTTCAAACCAGATGCGTTGGTGGAGTGGTTGATGTAATCGATCATGAATGAGTCACCTTGGAACAACAAGTTCAAGAAAACACCGCTATTGTCATTCTTGGAAACAAGGATTTTGACGGTAGATAAGTAGTTATCAATTTCTAAATCATCCAATTCTTGATCTTCGAAAACTTCGGTATCAATTGGCAAGTCAGTGACTTCGTCAATGTCAAAAACAACAGAAATGTTTTGATCGTTGGTACTTTTCACCAACTCAACTAAAGATTTACCTGGAGTGGAGTTGACAGTGAATTTGGATGATTCAATAAACTGTTGATGGGCATCGGATAACTTGTTTGGAATTGATTCAGAAGATGATAATTCTGATTTCAAAACTTGCTTCAATTGAGAGTAAGGTCTAATTGATCTTAAACCAGTGAAGGCCTTGGTGTATCTTGGTAAATATTTGAATTGTCTGAACATTGTTAAGGATTTTTTTGAGCCATCGCAGAGTTTTGAGAAACTGCGAAAAGTGGGTGTACGAGTGTTTGAATTTGGTGTACGGGAACGAACTATTGCAAACCCAAGTCCACCCTCCAATCTTATAACCGGAATGGCCTGGATATTGCTTGCGGCAATCTAATGGCATAGTTGCTGCATAATAAGGTTAAAAACGCAGCCGCTCCAACGGTTATTCGGAAGGTTTTGTAACTTCCTGAATCCGGGTATTTTTTAAAATTACTCACCGAGAGCAACCGGGTTCTAGAATCTGCGGTCTCAGAAAGCGCGACAAACATGGAGATAAACCTCAAAATGGCAACGGTGCGAAAATTACGGCCGCGAGATTGCTCCGAGCGAGTGGCTGAAGAGTAGGGGTTACGACAAATGAGTAATTGAATTACGGTCAAATTTTGAAACAACCACCGATATCCGATTTCCGTCCGCGTCAAAAAAGAGGCTCTACGCGGATAAGTTAACGGAAGTCAAACGGAACTATAAGGAAACACCTCAAATGACGGGTATGGCTTCACTACCAGAACCCGACTATCCCTCAAAATACCTGGCTTCTTCCGATGGAAACTGGTCGACTTCGGGTTAGTAATCGCTTTTTTAGGTGTTGTCACTTTTTGGCAATTTGCGATTTGTAAGCGCTTGTATCATCACCGTTAATAATCAACTCAGCAATTTAGAAAAGCAAGATAGAGAAACAGAAAACCGAAAGGTTCAAAGCTACATGGGCTAAGGGATGTAAGATGGCATATTTACCCAAGCGAGATAGATATCGGATGAGATTGTTCAACATCAGTTGATAAGGTGTCAAAAATGAGCAAAATCATCTGAGGAAAACATTAAACCCGAGAATAGTTTCCTGCGTGAAAATTTCGGAACTTAGAGCTTATTAATTTATAACCGATTGCCATAACTATAAATATATTTGAATCCCTCTTTTTCTTGATAAGATTAGAATATCAATTATCAGTTAGTTTTTTTTAACTCCAGCTCAATCTACAAACACATCAACCATCACAACGATAATAATAACACTTGAATAATAACGAAATGTCATTGAGTGAAAGTTACTTGTTAGCTTCCAAAGTTAGAAGCAAATTGACTAAAGATGCCACAAATGCAAAAATCAGCTTGAGAAACTTAGTAACACAGGCCAATATGTTAGACAATTTAATGGATCACATTCAAGTCGAAAACGAAAAAAGATTAGCTAACTTGAATAAAGTCAAATTTGACTTGTCCAGATCCCAAAGCCACAAATCATCACCTTTATCACACATCACTAGCGTTAACGAATACGAAGTTGAAAGCGACAGCGATAGTGAGGATGATTACTACTATTCATCATCAGATGACGAGGAATATGAAGACGAAGAGGAAGAAGCAGAAGCCGAAGAAGGCCAATTACAACACAACGCTCAAGCTTTCAAATTGTCCACCATTACAGAAGAAGATGAAAACATACCCGATTTGACTGTGAGTTCCGACGAAGAAAGCGATGAAGAATTTATAATCCATACCATCGACAATCATTCATTGTTCAATAAAAAACATCAGGTTCACCAACCAATAAGCCACTACAATGAATTACTTGAGGTATAGATTGTTGGCTTACGACGTTACGATATGAATAATGATTATGATAATAATAATGATAGAATGTACATAGTTACGAAGTTACGATATTTATTTTGTCTCATCTCTCACTAAAAATGTCTCTCATCTCATCCGGCCGAGAATTCGAGTCTCACGCGGTTATACACTCTGGCCGTATATTACTAATAATATTTTTGTCATCCTCGTATGTGAATTCTGACAAAAGCTTGTCCATTCTAGATCAATCTGGGCAAATTGGGTGATTGAATATGGGGTTTTGATTGGGTCTAGATTGGAGAAAGGTGTATTGTCATCAATAGTTAATGCACCATTAGAGTATGTTTTAGCCACAGCGCATGAAGAGGTAGCCATTGGATGATATTATTCATTACCTGCCGTTGCATTGGCCCCTAATATTCTTTTTAGTATCTTATGTAGCCTCATATAGCCTCCTATTTGCATTTCGGGCTGAGGTGCCCACTGGGGGCCCGTTTTCAATTATTCACAGCCCCAGAATTCCCCAGCCTCCTCCTAACTTGTACGTGGCTTGGTTTTAATCTACGCTAACAAATCTCGGAATCCAAATCAACCCGTGATCGTCATCTATTGTTGCCGGATGTTAAACCCCCTTTTAATTATTGTGTGATCGTACAAAGTCTTGGTTTGTGGGGATAACAAGAAAAAATTACACTCGTAAATTGTTTAAGTCATTCATGAGGATCATCATGAAATACGCTAGGATAACAATCTTGATGTAATTGAATATGGTTCGATATTTTACAATTGCAACCTGCTCTATGAATAATTGATTATTGGTTTGCTTGACGAGTTGGGCGTTGCTTATTTGATTTTGTATGGTTTTCTTGAATATGTTCTTTCTTGTCGTTTCCAACTTGGTTTTTTCCCACCTCATAGTTTCCAATCTAACATTATCTAACGACTTGATATTGACTGTGTTGATGATTTTTGGTGATACCACGATGTTATCAGCCGGACACAGACTGTCAGTACATTTTTCTCTGAATTCGATCTCATCGGTGGCCAGCGGCACAGGCACGTGTTTTGTTTCCTGGTAAATATCCTGATACTTTATTAGCTTTTCAACGATATCGTTATAGTCATCGATATCGTGTTCTTGTTCGATGCTGTGAGTATCGTAACTGATCTCACCTTTAAAATCTAGGTGAGGGGCTTTTCTGTTCCGTCGGAATTTGAGTCTCAGCTTTCGTAGCTTTCTAAGAAGGTATTTCATGCCGATGTTTGTTGATATTGGTGGCTCCGAAGCTGGGTAATAAAATGGAAATAGCTGACTCTTATTTAATTTCTTCTTATGATTTATGCGTCAATTGCGCTCTTCGATAATGTCTAAAATATTGCTTTTTGTCCCAAGGACCAAATGTATGTTTGCAGGATAAAATTCCTTCTGGCGGTCATCAAAAAGCTATGGGCCAACCTACAACACTCGTATTTAGGCGGGGGCGTCCCTTGATTGAGGTGGGCAACATTGAAAGTAAAAAGTTCTGTGATCCACAATAAGATGTGAGAGAGATTTTGATCCCTTACAGGACCCTTCAAACCACGAAAATCTACTGCACCGAAACTTTGTCGATTCAACGACAATCCTGGATGGTTATCACGGTTATATTTCAAAGCTACTAGTGGGTTACTGTTTATTGATTTAGACGCAATAAAGGTGAGATCATATGGCAAACAACTCGGAAATATGGAAACGAGCAATTTTTGAAGATCACTAACAGTGCATCAAAAAAGACTCTGAATCGAATGCACGCAAGAGTATACTGAAGTACCGTAGGAGATGGAGAGAGCACCAAAAAACCCCTACATATCAGAAGCAATCAATTGAAGTCAACGTTCAGTTATCGATGTTACATTTTGACACATTTTCAGCCGGGCCAAACAACCAACAGACTCGTCCTCTTGCACCACAATCGTGAGTCTGTGGCTTTTAAACTACCAACAGTGTGGGTATCCGGAGTTTGTCATCCACACTATTACTATTGAGGCGTCACGTTTCACACATGATTTATAATACATTGATGTTTTTGTATGGGGTAGATACTGTGCATGTGTTTAGTATCCCTTCGGTGCTAAAACTCGGCTGTAAAAGCAGAAACGCTGTTGCGAAAAATTATCCGCTTGCAGATCCGTGTCTCACAGTTTCGGTACGGTAAAACGGGTGTTCGCATTTTAGCCGGCTCCGTCGATCCACTTCCGGTTCGTCAACCCCTTTTCTGAAATCCGGCGAATGTAGCCGATTCGGTAGCGAATGGTCACTAAAAGAGCCACTTGTTATCTGAGACAAACGATTTCGCTCATATTAGCTATATTGATGAAACTAGGATCATCTGTATATCCCAAAGAGGTCGTCAAATCAAATATACTAGTTTTAATCAAGCATCACTAATGGCAAGATCCTGTTGTTCAAAGTTCTTCGGTCAAGGCTGGGTTGATTCATCAATCCTGTATCGTGTTTGAGTGAAAGTCGAGGAGTACCCGTGCTTCTCTTTTTCATCATTCCAAAAACAATGCCCGATAATAACTTGGATCTTCTAGTCCGTGCTTGGGAAATTCTGTAATAAGTATGACTAGCAGCACACTAGAAAAGCATAGGCTTGCACAAATTCAGCGTGAATTGTACATAGCTGCAAGTTTTAATACTGTAATTTATAAATAATTTGATCTCAACTGATAGAAAAATATGCCTTTTTAGCTTAGTGGTAGAGCGTTGCACTTGTAATGCAAAGGTCGCTAGTTCAATTCTGGCAAGAGGCATTTTTTTTTAATCATTGCTCCATGGCGTTTGGAATATTTTTCGATACGGCGTATACCTTATAGCGCTCTCGATGTAGTTTGATCAATCTCAGCAGGTCACGTAATGGCTAAAGCTTCAAAACATGAAGTGATCTGATTGTGTCGCGAAAAGTATGATTAAATCCATGATGAGGGTAGGTTTCTTAAAACACCCTACAGTGAGTAATGGAATGATCAAACAGCTTGGTATCAACATGCTCAGACGGTCGATACATTACACACCTAGAGCTTCAATACAAGTCGGATTTAGACCCACAGCTCGAGCTGGGTTACCGAATAAAGTACTCACACGAAATATTAGTTTCATCAAGTATTTGAGAATACCGGGCTATATTGGAGGGACAATGGCGGCAGGGGGTGGCTACGTAGCTTACAAGGTGGACCAATTCGGCAACTACACCTCTGACCAGTTCAGCAAATTACGAGATTTCACCGGTAACTTATTTGACAAGGGATCAGAGTATTTGAAGTCTGGAAATAGCAATGCTGGGTCTGGCGAGGGAGGTGCTGGAGCAGGAGGTGACGCTGGTGGTGCAGGGGATGGAGGTGATACCACAACTGCATTAGCCACGGCAGCTGCCGTTGCAGTCTCCTCAGATAGCGAAGAAGAAGGAGAAGGCGAATTGGAAGATTACAATACCGATGACGAAATTGACGATAATGAGACCAATAACGAAATGCTTAACTTAACCAAACAAATGATTGAAATCCGTAACATCTTATCCACCATAGACAACACAAACCACTTGAATCTACCATCGATTGTGGTCATTGGATCACAATCCAGTGGCAAGTCATCCGTGTTAGAAAGCATTGTTGGTCATGAATTTTTACCCAAGGGTGATAATATGGTTACCAAAAGGCCCATTGAATTAACTCTTATCAATGACGCTACCAGTGCCGCCGAGACGATAGAATTCCCAGCACTCAAGATGAAAATAACCGATTTCAAACAGGCGCAGAAGATTTTGGTGGATTTGAATATTGCAGTGCCTTCTTCCACATATGTTACGGATGACCCCATACAAGTGACGATTCGTAGTCCTAAGGTACCAGATTTATCATTGGTCGATTTGCCCGGGTACATTCAGGTCGAGAGCTATGACCAACCACCCGAACTCAAGTTAAAGATACGCTCGCTTTGCGAGAAGTATTTGACTCAGCCTAATATAATTCTCGCTATATCGGCTGCTAATGTTGATTTAGCCAATTCCACTGCTTTAAGAGCAGCTAAGAACGCCGATCCTTTGGGCGAAAGAACCATCGGTGTGATCACCAAACTTGATCTTGTTGAACCGGAGATCGCTTCACAAATTTTGAACAACAAGAAATATCCCTTGAAAATGGGATACGTTGGGGTCATCACCAAAATACCTGATAAATCGACAAATTTCTTGACGAGAAAATCCTTGAATAGCGTCGAACTGTACTTATCTCAACAAGTTTTTGAATCCAAATATTTCAACGAGCACAAATCGCCATTTATCAACTGCCACGTAGGAACCAAGGTGTTGAAACACAGATTAATCAAGATTTTAGAGAAGCTGATGATTGATAATCTATCTCCTACTCATCTTATGATTCAAAAGGAATGGGAAGAAACCAACTACAAATTTAAGGTTGAATTTAATGATGTTCCCTTAACCCCAAGAATATACCTTGCAAACAACATTGATATCTTGAAATTGTCGATAAAAGAGCTCTCCAGTAATTTCACCAAAAGAGAGTTAAAATCAGTATTGAAGAATGAACTTGACCAAAAAGCCTTGAATCTTTTGGCTCAATACTATTGGGACGATGCACAATTGGTCGATTTGAAAAATGAAAGTAATTACTGGGAGAAGAAACTTGACGTAGTAGTCGGATCGTTAACAAAGTCAGGGATTGGTAGAACTTCTACCAATTTAACTACAAGTATACTCATCCAAGAGGTTGAAAATTTGACTAATAATACTCAGCTTAAAAACCATCCCCAAACAGTCAAGGCGGTCAAGGAAAGTGCACAAAAAATTCTTGGTTCCAAATATTATTCGACAGCTGACCAAGTCGAAAATTGTATCAAACCTTTCAAGTATGAAATTGAAGTCGAGGACAGAGAGTGGTTGAGCTCGAGAGAAAACGCCTTGAACCTCATGAAAGAGGAAATAAAGAATTGTGACGAGCTACTTCATTCCTTGAAAAATCAAGTTGGTGGCAGGAAACTCAATCAAGTCATAAAGTACTTGAACAATCTTGGTAATAATGTTGACTATACCCTGATAGAGACATTGGGATTCCTGAACAGTCTCATCAATAAAGCCAAGCTAGGTATTTTCTTAACCGACAGGTTATCTGTCCTCAAGATGAGGTACCAATTCTTGAAGAATAGCGGAAAATGTAAGAAGAAAGAAAACAAAGTGGCCTGCCCAGAAATATTTTTGGACGTCATCAATTCCAAGATCACCAATACTTCTGTATTATTCTTGAATGTGGAATTATTGAATGACTTCTATTACAATTTCCCCAGAGAATTGGACACTAGGTTCTTTAGCAGTACCTCAGACGATGAGATAGAATCGTTGGCCATGGAAGATGAGAAAATCAAGAACCACATCGAGTTGCAGAAGCGTAAGGATTTATTGGCATTAGCTTTGGATAAGATTGAATCAATTATGGCCGCTAGAAGGTACCATAGCTAAAGCCAGAAACCAATAAATCCTTACTACTTGTAGATACTGTTGACGACTTATGAATGTATAGTCCTTCTTTCATAAGACAAACCTCTCAAGTTTCATTATTTGAGTCCCATCACTCTTGGCCCATAAGGTTTCACATCGATGGTCCCTACACTACTTATTTAAATTCTCGTGATCATACCTCTAATTATTTACTATTCTAGTGATCGTACCTTGTATTACTTATTTACTATTCTAATAATCTTTTCGAATAATGCATCCAAGTTATCACTTTCAAAGTTGAAGGAGTTCCCGTCAAAGACCTTCAATTGCAAATCTTCAAAACCATTCTCAGCAACTTGGTTGGTAGTGTTACTTATCAATGTTTGTTTGATGTCTGCTTCCTCATGCTCCAAGCCCAAATTGATAGTACCATTGTTGATCAATCCTATCCTTTTGACTTCGTCGATAAACAAGAAGGAATTTTGGTACTTGATAACCGACAAGATTCTATTTGTGTGGTTGTTTATTTGAATTGGAGATAACTTATCGTCTAATAAAACGATCAAACTACCTATAGCCAAACAGATAACACTGCTGTTATTGGCCACCAAATGGTCACCGCCGATAGGAATCTTGCTGGGGATTTTGTACTGAGCAGTTGTGGTGAAATCAATTAAATTGAAAGATATAATCCTGGTCTTACTCAACACAATTAACTGATTATTCATGATTTTTATGGATCTGATATTACTGTCACTTAAATTCAAGTTGATGTCCAATTTGATGAAGTTATTGTTGAAGAATAAGAGATTGTTTTCGTCGCTCAAGACAATAAGGGAATTGTCGGAGCTGATGTCAATATTAATGAATTTGGTACTGGGCAAATTTAAAAGCTTGTTTTTTATCACGGTCCATTGTCCCTTTTTGAACTTCCAGTACCGTAAGTTGCAATGGTTGTCCACAGAAATGAAACCATCTTGGAATGCTTGAATATTGACAATGGGGGAGCTGTAATGGGGGTTAATGATTTTAGTTACTAGTTGCCAGTCTTCTTTGTCAGAACCGGACGCTTTGTCTGCACCACCTGCAACACCAGCAGCGGCTGTGGAACGCCAAAATTTGAGTGCATAGGTGATATCATCTTTACTTAACAAATCGTTGTTTCCCTCCAATTTATCGAAACTGCACATCCACTCATTATTGAACTTCAAATGTGTGATAACGGGATCGTTCAACTTCAATTCGCTTTTAACCTTACCCATACCAAGGGATTGGGCGAGGTTTGTTATGGATACTTGGTTATTTTTGTCGATGTTGAATACTTGTAATATGGATTGATTGGTCAAATATAGATTGTTGTTGTAAACTTCTGCAACGGTAATGATATCGTTCTTGTTACTTAATTTGTTAGGTCTGATGGTGTTTATTGACAATCGTGAGATTAAATCCACCGAAGAGATCACCAAGATCTCGTAACCGTTGCCGTGGTTTAATATCATATTATAGTTGTCAGGCTTGTTTTTGTCGATGAAAATTTGATCGATGGTTCCATTCAAACGGGGCAAAAATTGTGATTTATCATTGATTATTGACCAAATAACCAATACTTTTTCCACACCTCCGGATATTAACTGGTTGGAATTGGTGAACCTCAAAGATTTCACGGGCCCAATATGCCATTTCAATAATTTTTCTTGTCCGTCATTGAAGATTATTTGAATAGGACCGCTGATGGATCCCAAAGCAACCGTTCCATCGTTGGATATCGATAAGGAGACGATGCTGGACTTGTAAGTGAATGGAATCTTGACCAATTCTCTGGTGGCAACGTGGTATTTGAATAGCTGATTGTGATTTAGTATTGATATGTGCTGATGATTATTTGAGATGGAAAATTTTTGGAAACCGGTGGCAACGGTATCTGCTTCCTCTCCATCCAAAGAAACTATTCTTAAGCTTTCACCTCCATCAACAATCACCTGATCTTCACCATAAAACGATAAGATTGACTTTAAAGGTGTGTTACTGATGATGGCATCGCTCAACTTGTCTCTCCAATTGACAGTGACTAGACTGTCCGTCAAAGCCACTATGATTTCTGGTCCCTTAACAATCACATCAACGATGTTGCAGAAGTTTAGGTCATCGAAATCAATGGATCTGATGCACTGTCTCGTACTCAAGAAGTACACTCTTATTTGGTGAGATAACACAGCGATGAAATGTCTTCCATCGTCACTATACCCACCAATCACACCATCTCCGGCGCTCAAGGGCACCGTAATCTGACCTCCTCCTATAATCGATAATGACCATTCCATGTTGAGATCTACTGTCTAGTCCGTCTATATTACACTAAGCACAGTTGAAAAAAATGCGATGGTCTGCGATGGTCTTTTTCGCACTGAGTCTCATCTTTTGTTTCAACTCGAAAATTTTTCAAAGATGATTATTCCAATTCGTTGTTTCTCTTGTGGTAAAGTTGTGGGTGATAAATGGGAACAATACTTGGAATTATTGCAGGATGATAATCTCACCGAAGGAGATGCTTTAGATAAATTGAAATTGAAGAGATACTGTTGTAGACGAATGGTGTTGACTCATGTTGATTTGATCGAGAAGTTCTTGAGATACAATCCTTTGGAGAAGAAGGACATCAATTAGAGGGGTTAGCCGTTCGGAAGGATGGATTACCTGTAGTGAATGACATAGAGTGGCCGTTTTCAATGAATGACTCCATATTTGGTTCTTGACGATTGTTTGAGACGGTTCTTTACTTTGGACTAGAACCTATTCCGTGTGATATTTAAGATGATGTGTTGACAGCTTGACTGTATGGGCCCTAGGTACTGTAATATATGATAATGAGATCTTTATGGGGGATCCTCTCCTCTCATTTCACCTACAGATTGTTCCACGCAATAAAGAATTTGGCTGATTGGTGTCGCCAGGACTACCTAGGACTGGTACATGTACCATTTCTTCTACATTATGACTAATTATGGTCATTTTGTGTACTTTTGCGAACCAAAACCAGGGGATGTTGCTTTGAATATGCTGTCTATATTACAAATATGCTATTTAAGTTCTCTATGTATGCTTTCCAGTTGAATCGATTTTTTGAATTCGTTACCATCAACCTTGATGAAAATGTTCTTCAATCCTATGTTCTTGTTTTCACTCAAATTCAATACTCCCAAACTATCGAGATTAGTCAAAATCTCTAGAAAGTCGGACTTCTTCATCTTGATGTTATTGTTGATAGTATAATAGTCGAAGAAATTGTTGACATTGGCAACTTTTGTACAATTGTTCTGGAAATTGAACAAGTTCACCATCACTTTTCTCTGTAAATGGTTCAACTTGTGCAAAATTGAATTGCTGTAATTTAAGTTGCAAACGTTTGCCATGTGGTTGATTTGAACTCTTGGGGCATCCAAGAAAGTGAAACCTTCGATTTTTTTGCCTCCAGAAATCAATTCAATCTCAATTAATTCTATACTCTTTATGATCAAATCAAATGCCTTTCTTATATCGCCAGTTACACTGGCAATTTTCTTACAACACAACAATATGGCAGAGGAGCTGACGACAGGGACAAAGTGCTCCCCGAAATTTTCCTTGTCAGATTCAATCAATGATGCCAACTTGGATGTTATTATTCTTTTGATCTTTTCAAAATTATATGGTTTGAAATGGAGGATTTGAGGATAGATGTTATTTCGTGACAAGATCGGCAACATCTTGTTAGTCAAATCAATGGAATTCGAGATCCCAATCATGATCAATTTGGTTTTGAGCAGTTTGTGAGTGGACTTGTTCGATAGCGTGAAAAACCGAGACAAAATTGATTGGTCCTTCGTTAACAAGCTATCGAGTTCATCAAGAACTACCATTATCGAGTTATGACTGTACTCACCCTTCAAATAATCACCGATATCTTTGCTTTCGCTACCAACTTGGTTGAGTATCACCTCAAACACCTCGTTTATGTTCACCATGCTCATACAGTTAATTTTCACTACTTTACACCTGTGCTTGTTGATAATTATGTCGGGTTCTTGTCCTTGAAAATGCTTCAAAGATAATTCCAATTGAGCGGTTTTACCACACCCGGGAGGTCCAGAAACGTATAAAGTATCACAATAATTGAAACCTACAGTTTTCTTGATGAAATCATTGATCTCATCACCTTCTTCTTCCCTGCCCACGAGACACTGGCCGATAAAAGGATTAGTAGATCCACGTTGAAATACACCTTTGGCTTTGGCATAAACATTGACCGACTTGGTGCTCTTGGTAGGTGTAGGTGGGGGTGTTAATACGAGCTTGTGAGGTTTATCTTCCATGTCGAAGATCTTTATCCGTTGTTTTTCAGGTGTCACTGGTGGTGACATGAGTTTCGTACGCTTGACATTGGTGTTGAGATCTTCTAAGGTTCTTCTGATCATTTTGAATAAATGGAAAGAAAGTGGAAAGTTGAAAAATGAAGCGAAATTAGGAAATGAAATGAGATAAGATTTAAATTAAACGCGTCGCGATGGCTACGGTACACCGGCGCCGCGTTTCGATGTACCTGCCATGGTTGAGCATTGAGCATTGGAGATTTATTGAGCTGTCATCTATACAAAACTAACAGAGCTGTGTAATTTCTGAGAGAATATGCGGTCATCGTAAATTGTTCATTATCATACGCGTCACATCTATTCACAAGTTTGCGCCTGCTTCACACAACACCTAACCCAATTAGGGACGATTCAATTTGGATTCAAATTCTTTGAGTACCGATGTCAAGATTTCGTTCTTTCGGGTGACCATGTAAACATCGTCGCTTTTAATCGTTGTCCTACCACCATGGTGGGCAAACATTTCTAGATCCTCACCAAGATTGATGATTTGATTCATCACCAATTCCACCAACGAAGCTATAAACATCGGTGTTGGCTGTAGCTGATGGTCGTTTTCTATGATCTTGGATACCATGAGGTAAATCGACGACTTCAATTGGGTTTCAACCTCTGTCTTGTCCATTGAGGAATTGCGTTTTTCGTATGTGTTACCACTGTTGAGGGTATTGAAAAAGTGTCGCACTCCAGTGTGTATTCCATTTCTTCTTGTCTTCCCGCAGTTGTGGTCTGCATTAGTGCCTACCACCTTATTTCTCCCTCTGTAGCTTCTTGTACTCCACGGAAAAGCTCCAGCAAAATTGTTATGAAATTAAACCCTTCTATATTTAAGAACAGAGCTAATGCCTTTCTCAACAACCGCAGCTTTTAATGACATAAAGAGGTTGCACAACTACAAGTCATGAAACGTGTCAGAAACCTAGATAGAGGGTACAAGGAAATAATCTCGTCCGTTGTGACACCGTCATTCATAACAATAGCACCATTAACTCATCCATCTCCGGTCCAGCTCCGCTCCCCGCTCCCCTCCGCTCCCCTCCGCTCCTGCTAATTCGCTCGCTAAATTGCTCTCGCTAATATTTACGGTTATATCTCCTCTCACTTTAACTGGGGAAATTCGCGAGGAGAAAACCACTATGACAAACGCAAGGGTAAGAAAAGGTATTTCGTATGTCATTGGAGACGCCAATGGAAACGAGAACCACATTCTTCCCATCAATGCCATGGAGTATTCTCAAAGGACCGGTCAATTGTTCACCGGAGGTAGAGATGGAATAATCAAAATTTGGGAAAGTTATTCTGGAAACAGTATAGGGGAACACAAGCGCCCGGCGACGGCTCATGAGACGCTAAATATGGCAGCCGGTGGCGTGAACGATGCCGATGCTATCGATGAAAAGCTTTTGAAGCTTGAGACTTCGATATCATCCAATCCTTTGTCTTATGGTAAAATAACCGACGAATATAAAGTCAATGGAAAAACAGGTGACCTTAACATCCACTTCGATTGGATAAATGATTTGAAGTTGGTTAATGATGATAGAAACTTGGTATCGTGTTCGTCTGACTTGTCGTTGAAAATCACCAATTTACAGCTGGAGGAACACACTGTATCCAAACTCGAAAATATTCACAGTGATTATGTGAAGAAGCTTTCTTCTTTCACAAACGACCTGTCCTTGATATTGAGTGGAGGATTAGATGGGAAAATAGTATTATGGGACTTGAATAGGTTGAGAAGTGTCAATATCATCAACAATCATGATAATTCGGCCTCAACCTTGTACAATTCTATCTATTCGTTGGCAAATAACAACAGCAACTTGATTAGTGCGGGGGGACCCAACAATATCATCAATTTGTTTGATAAGAGGCTTGCAGAGAATCAGTTCATCAAGAAGTTGATTGGACACCAGGACAATGTCAGATGCATGTTGATGAACGAGAACTTCATTCTCTCTGGATCATCTGATTGCACCATAAAGTTGTGGGATTTGAGAAACTTCAAGATCTTGAAGAACTTCAGTATTCACGATGACCCAGTCTGGTGTTTGAATTCAAATTCACCTACTTTTGATGTGTTTTATTCCGCCGATAAGGCAGGGAATTTGGTGAAAACAGACTTATCTCACCTTACCCACGATTTGATAAACGACTACAGCAACAATAACATGAACAACATCAGCCAATTCCATTCGGAGTTTGTTGAAAACACGGGATTGTCTACCTTGGTCGCCCGGTCCCCTAGTTGTATCATTTCGTTGGCCATAGAGAACGACAATTCGATATTTGCATCTACTGATATGTCTTTAGACAGGTACACTATCCCAGACACCGATAATTTAGCAAACTACCAATATTTAAGATATTTCAATGACGACAATCAGTTGGTTTATGACGACAAACTAGATTCCAACACTACAGATGATTTGAATTCTGACATCTACGACTTGGTCAGTCACATGTCAGTGGACACTGATTTGCAATCGAATTTGTCAAATAACGGAAACATAAATATAGATACTGGTTATGACGAAAATGAATACGAGTCAATGTTTTTGAACGTCAACGGGGGTGCATCCAAGGACTTCATAAATATTTATAAGACTAGTTTATCCCCCAAATTTGACAATACTCCAAAATTTGCCGACAATACCAGTCAAAGAGTCATAGAAGGGCCTGTAGACGAAACTCCAGTGGAGATATTGTTAAATCCAGTGAATTCTGATCAGGTTACTGTTATACCGTTTAATAAAAAACCCTCCACGACATATTTGTTGACCCCCAAGAGTGTTATTGCTAAAAGATTGTTCAACAACAAACGAACAATGTTGGTATTGTACCTTAATGGAGACATTGCCATTTGGGATATCTTCATTTGTAGAAAGATCAAGAGTTTTCCATATTCGGGAGTAAATTCTGTCGAAAACACCAGCGAGATGATAAAGAAGAGAATCAAGGACATGGACGATATTTTCCAACAATATCAAACCACTGACACTTTGAATAACTGGTGTGAAGTAGAGATTAAATCTGGAAAACTTTTGGTCACCATCACTGAAACCAACTTCAACAATATCGAGATATATTACGATGAATTAATCGAGTCATATCCCTTTCTTAAGTATGAAAATAACGCTGAGGCTGTAAAGAATAGCAAAATCAAGGTGACGGGTGACGATAGACTACAATTGTCGAGAATATTCCTCAATTCCATATTTCACAACTACGCTTTGTATGAATGGGAGTTCGACCAGAAGGTAAGAGACGACTTGAGACAGTTACTGGGAAAAAAGGTTGAAAAGGAGGGGGCATTGAACAGATTGAAGATGTTCTCCCGAAAATCATCTTCCAATGGATTGCCTACGTTGAAGCAAGTAAACAGCCGTGGCACTAATGGGGCTGCTAGTGCCAACGTAAGTGCCAGCAATAGTACTGTGACATCAGCCAATGTCAGTATTAATGAAAAGGAATCACCCGTACACGAGTTCATCCACAAAATTGACCATCCACAAGATTTCGATTCCATTGACCACATATTAAACGATAACAAGACTAAATATCAAGAAAAATTAGCAAATTCCAACAAATCCCTTGAGTCTATGTTGAAGTTGTACACCAATGACGCCGAATTAGCAAGAAATCAGTTCTCTAACGAGGAGTTCTCACCATACAGACCCATAATACCATTTGATGAGTTACCATCCAATTTGTTGATCATTATATTCGAAAATTCCTCGGATTTGGGGAATTTGAGAGACTTGTTCAGTTTCAGAATCAGCGATTTGTCAAAATTATCCCTTTTGGAGAACAATTATGAACTCATCAAGAACCTTCGCTGCTTCTTACCAAAATGGATAGGTCAGCCAATATTATTGGACAGGTTCCCCATCAAAGAGTCGCCCAAAATAGCATTCCAATTGCTTGAGGTTGACTACAACAATCTATCACCCGAACAGAAAATCAATGGTAAGGCACAGCGGAAGATCAGGCGATTGCCTGTACTTGAAAGTTCTATCAAGTTGACTAGTCATAATATGTTACGAGTGGGGAAGATCCTCTCTTATTTGACGGAAAAGTTCGAAAGCAGAACAAGTGAAATGAAAGAGAAACTACCGGCCACCCAATGGTTGGTGTTGGAATGCAGAGGCCAAGAGCTTCAAAATAACATGACGTTGCAGACCATCAAGACCAAAATATGGAAATCCAGCAGTGATATAGAGTTGAGATTTAGAAGAAAGTTTGATAAATAGATATCCCAGGTAAAATTATCCTCTAGTCACCAGCTCATAAAGCTCTATCTAGAGATGTAGTGATGTAACGGGATACCACGAGGTATTTGCCTCGTGATATACTTTGTAACCACGTTTTTCTATCCAGAATAGAATCAACAATTGGCCAATCGTAATAAAGCTAAAAAACTATTTATCCTATCTAAGCGTACCATAATGTGAGTCCCTACATAATAGGAGAGCCACAGCACACTTCGAATTCCATAAAGGGCGGACAACACCTCAATAGCTTCAATACCTGAACTCTTGCCAAATTTTCTGGAATCAACTTTCTGAAGAATTTAAAAATTTTTTGTCTCATCGATATACCCCGGATTGCGGGTAACCGCAAAGTTGGCGACACCGCATCCTACGCTTAAAAGCTCGATTGACAGCCGCAACCTAAAATGACAGTGTCTGATTTCGTAACAGCTGGTGGGTCGTTTGTTATTACTACATTGGTGTTTCTACTCAGTAATGGAATCGCATTGACTCAATACGGATGGAACGAGTACCCTGAAATAACCCAGACGGTTCTAGGGTTGGCAGGAGCCTACCTATTCTATCGACTTTCGGTGAGGTTTTTAAAGTATTGGATATCCATGTTGATGATGGTGGTGAAATTGTTCATTATGTTGTTGACGATAACTTTGGCGGCAGTGGTGTATCTTCGTGGGGCCAAATTCATCAATCAAGACATTCCATACTTCCACCACATTGTTACTTCTTACGACGGTGGAGATATCAGGGAATTCGTAAAAGAGGGGGCCCAAAGGTTCATGGTGGACAGTTTCATGGGTCAGATCACACACCCAACCACCAATAAGCGAGAACGAAAAGCCAAGAACAAAAAGAAAGCTAAGCAAACCAAGGAGAAGGTGGAGAAAAAGGCTAAAAGAGTGGCCAATGATTATGGCATCGAAATCGACGAGGAGTATTTGGACTACATGAACCACAACCAAGGCAAGGATTTCGTGGGCCATCTTGAGGAGACCTTGGAGGATCTCGGAATCGATTTGAACGACATAATGAGGAAATTTACTGCTGGGTGAATGATATTGTTTTTATAAGTATAGGCTCTTGTAGTAGAGATGCTGCTTAATATGATATAGCTCCATGTTGTGTCGCGCAGCGAATTTCTCTGTGCGGTGCTCTATTGCCAGTCGTGACCATGGGCTTAGCGCGAAGTTTCCACCGCTATCTTCGGAGGTGGCGAGAAGTGACCCTTAACATACGTCTTAGTCGCAGAAAACGCGGCGATGGTTAAAGACACTATTTATTATGACATCTTGCAAGTAGATGTCTCTGCTACAGATGCTGAGCTCAAAAAAGCCTACAGGAAGCAGGCTATCAGATTGCATCCCGATAAGAACGGTAACGACCCTGAAGCTGCAAAGAAATTCCAGGAATTGGGTGAGGCTTATGGGATTTTGAAAGACAGCGAGAAGAGAGCAATTTATGATGAGTTGGGTAAGGACGGAATGGAAGAGAGGAAAATGGCTGGCGAAGGGGCAGATATTGATCCTGCTGAATTCTTTACGATGATCTTCGGAGGAGAGAGTTTCAGAGACTGGATTGGGGAATTGAGTATGTTGAATGATTTAAGTAAGGCTGCTGAAGTTTTAGACGAAGATGAGGCAGCAGACGGATCTGCTGCGGCCGATATCAAGGGGGCCCAAAAAACCGAAAAGACCTCGCCAAATACAGATATAGCTGTACATGAAGGGCAGGCGAAATCATCAAAGGACGATTTATTGACTTCCGAAGGTATCAAAAGAAAGAAAAACCAAAAAATATCCAGAGATCAACGAGAGGAGTTGTTAAAGCTTCAAGAAGAAAGTAAGAAGGAAAAGGAAAAACGAGTCGATGAACTAGTAGCCAAGTTGCTTTCAAAAATCGAAGCGTACGAGAATTCTGTCAAAAACCCCGAGGCTTTGAATAGCTTTAAGAAGAAGCTTCTCGAGGAATTCGAGGACTTGAAAATCGAAAGCTTTGGTATTGAGTTGTTACATTTGATCGGGAAGATCTATAAGGACCAATCCCATGCCAGGTTAGCGTCATCTAAAAGTTTCGGAGTTTCGAAAATCTTTACAAACGTAAAATCCACAGCCAATACGGTAAAAAATGGTTACTCGATTCTTAAAACTGCCGTGGATGCCCAAGCATCAATGGAGCAAATGGTGAAAGAGCAGGAATTGTTAGCATCCAAGCCACAGCCTTCGGAGTCTGACCAGATTAGAATGGCGGAGATGGAGAGGCTAATCACAGGTAAATTTTTAGCCACGGCGTGGGCTTCCACAAAATTCGAGGTAACGGGGGTGTTGAACAAAGTGTGTAATAAATTGTTAAATGATAAAGCCTTGGGCAAGAAGGAAAGAAACTCGAGAGCCAAAGCCTTGTTGTACATAGGAGAGTTGATGTTAAAAATGGAAAGATCACCCGAGGAGGCCGAAGAAGCGAGAATCTTCGAGGAGATGATGGCTGAAGCCAGCTCCAAGAAATCAAAGCCAAAACAGTTCAATCAACAAGAGTTTGAACAGTACATGGAGAAAATGGCCCGTCAAGAGGAAGAGTCTAGGGCTGAACACTAATTTATAGAACCACAACACGAATATGCTTTAAAATCTCCATTAGCGCACCCTTTGCAAAAAGCTGCTTTTGTAATCTCCATAAGCCTTCTACGAGAACATTTGTTGTAGTACTCACGACGACACTTCTCAGAGAATTCCCATCCTTTAATCCAATATCGGAGTCGGGTCGGTCGCGGTGCGAACATCATCGGTTTTCCAGATTTATCATCAACTACACTTTCACAACACTATGACCAGCAAAACTGACGTCTTAAGATTATACAAGCAGCTTTTATCGGCCGCCAAGCAATTTGATAACTATAACTTCAGAGAGTACAGTAAGCGTAAGATAGTCGATTCCTTCAAGGAACACAAATCTGTCGACGGCGAAGCTATCACAAAGTACTACAACCAGGGTATAGATGAATTGGCCAAGGTCATCAGACAGGCCACAGTTTCACAGATGTATACTTTCGACAAGTTGGTGATCGAGCCATTGAAGAAGCACCATCATTAGGTGGGGGCAGCACGACTATTAGCAACATGATCACTGGCAGTTTGACCACTAGCCACTGGCAACATGATTACTGGCTACATTGACAATAGGCATAGCTAAAAAATGGTAAGCTTTGTTTTGCAAGCGACGCTATTGTCGATCGCTAAGGGTATCAAATGACTATGGGCGATACGATAATAATATGTAACTGGAATGTATATAGGCTAAATTAACGTTATTTTCACCCTTCTGTAACCCAACGATCAGTAACCACAAGCCAGTGGGTACAGCCCTCAATTACTAATTTTATAACCACCATCACTAATCAGCCTCCAATACTGCGGCTGATAATTCTAGAGCAAATAATAAAAACGCTAAGCCTGCACGAACGGCTCGTTTTGGCCCCATGCTACACACAGTCCTACATGCTGGATTACGCAACAATAGTGAGTTTCAACGGCAATGGTAGTAACGTTGTTGTCGATCGTCAACTTCATGTGAGACAGCCATATATCGCTGATTGGTTATATTACCTCCGAGTATGGAATTCAACAATAGAACTTAAAGTGGAGGATTAATAGCACTGGCTGTGAAATTTAAGGCTCTTAATTGCAGCTCACAAAATGTGCCATCGTCCGCTGTTGCTCACACAATACACCGGGGGATAAGCCCACTAAAAATTTCAGCCTGGTTAAGCCTTTTTCCCAAATCCTGCCATCATGCCAAAATCCCTACTGGCCGCAGAAATGAAACATTCCTTTGCCTAAAAGGGGTGGTGCGTGTTGGTTAGAGGCCCCGCGCTGATATCTATAACAATACTTTAAGCTAGCATAGCCAATAGTGGAGCGATTATTGCATGAGAACTGAACGCACCGTTACCAATAGCTGTCAGTAGAGGGTGTTTGACATTCTGCTGGTTGGGCGCCCGTGCCCCGTCTGTAAATTAATAAAATGCGCCTGCACTATTGGCAGGATGGGAAGCTAAAACGGTGGTTATATAAAAGCCTGAAGTCCCTACCGTTGATCTCTAATGAGATTTTCAGTTTTTTGGATCGCCCCCTGGGGCTTGAACTTGTTGGCGGTCAGTGCACAATATTACGAGACTTATGATGCTTTCGACATCGCTTTGACTGGCTGCAACAATGCTATATCCCTTGCTGCAACGGTTTGCCAGTTGGAAAGACGAGGCGACCCCACGGAGTGTTTCTGCTCCACAGATGGTGGCTTCGGAAGCTTCTCCAATTGTTTGGTAAAGGGATACGGGAAACATTTAGTGGGAGATTTTGTCAATAAATGTGACTCCATTGGCGTTGACATGACAGAATCCGACTTTTGGTCCAAGTACGACGTTGCCCAAAGCAACTTGACCAACACCTCCGCCATTGCTGGTTTCAATGTCACCGAGTACTTCCCCTATCCTGTTCTGATTGACTTGGAACAGTTCAAAATTGACAAACGTTACAACCATATGAACTTGTGGAACTTCAACTACTCGATAATCTTTGGCTACACTACGATGGCGTTTTGGTTGGTGATTCTAGTGATTGCAGGGCTAGTCAACTGGACAATTTACTTGGCTCCAGGGTTGACAAGGCAATTTGCGGGACCCATCTCCAACTTTTGGAGAAAACATGTGTCGCTTCCAGCCTTGATCAGAAGACGCAAGGCTCATGCCTCGAAGAACTTAATGTTAGTTCCTTCAAGGTTGGAATCTATCATTATTTTGGCGTTTACTATCATGTTGGCTGCATTTTGTGGTATTGGTATCCATCCTGTGGCAGGAAACTCCAGCTATCCCCTGATTACTGGAGCTCTCGCCAGAATGATCGCTATTAGAACTGGAGTTATATCAGTTTTCATGGTCCCAACCCTTGTGTTATTCGCTGGCCGTAACAACTTCCTACAATGGGTTACCAGGTGGAATTTTGCCACATTCATCACCCTCCACAGATGGATCAGTAGACTTGTAGTTATCGTGGTCATTATTCACGCCATCACGTTTACTATTAGCGACGTTATCAAAAAAGCATACACCTACCACATGGCCTACGCTTTCATGAGATGGGGGGTGGTAGCTGGCGTAGCTGGTGGTTTGATTTTGGTGCAAGGATTGTTAATTGCGAGAAGAAAGTCTTATGAGTTGTTCTTGATCATCCATATCATTTTGGCGGTGTTATTCATTGCAGGAGCCTACAAGCATGCCGGAGAGTTTGGATACCTCCCCTTTTTGTGGGCTGCCATTGCCGTTTGGGCATTTGATAGAGCTATTAGAATTTCAAGATTAATTGTTTTCGGCTGTCCTCAAGCAACAGTCACCTTACTTGCCGAGGAGACATTGAGAGTGGTGATACCTAAGCCCAAATATTGGCACGCTATCCCTGGAGGCCATGCGTTCATTCATTTCATGAGACCATCCTGCTTTTGGCAATCTCATCCTTTCACTTTCACCGATTCTTCGGAATCGGAAAATTTCATTGTGATGTATATCAAACTCAAGGGAGGTGTGACTAATGGTGTTTATAAGCACTTGCTCCAGTTTCCCGGGGCCACTGCCAAGATTAGAGTGTTGGTAGAAGGACCTTACGGAGAATCGTCGTCTGCAAAAAAGTACAAAAATGCTATATTTATTGCTGGTGGAAATGGGATCCCTGGTATCTATTCCGAAGTTATTGACTTGGCTCGTAAGAAACCTGACGCTTCTTTACAGTTGATCTGGATCTTGAGAGAATGGAAGTCGTTATCTTGGTTTTATCAAGAATTGAAGAATTTGAATTCAACCCAAATCAATACTACTATATACATAACCAAGCCTGAGATCACCAGCGGATTCCATCATTTGAAGGGAACGGTTTCCGATTCGGCTTCGGAAACTGCAACTATCATCAATCAGGACGGGGAAAAGGAAACCCAATCGTTGTATACTTTGATTGATTCAGTGAAAGACAGTTTGAATCACATTACCTTCAAAGAGGGCAGACCAAGCATAGAAGAATTGATAAAGGCCGAAGTGACTAATGCCGACGGTTCTACAGCTTTTGTGACCTGTGGCCACCCCCATATGGTTGATGAAGTCAGATATGCTGTTGTTAACAGTTTAGGACTTTCTAAACATAGAATAGAGTATTTCGAGCAATTACAAGTCTGGAATTAATATATGCATTGTTACGTCCCCTCCTGATCTCTCATAATGACTTAATTTCAGCTGTTGCCGGAAATAAAAGAAGTAAAAAAAATAACGACCTCGGAGAGGGTTGAACTCTCGATCTTGCGATTGCTTACGTAACAGTCGCACGCCTTCACCAACTTGGCCACGAAGTCCAGATATACTCAGGAAATCGTAAAAATACACCATTACGGCATAATTCTCACAGGCTTAACTAAAGGTGTATTTGAGGTAGATTTGATGCAGACAGGTGTAAATCGTGTGGGTGGTTGCATAAACGTCCATAAATGTCTCAATAGGATTAGTTAAGAATACGGGGGCGGTAAAGTTGTGAAGGTTTCGGCGAACCCAAGACGAATTTGAAATAACGTTGAAACAAACAATACAAATAATAAATAGATGGGGATATGTTTTGTTTTGAAAATTGATAGACCAACAATTGATCTAGTGAACTAGAGTGGAAAATCAATTAAAATCTGATGCAAGACAGTGCCAACAAGCTACAAAAGGGGAAAGGTAGAACACCACGGCTTCTAGGTATTTCTGATAGCCCTAGAGACTTATTTGCAATTGGTTCAAGTTCACGACAGGATGAAGAGGCGGAGGAACTCAAGCAAGCTAAAGAATCTGATCATACAGATGAAGAGGATGTTGGTAACAAATCTAATAATGAGGATGGTGGCAGTTCCACTGAGGATAGTGTTAGTAGTTCCATTAATGATTATCAGGACGATGAGGACGAAGACGAAGAAATTGTTGATCTTGTTGATCTTATTCGTGTTGACGATGAGAATAATGAAACCCTTCGGATCTTCTCTATTGCTCATGTGCATGTAGCATAAGTGTATTTACGCTCACCCAGGCTTGGCGTCCAAAATTTTTTGCAAATAAATTTCAGTGATAGCCCTAATATGTGTCAAAATCGTATTATCGATAATATTTCCGAATGGAGAATATTATTTTAAAGATAGCCTCAGAAGATGTCAAATTCTTATGATTGGTCAACATCGCGGAAAAATGTCATCAAAAATCTAAAATCACCAGCTTTTGTGCCGTACAGTCGAAGGAACCAAAATGACGGCTTATTGTCATCGTATAAAGTATATTATAAGTAGGATCTCAAAGAGTATTTCCTTTTAAGTTTGTTAATCGGCTTTGTGAACCTAATATATTGAAAAGTTACATTTGAGCCCCTCCCTACCTATTAGCCAGCCTTAGGTCTTTATATATTTTCCATTTTTGATTTTAATAAACCCAGAGTATTACAGAAGATAGCAGCCATGACAGTAACGGTAAGCTGCAATAATGGAACCATCCATTATACATTAGAAGGTATCCATCAGAATTTTATCTGCATGGGTGAGGATTTGTACGTCGAGGTTACAAAAAAGATGCAATCAAGTGGTCTAAGATTGAAATCAAACAAGAGTTTGTTATTGTTGATGGCAATGTTTCTCTTGTTTGATGTGATGTCTCAGCTGGTGTAGTCAATATAACGGCTAATGTCATCTCTTTCCACTAGAATATCCACATATCTGTTGCCATTCGACTGCCTGGTCACCTCAAGTTGAGATTTGAGTGTCACTTGAACAGCCCCTCTAGGAACTTTAGTAGTTCATTTGTATACTTTCTTCTCCGCGCAGCAAAGGACATGGTCACGCTAATATCTACGACCAGGAGGTTATTTTTGAGTCAAAATTGCTCTATTTACAGTTGTTCTCTTTCATTTCTCATTTGTTCACTTTTTAGATCACAGAATATCTGAAAGACTGACCACTGATGGGCCTGCATATCATTGAGAATGAGACGTAGACAGTCTGGGTCTTCCAGTTCAAGGTAGCCTGCTACTAGGCAGAGGAGTTACTCGTTGTAATACCCAATGTATTCGAGATCTTCTGCAAAATATACTTGTGGCCAAGCTGCTGATTAACTAAAGGGCGGCCAGTAGTTTCACCCAGACCTTAGAAAAAGTGATGACACTCAAGAAAAAGTGTCTTGCCAATTTCCTCTCTATTTCTACCCAAGGCATTGCTGCCAGATCTGGCGGTGTATTCTGTGATGAGTACTGGAATTTTAGTTTCGCGATTCAATGATTAGTATTGGTTACTATGACCCATTTAATGTTTACCCATTGATCCAGCCAAACATTGAATCCAAACTACCGTTGACAAATCTTCACTGGAAGTTCAAAAATACTTTAAAGTCCATACCCAAACTTCCCGTGACCTTGATCGAAGAGACACCCCGAAAACCTCAAAATGTGGATGGGAACCTCATGTTCGTTAGTTTTAAAGATCTTGAAACCTACAAAAGCCAAGTGCGGCCATTGATCAAGGAATGGCTAAAGATCGTGGGAGAAGAATGGTTGATAGTGGTATATGCGCCCAAAAAGGACAAAATGTTCAAGATGTCAGTATTCGAAAAATTGAAAGTCGATTTTGGAAAGGATGGGAAACATTTGACCCAAATGGGCAAACTTGTCAATGATCCCGAGAAGGATCGATGTTTTCGCTTGAAGGAGACCAATGACAACGAGCTAGAGAAATTGGAGATCTATAATGAGTTCATAAATCATTTGAAGGAAATGATATTAACATCGTACACTGAAAAGTTTCACAAGATTGATTTGCAATTGAGAAATTCCACCATCAAAGATCTAGTTTACGCTAAATTATTGTTGAAGCAGCATGAGTTGTTCGAAAACTTACTTCTAGTGAAGGATTCGTTGACAGTTTTAAATGAGGGGTGTACCATAGTGGATGATTATACGAGAAACAATAAATTTGACAAGTCGCTACCAAAATTTGAGTTTCACAAATTTCCCCTCGAGGTGATTGTAGGTGGTGAGATAGATCTAGTAACGGAAGAAAACCTCTTCCGATTGAAATGGGGAATGTTCCACAAAAAGATGAAGTTAATTTTGAGGCTGATTGAACTAGAGTCGTTGAATTCCTTGAAATTGATCCTCTTAATCAGTTTACTACAAAGTTTGATTGTAGTGTTGAATGATTTGTTGATTGTCTATCATAATAAAGTATTAAAATTCAATTACTTTATCATAGAGAGCTTCTTGAAGCTACCAGTCATCGAACAATTAACGGGGAGCGATATTGAAATGGGGAGTTTATCAGAGTTCAAAGGGGAACTTAAGCTTTTTCAGAGAATGAATGTGGCAAAAATGGCACAGCTCAAGGGATTTCTGGTTGGTCTTAGGGAAGTTTCTCTCGAAGACAACGAGCCCGCAGACTTGGATATAGTTAAGGACGAGGCTACGTTTTACGAGTATTTTGAAACCATAACTGAGGCGATTATCAAAGACTTCCTTGATTGTGGACGCACCAAGACTATAGATATTTTATCGATAGACTTGGCTATTGTTAATTACCACAGAGGTAATTATCAGCAAGCACTCGAGATATTGACTAGTTCTTACGAATTTTTCATCGAAAAAGGATGGCACTATATGGGAGGGATGTTGTTGTCCATATATATTGAATGTCTCGAGAAAACTAAAAGTATTTCCGGAGATGACAACTCAAATAGAGGAGAGAAGATAAAATCTTATATCAAGTTACTCTCCAACCTCAGCCAAAGCCACGATAAGATCGATATCAACAGATACACCACCAAGCTAGATATTTTCAGTTTCTTCCATAGCGATGATCCCGAATTGGAAGTTCCCATGGAAAACATATTTCAAATAAAAGTCCAAACTTCCATTCGTAGTGATGGTGGTCGATACTACGTGGTACTCAAGTTGCATAATATTTTCAGTGACACGACACTCGATTTCATAGACTTGAAGCTCTGTCCTGAGTTGCATTTCACCGCTACTGATGTGGCGATCGTCAAAGACAATGAAATCAAACTTCGAACCAACCACTTCCACGAGGGATTCTACAGGCCAGAGCACCTTACTATTCGCAAAGGAAACGTTCGGTTTGTTCATATCTTCGCTTTCACCGATGTGGATCATAACCATTCAGTTTTGGATAGCTCCGTTATCGAAGATTCTTTAGCCGGCAATCCCATATACTTTTACCCAATAAAAGGTAATTTTTATGTCGATGTCGAATTCACATTGGACTACCTTTTAGGATCGCCAAAGCTTCTGTTCAAATTTGAGGATGCTGATAATGTTGGCGATATAGTATCAACGATGTTAAAATGTAAAGGTTTTACTTACGAAAAGTTTGATTGTACCACGGCTCAGGACTTTGAATTGCCAATTGGGCTGGTGGAACCTAAGATTTATTTGGAGGTATTGTTTCAATACGGTGATTTCACCTATATGGTAAGCAAGACGATTGATACTTCCTTGCTTGTGGCGGTTTCGGTGCAAGATATATTCAATACCCGATCGATATTCTCTAGGTACCAAATCAGTGCTTTGAGTACCCCAATCAGAGTAATGGGGGTGCATCTCGTCAACGAGAATGAAAAATATGAAATCAATAGGCCCAGGTATCTTCCTACCGATGTTATTATTCTGGGGGATCAGATATACTCCTCATTCTACGAAATAATGGTCCGAGACGGCTGTAAATTGAAACAGGATGACGAGTTTCGCCTAGAACTTGATTACAGCGTGATCAACGATGAGTGTTTGAGTCTGTTAATGGCCCAACTTGACCTTGGTGACCAATACTATTTGTTCAAAAGTTTAGTAGCTCACAAAATTCATTTTGATTATAAAGAGTTTACGATTCAGCGCAAGGTCAGGGTAACTAATGTGGATGAAGTCAACGAGTACTTGGTATCAATATCCAAATTCTTTCATACCCCTTTTTCAATCCCGGAGTTCGTTGGTGTGGGGTGCAGCAATCATAGGCATAGACTCTTAATTAATGTCCCCATTCCGAGTATCGACATTCTTCAAATAATTGAGTTTGTGTACGACAAGAAGTCGCAGTACATTGTGGGGGAACCCATAGAGTTCGACATAGTTATTGAATCATCCACTAAATGGATGAGTGAAGACAAAGGTGATGGCGATGTTTCAATATTGGCTGAAAGCTCTCTTATAAGTGGTCAGGAAAGTTTTCAGTTTTCCTTGTTAAACGACGACAACTGGTTAATATCCGGGTTCAAACAGAAGAATTTTAATATAGATGGATTCACAACCGGCAGAACCACAAAAAATAATTTAAAAGTGGTGTTAGTGCCATTGAATGTCGGAAAGGTTTTGTTACCCAAAATTAACGTGAAATGGGAGAACAAGGAGCTCACAGCTGATGTTTTGATCAAGAACGGGTCGGAATTCTTATTAGTTGTTCCGGAGCTTGACACTATAACTTTTTCTTTTTGAACGGCCCGAAACATAACTGCATGCCAAAACATGGCTAAGCACACCGCTTACGCGAACGATGTAATCCTTTTCAGCTATGAGACCTTGAACTATTCGGCGATTGCACAAATATCCATAATCCACGTGATAATGGAACGCCGTAGCGGAGTAAATTAGCTTACAGTGTCGCACGCTGCAATGTGCGACACAGGAGATAAGAAGGATTCTTCCGGGATTCTCACCTACCCCACAATGTCGTAATCCCATAATTCAATGTCTTCGATTGGCCGAAGATAACGTGGATGAGCAAAAGCCAAAAACAGATACAGAAGACAGAGACACTTAAGATGAATAAATATATATTACATTAAACTCTCTCATGTTGGTGAATACGAACCTTCGATTCAGCCAAACTATCATCGTCATCTTCTTTGTGAATAACATCAACCTCTTCATCACGATCAACGTCGAATTCGGCACCTCTGTTTTCTGGACCAAAGAAGGTAACGGTCAAAACAAAAGCAAAAACACATCCCATGAAAATAGCCATTGTCTTAGCGTAATCATATTCCCCACTGTTACCAATTGGGAATCTCTCTCCAATGGTAGCTTCAATGGTGGAGGATGCAGAACTACATAAATTACCCAACTGATATGATAATCCAGTAATTAAAGCTCTGTATTGAGGGGGAGCCAATTCCGACAAGTGGATTGGAATAACCCCCCAACAACCTTGGACGGCCATTTGAAGGAAAAAAGCACCTGCGTTGATTCCAGAATTACGAACAAAGGCCCATGGATAGATCAAAGCTCCACCAAGAATACATCCAATGATCACCGATAATCTACGACCAACAAAAGATGAAAAGTGGCCGAAAATAAAACCTCCAAACATTGCTCCCAAGTTGGCAACAGAGTTGGTAACGGTGGACCTATCGTGTCCGAATTTCAATTGAACTGTGAGTAAGGTGGGATACAAATCTTGTGATCCATGTGACATAAAGTTGAACCCAGACATAAGGATAATACAGTAGATAAATATCAACCAGTAAGTCTTGATGGCTTTCAAAGCCGCATCACTGAATTGGTAAAATTTCTTCTCTGGTAACCCTTGTTGAATTCTATGCTCTTTTTCCAAGGCTAATTTCTGTCTCTGCAAAATATATCCATCAGTCTCAGGCAAACACAATCTCCAGGCAATAAATAAAATTGGAGGACCAGCCGAGAACCAAAAGATGGATCTCCAGCCTTTAGCAGTAGTGTCTACAAGAGCTCTTTGAAAGCATACTACCAAAAGATAGCCAAAAGCGTAACCTTGTTGGAAAATACCTGAAATCACACCTCTGGCAGCTTTAGGACAATCATCCAATGCAGTGGCGGCAGCCAAACCGAAAAGACCACCCATAGCAATACCGAAAACGGCACGCACTCCTAAAAACTGCTCGTAAGTCTTGACAAACCCACATCCGATTTGAAGCACAATCAAAAGCCCAAGATTTGATATATATGTGTACTTTCTTCCGAATCTAAATTGTTAGTATACTTATTGTTTTTTACCCCGCTTCTGGCGCGAAGTTGCGTTAAATGTCACCTTTGACAGCGAGGTGACATTGTGACGGGCGGAACGTGCGACATGCGACGTCAACATCATTTGTAGTACATACCTATCAGACAAAACACCAAAAATAACTGCACCAATGGATCTCAACATCAACACTAAGGTGATCCCCCAAGTGACTTGTTTGACGTTTTTTCCCAAATCCTCAGCAATATTGGAAACATTCAAAGAAACTGCAAAAAAATCAAACGCATCCCATGTCCAACCCAAGAAACCGACAAGAAAGAAACTCCATTGTCTCCAGTTTAATTCAGTTAATGGTCTGAAGGGGTTGAAAATTTCCAGCTTGGTATATTGAGCCAACTCCTCTTTTGGTACAAAAAGGGATGAAAACCTCGAACCAAAGTATTTCCTTATGGTGTACGAAGTGAAGACTGGAGGTCTAACAACGTGTTTATTATGCTCGACTTCTGCGAGCGATGAGTGAATAGAGGTCATGATAAGCTATTCACACTGGGGTAGTAATGAAAAAAAAAAATTGACACGGCAGAGATGAGATTTTATATTCGTTCGGAGTTTGGTACCCCACACCAGAAAATGTCGCGGGAACAATGTTGTGGGAAACCTTCTAAAATGTCAAAGGTTTGCCGATTTCAAGCGAGCTGAAGGAGGGGTATGTAAAACTGATAGGGAATAGTAGGAATATTTAGGAACGTGTCGAAGACTCTTGAATTGGCTATCACCCTCTCCATAGTAGAGCTTGTAACTGTTGTATGGTGTTTAGGTTTTTACGACGATCTCTGGGGAAAAGGAAATTCGGATAACGCCTGGGTAATCCGAAAATTTTTCGGCACCATCCGTTGACCGAGTGAAATAAAGAATTTACTAGTGATCCCAAAATGAGTGTGCCTACTAAAATACGGGGTAAACAGGAGAGGTTGAGGAGAAATAACCCTACAAAATGTTGAAAATCAAACGTACATTCAATATAATCTGAAATTGTATGCAGAATCTATTGTTGCGCCCCTTTGTGCCCCGGGGTGAATTTCAAGTGGGGTAGGGTTAGAAATGAAGATCAAATCCCACAACGTAATCCGCCACAACTGGTCTATGGTCGCTGAAAAAGTACCGGAAATAATTGGTAAGAATGCCGAAAGACTTAATTTTTATCAGGTAGTTGGATTTAAATTTGGAGGTGAAAACCTCGCTGAACACCGGAGACCAAATATAGTCGATAATACTGTGACGGTCATCCTCCCTGAAGCCAGTGAACGTCTTTTTGTATCCATAGCTATTCGCTTTGTCGACTAACACTCTACTATCCTTAAACCCGTAATCTGTTAATATTTGATAGGGTTCGTCGGTTGGCTCGGTATTGAAATCACCACAAAGAAAGCTTGGGTAATTGTTGTAGTTTTCCATTTTCGAAATTATCAATTTGGAGCTTTCCCTTCTAGCTTTGACCCCACGATGGTCAAAATGGGTGTTGAAGAAATTGAGTTTGATCAAGGGGTTTGATTTGCTTTGCAACGTCACCATGTTGACAATCCTCTCCAACGCTGCATCCCAACTTTTGCTTGGAATCTCTGGGGTTTTACTCAACCAAAATGTCTGATTGTCGATCTTTATCCATTCGCTGGATTTGTACAAAATAGGAGCAAACTCCCCCACTTTATCTCCATCTGTCCTTCCCACCCCGGCAAACTTCCAATCCCCATGTTTGATGTGATTCTCTTTTTCGACATCATATCCATTCAAGTGGTTCAAGATATCAGTTAATTGGTTGTACAACACTTCCTGTAAACACACTATGTTTGCTTGACTGACAGTGTTAAATTTGATGGAATTAGCTACCGCGAGTCTCCTGCCCTCCCAAAATGGTTCAAGTGGTTCTGGATGTCTATTGTCGAACCTAATATTGTTTGTGTATATCCTAAGATCCAAATCTAGAAGAGGTTTGTTGGATGAGTAGGATTGCACCCGGGAGCTATAAGTGAATAATCCGAGGAAAAGAAGCACAAAGGCAGGAACCAGCCATTTCCATTTCAGTGATGTTTTCCATTTCAGAGGAGCCTTCAGCGTCAGTAGTGGGGCGTCGGGAGAAACAGGCTGGAGCAATGGGACTGTTTCCATATCAAGGGTCGATAGATTTGTCTGGGGTATGCGCGAATGACGGAAGGGTCTGGCGAGGCGTTGGCCAATTTCCCTACCATCGTAACGCCTATTTACACCACGTTTGTAAATTGCTTCACAAATATGTACCGGTTTGCATTTTAGACGATTCAGTCAAATATGTCAAAAATATACGGGACATGTATATGTGAAAAAATTCGTCAAATGATTGATAGAATGAGGTGATTTGTACACTACATAGTTGAATGGGGCTATAGAGCACAATAAGGAGGTGCTACAAGTCTAGTTCATTTGTTAGAAACAATCCTGGCTTCACGCTGGGTTGAATATCAAGACTCAGTTGCCTACAGAGCCAAATGCAGCTCGTATAATCGAAGCCACATTTGGTTAGCTCACTGACACAATAATCTGGTTCAGCTCTTCATATGTCCAGTGCTGACCCCTGGCGGTACTTATCTCAGTAGAAGTCCCTCCCATAGTGATACGTGAAGGTTCCCCTCTTCACGTATCACTTCGTCCCTATCTTCTCGTCAGATCGTAGCTCGTTTGTGCGAAAAATACTAACATGGGTAAGAAACCAGAGATGTCTCAGGTCTACCCTAACGAGTTTGTTTTTGGCGAAAAGGGAGGCAAAGGGAAAAATTTGTCGACGTTCCTCAAGAACTTGTCTTTAACGAGCTCAAAAGACTATAAGGAGGTCAATTCCAACATCTACGGGACGTTAAGTTATCAGGCTCACCTGACACATAGTCAGTTTGTGTCCCCCAATGGAGGATCACTATCGGCCCCTAAAAAAGCACGTTCGGTTAGCGGACCTAATTCGTTTCTTTCAAGTGTCACTTCGATGAATTCTGGTAGTTCGGGCAGCAATGTGGGCAGCAATGATAGGCCAAGTGGCAGAAACAGCCCTAAACGAGTCGCTAGTGCGAAATACACTGATCTCGACGATGACTGGGACGCTGATATGGGCGATAAATCGGGTAAAACTGGGTTTGGTAATCAGCCCATTCGCCAGCCAATGGTCATAGATTCCTTCTATCCAGATTTGTCGCTACCGATCGAGGAACCCAAGGAGAGTGTTGATTTGGAGGACATCAAAGCCAAAATAGAGATGAGCAAACTTAATCAAATGAACGTTAAATTCGCCAAATTTCGAGCCCTCCTCGTTGGAGACTCCACCATAAATATCCAGGACCTAAGAAAATTATCATGGAACGGGATTCCTTCTAATTTGAGGGCCATTACCTGGCAAATTCTCCTTGGATATCTACCTACAAACCGATCTCGACAGTCTTCGACGTTGAGAACGAAACGACAGGAGTTCGTCGATGGTGTAAACCTGACCACCATTGATTTTGATGATAATGACTCGAAAGTGATCCTGAATACCAAGGAAAAACAGCTTTACCATCAAATCAAGATCGACGTCAAACGTACCAACCCAACCATTAAGTTGTATAGTTACAGCCAGAGCCAAAAATCTTTGAGGAAAATCCTTTACTTTTGGTCTATAAGACACCCCGCCAGTGGCTACGTCCAAGGTATTAATGATTTGGTAACTCCTTTTTACCAAATTTTCTTACAAAACTATTTGTGGCAGTTGCAACGTACTAAAGTTTACTATGACTCCAAAGATCGTCAGGATGATGACTCGAAGCTATTCATCCCTGGAATACTTGATGAGAGCGATGAAGTAGAACGGAGCCTTTTCGAAGACGGCGAACTACTAAACTACAACCTAGATAACTTTGATCCGGAGAAATTAAGTCCCAGAGTCAATGACATTATCGAGGCAGATAGTTACTGGTGTTTGTCGAAGCTTCTTGACACTATCACAGATAACTATATTCATGAACAGCCTGGTATTATCAAACAGGTGCAAGATTTGAAGAACTTGGTAAGCAAAATAGATATCGACCTTATCAGGCACTTTGAGCTGGAGTCAGTGGAATTCATACAATTTCTGTTCCGTTGGATGAATTGTTTGCTTATGAGAGAACTCCACATAGATTTGATCATAAGAATGTGGGATACATACCTATCAGAAACCCCGTTAGGGTTTTCCTCATTCCACACTTATGTCTGTGCGGCGTTTTTAGTCAAATTTGCTCCAGAATTGAAGAGAATGGAATTTCAAGATATTTTATTGTTTCTACAGAATCCTCCCACCGATAAGTGGAATGAGAAGGATATCGAGTTGATGTTGAGCGAAGCATTTATTTGGCAGAGTTTATATAAGAACGCTTCCGCTCATTTGAAGTAGAAAACAGATCAGGTCGCCCCCATGGCAACCGGAATACAAGAGACGTATAAGCTAGCAACTGCTTGCAATATATTGGTGCATCGATCTCTTAATTACAACCTCGATTTACTGGTGGTGTACCGCACTGCGAAACCTGGGGATTGACTCTGGTCCATCACGGGTTCATCGCACTAATCTAAATTAATAAATCCAAAATGTCAAAACCAGCAGGAAGAACGATTTTAGCTTCTACGATAGCCAAAATCTACACAGAAGAGATCAGCAAAGAGGTCGCGAAGGTGGATTTCACCCCTAAGATTGTGGGGTTTTTGGCCAATGATGACCCTGCTGGACTAATGTATGCTAACTGGACTTCTAAGACCTGCAAAGACTTAGGGTTTGATTATGAGTTGACAAAGCTCGATAAGAACGATTTGGAGACAGAGGTGATCAAAGCCAACAATAATGATGACGTTCATGGTATAATGGTTTATTTTCCTGTGTTTGGTGACAGACAAGATCAATATTTGCAGCAATTGATTAGCGTAGATAAAGATGTGGAGGGATTGAATTTTTTGTATTACAAGAACTTATATCATAACATCAGGTTCGTGGATCCACCTCACAATACCAAAAAGTCCATATTACCTTGCACATCATTGGCTGTGGTCAAAATCTTGGAATATTTGGGAATCTACAACAAAATATTGAGATACGGCAACAGATTGTATGGAAAGAAGATAATGGTGGTCAATCGGTCGGAAATCGTGGGAAGACCCTTGGCTGCGTTGTTGGCTAATGATGGCGCTATAGTTTACTCTGTTGACATCAATAACATTCAACAGTTCACTCGTGGGGATGATTTGTCGGAACAAAAGCACAAGGTTATCGAGTTGCCTGAGGGTAGAATAGAAGATTTGGCTCCTCTTTGCGACGTGATCATCACCGGAGTCCCTTCACCAAATTACAAGTTCAACAACGACTTGGTCAAGTTCGGTACCACGGTAATAAACTTCAGTAGTGAAAAGAACTTCGACGATGAAATCAAATTGAAAGCAGGCTTGTATGTCCCCTCCATAGGCAAGGTGACAATTGCCATGCTTTTGAGAAACTTGCTTCGCTTGCTCGAGAACAGGGCTTTGAAGGAGGCCTGAAATCGTTATAGAACTATATAATCTCAGTATACAATAGAATCAGTTAACATGTGGTACATGACACAAAATCAAAAACTTACACAAAAAGCCTATCATCGCGCATCAAGCCTCCAACCTAAAGCCTCACCTCAGATATCATACAACAACCTTAGGCCCTTCCCGACTTCAGTAAATCTACATATCGGCCAACGACATCGCAACAGGGCCATAATGAAAGATAAGGAATATGACAAAATGGATCCATTATCTATCACAGAATCGTTAGGGATTAAAACTTTTAGGAAGTCATCCCGACATAGTTGGTCACCAGAGGAAGACCATCAATTGACCAAGTACCTCGTCGATATCACCGGTAAGAAGCTGGGAGATATAAATGCTGAAGATGTGGACTGGGATCTTCTTGGTGCCAGGCTATCGCCAGATGGTAGTAGGAAACCCAAGGACTATAGAAAGCGATGGACCACCTCCTTGGATCCCAACGTTAGGAAGGGAAAATGGACCAAGGAAGAAGACGCCCAGTTGATTCAGGCTTATGAGAAGTTCGGTGCTAGTTGGCAAAAGGTTGCCGCAAGTATCAGGACGAGGACAATGGATCAATGTGCCAAGAGATATACCGAAATACTCGACCCCAAGACCAAGGATAGGTTGAACCCCTGGACCGCTGATGAGGAATTGCTCTTGATTAAGCAGGTAGGAATCCATGGGACCAAATGGAGAACCGTAGCAAGTCATTTCAAAAATAGACCAGCTTTAACTTGCAGAAATAGATGGAGGAAAATAGTTACTAGTGTGGTGAAAGATAAAGCCGACTCGTTCATCAAACAAGAAGTGGAGAAGATCACCAGGAAGGGTAATTCTGATACATCACCCATTGATTCTTCGAGCCCTAGCACTAAATTTTCAAGTAATCAACCAACGCCGAGGGATTCCAAAACTACCACCGAATGGAAGTATAATTTAGTGGGAGCCGACGGATCACTACGGGAGAGTGGTGGGGTAATAAGTGATGAAACATTAGTTCACCAGCTAATAAACTACGCTAAGGCAAACAACGTTGAGATATCCTTACATCAACATGTACACCACCATTATTCGCCCCCACCACATCCATATAATCACATCAATACGAATGAGTTTGCTTATTACGATCTCGAAGGATCTGCTTCTACTTTGGGTACTATCAATGGATCGAATTCCACCAGCAATGCGCCAAAATCATACTTTTTGGAACCAGAAGCACAGCTAAAAAGGTTTCAACATTTCAACTATCTACCCCCCCTTACCGAAGTACCCAAGTTGACATCTTCTAGTCCAGGCAAATCTCCAGCACTCACTCCACTCACACAGGCGGTTCACATGGCTGTTGAGCACGAACTAGACAAGAAGAGGAAGAATACAAACGAGGAAGGGGGTGATAAACGAGTCAAATATGACAGTGAGGACGAGGACGGAATGGATTTTTGGGAGCAGATTCACAATTTGGGTGAACTGAAAGCAAAATCATCTCAACCTGTCAGTACTCACCACCCACTACACAGTTTCACCGGAAGCGTCACCCCACAACCTCAAGCCACAAATCAGCCCCAAAATAACCAGCCACAACCACAAAGAAACGTTTCAACAACCCTGGATGCTATGTCAGATTCACAGCGATCGGGCGACTTTTATTACGACAAACATGATCAAAAGAGTACTACCAGTGAAGAAGAACAACAGAACTTCGTCTACGAACACTTGGTGGGTAATTTTGGGATGATTCCATTCAATCCTTCGTGACACTTATTTCACGAAGGTCCAGCCTCTTTTAAGACGGTTATGGGTGGCTTGATGTGTATGATATGTATATTAATAGCAAGCTAATCTTAGGTATAGTTATGTCGCGAGATGTCGTGTAATTGTCGCGGGTGCCTCGTCTGCGCCGCACTGCGGATCGTCTGCGCACTTCGCATGATTTGGTTTTACCGATCGCGGTTGCAGCTCCACTGATGAAAGGGGAGAATGAAATAAAACGGTACTACTACAAGCTAATAAATGAAGAGTTCCGGAATCTTCAGCTCGACAGCAACCTAAAGAACAAGTCTGTATTCGATCTAATAGACTACTGTGAGTTGTTATATGAAAACTCCTCCCTATCTAACGAAGGAGACGAGAAGTCGTTAAAGTTCTACATAAGAGGCTACCTTATATTTAACTACTTTATCAATGGGTTTATAATGCTACATTTCAAAGGGTTCGACCAGTTCATTAAGCTCAATGAATACGACTTCATCATCTACTTGAACGTGTTCGCTTTCTACAATACGAACGACTTGATCACCTCCCAGTATCTGTTGCCACTTAAAGACTTGAGAGAGTTGATATTGGAGTATTTGGACGACAAAAACCTTTTGAAGTTTGATGTGCGTGAATTGTATCAGTGGTTGTACGAGTACATTGACTATTTGAAGCAGAAAGACAGAATGAGCGTTGTAGTTTCAAAGGATACGGACCCAGAAACCGAGTCTAACGACTCAAATGCGGAACTTAATGGCTCTTATGTAGCCAGAGTGTCTCCGCATACGTCTAAAGTGGAGAGAGATCAACTTCTGGTCACTGACGGGTCAAGCGACGAGATCGACTTCAAGAAAAGATTTCCTTCGATAAAACATTCCCAGTCTGAACCTCTCCCGAGCTCACAAGCTAACGGAGTAATCAAAAAAGACAAGCTGTCCTCAGTCGCCGTTTTCAACGGTATGGACCGGCCACCAATACCCACAATTCCTCCTCCCGGCTTGCCATATCCGGTTAAAGACATAGTGAAAGAAGCTCCCTATCCAATATCCAGCTTGAAAAGCTCGTCCGCGTCATCCTTGGTTTCAAAATCAACTCCCTCCATTCTTGTTCACGCTTCTCCCGACGACTCAGTTGCTAGTAACGGAAATTCAAACCACAAGCAGGCTTCTCGTATACCGGGCCCAAAAACTCATCAGCCTTCTGATAATCGATTTGCCCCTCAGCATCTGTATTACCCGCAGGGATCCCCTCAGCAACTAGTGATGCAGCCAGTAGTGTACCAGCAGCATCTTCAGTATCAACAACCCTTTCACCAGCCTTACCAACAAGCTTATCAGCAACCACATCAACATCCATACCAGCCTACACATCCATATGTTCAGCCACCACCACCACCACCTGGGCCTTATGGCCCCCTCTCCTATCCACAGCAACAACCGGTCCCTGGTCCAAGCCAACACGGGCACGTTCAAGGTGCTAGAAAGTCCACAAAGATGGCAGAATATTCCATATGTGGCTTAAAAAATTTCGGATCATCCTGTTACATCAATTCGACCATTCAGGTTATATTTGGCATTAAAGAGTTAAAAGATATATTCACTAATCTGCATTACAACAAATTCATTCGAAACCCCAAATTCATCAAAGCTAAACACAATCCCAACAACAACTCCAAAGATAATGTCCTACTTAGTGAAGCTATTTCTGGGTTGTTGAAATCATTTAAACTGCATGGAGGAGCATCAATCGCCCCCACCAAATTCATCAGAATCTCAGCCTTATTGAAGGCTGATTTTAACATCCCCTACGAACAGCAAGATTCTCAAGAGTTCCTTTTGTTCGTCCTTGATCGGCTCCATGAAGAGCTTTCGTTCAAAGATGAAGAAATGTCATGGGAGGCATTCGACCAATATATGACCCACTGGAAAATCAACATTCCGGCCCCCGAACTCACAGGGTATTTCAACTGGTACAATTCCCTTATCAAGTATGAAGGAACATCGCCAATTCATGACTTGTTCCAAGGCCATCTACAAAATAAATTAATTTGTAACAAATGCCAGTTTGAGTCAATCAATTATTCGCCATTCACCATCCTTTCGTTACCTATACCGAACCAAAATGCTAGTGCTGTCGACTTGTCGGATTGTTTAAGGTACTACACTCAAGATGAGACCTTGAGTGGTGAAAATGCTTGGAACTGTCCTCAATGTCACAAGGAATCATCGTCGGAACACTTGAACCCTTTGGACGCTCATCCTGTGTTCACCAAAAAATCAGGAATCTTTAGATTCAGCCGGAGGTCAAAGTCTCCATCTCGATCAAAGTCTCCTGGCCGAGGTAAGTCTCCGGGTACAGAAACTCCCACCACAAGGTCCACCAAAATATTGAACTTCATAAAATTACCTCAGGTACTTTTCATTCATCTTTCGAGGTTCTCGATGTACAATTTGACCGACAAACTCGATACCAATATCTTATATCCGATTTACCTAAAATTTAACAATTTCTCCAACGAAATCACCTATAAATTGGTGGGACTTATCAATCACTACGGAAATTTGAAAAGCGGTCATTACACCGCTATAGTAAACAAAACCAATGAATATTGGTGCTATTTTGACGATGAATCCGTAAGATTGAATATCAACCATGGAGGGCAAAAGCTACAATCCAGGGATGTCTATGTATTGTGCTACGAGAGAATATAAGACCAAGAATTCTCTCAAAGAGATACCTGGGTAGGGGATTCATATAGAGTTAACATACGATCTCTACATTATGCTCAATTGTGTCAATCTGAATCGTCAAATACTGACGGTTTTAGCACCTTCTTAGTTTTTTTCAAGGCTATCCTTACCGGCTTGTGCTCTGATTCGGCATTCTGTGTCTTATTCAAATCTGGCCCCGCTAGCTGAGATGGTGCCCGCTCTCCTCTCGCCATCGACAGCCCTAATTTCACTTGCTTCGTTATGAATTTCTCCATTCCATCGTCTATTTTCTCCTCTTCCTCTACTCTGACCACCCCATCATTATACCTGATAGTCAACTTGAACTCTTCTTCTTCGCTTTGCACTTTGACTTTTCCGTTTTGTCCTAAATATTTGATGAGACTAGTTAACGTAGGCCATTTTGTGGCATTCAAATGTACGTGATCTCTATCGTTCGTTATGTACTCTTGATAGAACTTATTGGCGTCTATCCACTTTGTGCCGTGGTTGAGCTTAAGCAATCTCAAGAACTCTGCTTCCAACCGACTGGAGTATTCATTTATTATACCCTTGGTACCGCTGGTATCAACTAATTGACCTACCTTCAGCAAGTGAGATGGGGAAGATTGGTGATTCTTGAACCCATTTTGATCTCTGCATTGCTTATTACATATTTGACAATAAAAGGTGGTCTTATGAAGACCACTAGACTTGAGCTGCTTGCTGTAATACTTGGCTGTACCTATCTCTGATTTCCCCATCTTTGAGTGTATGCAGACTGATTGAGAATATACCGCGAGTTCACTGACACTCTGGGGAAGCTCGACCTAAAAGTGCGATGAGATCACTGGCGATTGGCAAGATGAGGACTGTAACACGATATTATCATCCTCGAAAGTCGTTTGTGTCAAATAAAAGTGCCTTAGGTCGATGGTGGTTTAGCATACTGCCTAGTTTGAAGTATGGGACGGGAATTGTGGGCTTGGCAGCTTCCATCGCAAATATTCATCCCAACACCCTTATCACTATAGGTCCTCCTTTGGCGGTGGGCTCGTTCTTTGGATATAGATATTTGGTGGAAAATCAGTACAAGAAAGAGGCTGCTGTGGCTAACACGGGTGAAATCACCGTGCAGATACCGAAATACGATGAGTCCAACGTTCAGTTAGCGTTGAACGGAATTGATAATGAATTTGACTACTTCAAGTCACAGATGGTTCAAAAAGTCACTGAAACTATAAATAATCATTTGAATGATGCAGAAATTAGACAGTTGCTTGTCATTGACGATCAAATAAACTATAAGCTCGGAGACATGGAAAATTTCATCGTCCTGGCTGTAGATGGTTCGAAATTCATAAAATTAGGGGTGCCATTGGTCCGGAAACAGAGACTAGGAGTGGTGGAAGTGTATTTAAAGCAGATAAGCGATGAAGGTGGGAATGATGATTACAAGATGAAGTTGGTGATAACCACTGTAGATGGAAAAGTGTTCAATATATAGGTTGGGGTTTTAAATAGATAAACGAATTGGTACCTATTGAAGTTCAATGGGTATAACAAAGCAAAGACTTGAATATATTTCATTTAATATTGACAGGATTGGGCTAGGTTTCTCCCCTTTCAAAATAGAGCCGCAAATTGCTGGAATTGGTTGCAATTTGACAGCTCTCTAATTGCTTCTAACTCTGGCAACCAAGAATTTATATCTCTGATTCTCTTTTCTGTATTGGGGTGAGTGGATAAAAACTCCTCCAATATCGGTTTTCTTTTACCTTTGATACTCTCTTCGTATTGGTTCATTCTTTGCCAAAACTGAGGAATCTTGTGGATGTTGAAACACGAACGAGCCATCAACTCACAACCGATTTTGTCTGCCTCCAGTTCCATCTCCCTGGAAGCAGGCATCTGAAGTAGTCCAGCAACTAGTAAATCACTAAACCAATTTACACCCGTTGCCATATACATTAATATTGATATTGCAATATAAATAGGCTGCTTACTCAATTGCTCCATAGAATGATGAGCCAATTGATGAGATAATTCGTGTGACAAGACTGTAGCTATGCCATCTGAGTCTTTACAAATGGGTAGAATCGAGGCAAATATGAATATCTTACCATTGGGAAGAATGAAAGCATTTGGAGGGGTGTTTGGGGCGTTTACCACATGAATTTTCCACTTCAAACTCTTCAAATGACGGACTTGCTTTTCAGAATCGCTTGTTTCGAAAGCGGCATTCAAAAGCTTATCGACGATCCCCGTGATTTGATGATAAGCTGGATCACTCGAAGGAACAATGTACTGCTGGTATTGGTAGAATATTTGACGATAACTTAGATCTCCCACCCTAGTTTCCAACCAATAAGGAACCCAAAGAAATCGTCTCCTATGCGTATAAGGAGCTTCATCTTGGTTGTAGATGTAGAATCCAACTAATGCCACAACGGTACCACTCGTGTACCGGTTTCTGAACAAGTTGGTCAAATTGAAGGATCTCTGGTTATTGAACCGTTTATAGTTAGCATGTCTATATCTAATATCAACTTTCGGACCAAAGTGTACTGTAGTGTTTCCAGGTCTTCCGACAGTGGGTACCACTCCCCTTGTCCGGGGTATTATGGTAGTTGTGAAACTTCTGAACATCAGAGCGAGTACTAAATACAAGTTGCGAAATCACAGAATCCAGGCTGCTGATATAGGTGGGTGACGGGTATTACTGAATCGACTACTATTACATATTTATTTGAAAACTACACCTAAATGTTCGTCATTCTGAAAGCTGTTGTCGATATTTCCTCCGAGAATATGTGCTAACTTATCATCTTTATTCAAAATGTCTTCTCTAGCTTCTTTGCCCTCAGCTTTAGCCGGACTCTGATCTTTCTTCGTGGTAGCTTCATAAACATAATTGTCATTTATAGCATCCTGTACTAGTACCTCGGTAGAGGAGCTGACACTGTCTTTGCCTGGATTTACAAAAGGACGTTTTGGCACATAAGTGTTTTGTCTCGAGGGTAATTTTTCAAAGTAGGTTTGAGTATTCAATTGTTTGGCCAAATTATCGAGAGATCTATCCTTGTCGCTCAAATTTGAAGTGAAACTGTTTTGGGACTCCGAATTGGAGGGTTTGTGGGCAGCTGGAGGTTGTAAATCTGGTAGTATGGGGATAAAAGATTCGTAAAATTCATAAGCTGAGGTAGTCTTGGTTTGCCTGCCGGACAAACTTCCTGGAGTTCCAGGTGTGAATGATTTGTGAGGGCCTGGCAGGGGGCTTTCTGGAACTGGAGTTTCTGATGTGCCAATTCCAGAACCTGAGGCTTCTAGGATAGTGTGGCTAGCTAAAGTTCCAGGAGTCCCTCGTGGACGAAACGTGGGAGTTGCGGAACCTAAATGATCTCTTTTGGGTGACGGATCCGGGGTTTCCCTATTTTTTTCTACAGCACTCGCTGTCGAGTCTGTGAGACCTGAAGAAGGGCCACTGGCTTCGCTGTCTTTAGGATATCCTTTGTGTAGCTCCTCACCGAATTCAGCGAACGATTGATTGTCTCGTAACTCTATATCTATCAAATCATTGCTGTCTTCCAATTTTTGCTTTCTTCTGAATCTCACATAGAAGATGAACACAATCAAAAGTACAATAAATGAAGGAATACCAACGGCTAGACCAACAGCCAAACTATTGGAGTTTCCCATCTTCAGCAATGAAGTATTGGAAGATTAGTAGATGAAATATGTGACAAAGGCCTGGATGAATGGAATTCAGTTATCCAGCTTATGATACTGGTCCGTTTGAGTGATCGAACTGCAAGTTGTTACCGGGCGTTTCACAGCGATAGAATAAGGTTGGGACTGACGACAAACTTGAGTTTGAGGACGAAAATTTGAGAACCCTGCATCTTTTTTTAGAAGCGCACCAAGCGTTGCAGACATCTGCTGAGGATTTGACAGCGATTATCCCCGTTTGTGACGGTGTATCCAGCGCTGAAGAAGAATGATGCAGTCGATACATGCGGCAGGCTTGTGTAATTTGGAGCTGAAGGAGACATACGCTAGAGGTTAAAACGCACTGAAGCCGGGAACTGCAAGGAAAATCATGGTGTATTGTCTATGTACATTATAATCTTTTGAGGCCATCACTGAGATCTGCTAAAACCCGAAATCAATGGAGTCATTACTTTTTAAATCCAAAGTCTCTCCTTCCGCCTGTAAGTACCAGTGATGAATGGTAAAAGGTACTAATTTTGATGGTCTTGAAGCCTTAAAAAACAACCTTCCCTCTGCTTTATCGCCTTGTATAGTGAAGTTGATATCAATTTGACCTTTGACTGTGTTCAATTCTCCAGAAATCCATGGCCATGAAGAAGTATAACGGATATCCTCTCCTAATTTGTCTATAACTACAGGATTCCTTCTAAGGAAATAGAATACTGAGTTCAAAATGGGGGAGGTGGTTTTTTCGTAGTTGAATATGATCACACACGACACAATCACACCGATACCATAAGCAACGAAGTATTTACGATTGGTTTTTTTGAATTTAAATGGATCAGGCAATTCTCTATCGAGGGATATCTGTTGACCTTTGAAAGTTTCGTCCAATCTCTTTCCATTAGACAAGATTGTGGTAGAAGCAGTCTTGTTAGCTGCTACCGCGTTGCTACTTCCAACACTATTCCATCTCAATAATCTCAAAGGTTTTAAACCATTTAAACCTCTGTTCATCATTATGAAAATTCGCGACGATGAGTGTAAGTGGTGCTTGTATAGTGAACAGAATATCGGGGATGGTTTACATCAAGGAAGATGTAACGCCTCTGGTCCTTGAATGGAAGGCCATTGATAGTCCCGACAGTTTCAGTGTTGAATTGAATGCCATCAAGAACTTGCAAGCCACCAAGGATAGTAGTCCCAAAATGATAATCAAAGTGCTTTACGAACAAGATGGTGATAAAGACATAAGGTTGACCTTCACCAATCGACCCACCATGAATAATATTAAGGAAGCGTTGCAGACTATTGTATCTAGGCAAAGAACCACAGTGGACAAGTCTGAAAGCGTCGAGGAATCAATCAAATACTCGTTATCTGACGATCATTTGCTAAAAAACCACCAATTGCAACAGAGATTGTTAAACGAAGATAAAGACCTACGAACTATATTCACTCAATCGGTAATTCATTTTAAACTTTCCCCGTCGATCTTTTGGCTGAGTAGATTGAACATACTTCGAACATACGCCTTGACGGTGTCTCAGCAAAGAGGGATGTATAATGTATTGAGCACGATCAAGCCGGTGGCTACAAGTGATAACAAGGTGCATGTCAATGTTACTAGAAGTATTATCAATGAAATATTTGAAACCTATCCTGTAGTGAAGAAAGCTTTTGATGACTTGGTCCCAATTAAGTTCCTGGAAGGGGAGTTTTGGTCAAGATTTTTCAATTCTAAGCTCTTCAGAAGGCTAAGAGGTGACAAGATTAATATCGGTGAGAGAGGTGATGTTGTGCTTGATCAATATTTGACGATAATGGACGATTCGGTGGAGAAAGGGCATGTTACTAAATTGATAGATTTGGATGGAAATGAACAAGATAATAGTACTAAACAAGGAAATAAACCCGACTTCACCATGAAATTTGGTGAATCGTCCAGGGAAAATGAGATGATGATTTTATTAAAAAATATGAATAACTTGTCGTCCAAAATGGTTTCCAACACTGAAGAAGGCGATGAACCCGAAGAAATCAAAGAGCAGAAAGAAATGGAGATTGAGGATTTGAATGATGAAGAACCGGAGAACTATATCGATTTGAAGATCAGTTTTAAAAACGACGTGAATGCAGTGGAATCTGTCAACAGTGAGGAGCTCAAGGCATACTTGAAATCCAATACGGTATCAATGACTGTGGGCGGTATCAATTTAATTGATACATATTCGCATGATATCAATGAAACAGCCAATAAAATCATTCTTCTCATAAAACTGAACTTTAAAAACTTCAAAATAGTCAACAATAATTCCAAAGATAACTTGTTGAGTCATGAAACCGTTCAAAAACTAGTGAACTTAAATATCACCGTAATCGAGTTCTTATCACACTTCTGGAAGCTTTTCTTGAATGGAAATAACCCCAATCAACTCAAAAAGATTTTCACGATATTGAAATCATGCAAATCAGATTTGAATAAAATAAAGAACGACGCAGTGGGTGCCTTGAATGAAAAGAATATAGAGGATTTCATTTATTATTTGACTCCAATTTCTGGTAGTTTGGACAAAGCATTGATTGAATACGTTAAAGCAGTAAAAGCTGAGAAAGAAATCAATGAGAACGGCAAACGGCCACTAGCAGAATAGGCCCAACCCCAAAGCCTTACCTGAGAGACAAATTTTTTAGCTATTGTTGATGGCGCATGACATACTTTCCATTAAACAACTGGTTGAAATTCAAGCCTGTAGTTGTATAATCACGCTTTCTAATGTAAAAAAGCAGTACCTTATGCATAAATAAGTAGCCTCTTAGGTGCTTCATCAATACACCAGCGCCCATCCTATCGTATCAACTCTTTGCAACATAAGTTGATTGTTGGCGATAATATAAAGTGGTTGCAAAGGAAATGCGAAGATCATCGCGATGGTTAAGAAGAGTAAGTACATTCAATTAGTTTCGTTTTTGATGAAATACTAACAAATCAGTCTTGAAGGTATCAAAGAACAGTAGAGCTGCTAGGAGGGGATTAGGGGATTCCAGTGAAGCCAAAGAATTATCCAAATTACCCAAATTAGAAACCGATTTAAAGAAATCAATCATCAGAACAGCCATTTTGAATGAAAACTTATTAAATAAAAAAATAGACAAGAAAAAGGCACCAAGAAAATCGAATAACTCCTTGAAGCATAAGATTGAAAAGAACACCAAATTGCAGGGGGTATTAGATACTAAAATCAATCAGAGTTTGGAAAGATATAAATTTGTTACCACCTCGAGGAAAAGTGGATGGGATAAGATCAATAGCGAATTAAAGCAAAAGGATGAAGACCAAGACGGTCAAAAGGATGAAGATAGAATAAGCGACAATAAGTTCAGCATATTAGAAGAGACTGAAGCGTGATGCTGGACTTTGGATTGTATAATAATACAGATGACATTTTCCTGTTCCGTAGTGCACTGTTCCAATATTGATGAAGGACTAAACTCAATATTCCATTGGGCTAGTCGAAAGCATGAACGTGTTTTCTATGTTACAATGCCACCTCGATAAATCCCAATTTGTCACTATCAATAAATGCTCCATTCCACGAAATAGTTGAAAATCTTCATCCGGGGTTCTTTCCTCGGAATATCTCAAGACCCATGTCACAACTAACCTTCCGGAGAGCTCTTCAAAGCCATTCCTCACAAAAAATTGTATCCCGGTATATTACCGGTAGACTGATTATGCATCATCGGATGTAAAATCCTAAAATGTCGCGACATCTACCATGTCGCTTTTTAAGTATGTCTCGATTCCTTCACACTTCCATGGATATTACGATATTTCAGAATAAAGCAACTCATGTGATAATTTCAACCTCTTCTCCAATAGTTTTCTCTGCTCTTTGCTGCACATCTGATAGCACCACTGTAAGTACTGGACTTTTCAGGGGAACCTAATCAAAGCAACGTTTGCGTGAGAAAAAAAAGGTGTGGCACAATCAATCGAATTAGGGGTAAGGCTTATCGGAATTTCGAACTCCAAACTAAAAGTTTTATTATTGAGTTTTTTCATTCTAGAGCATCGACATAGATATCAACCGGATAGGAAAAGGCTCCTCCAGAATTATCCGGAATACGAGATAGATCACGTTTGCAAGAAACGGTCCAGTCACAAGACGCAGATCACATTTTCCGATATATTATATATATTCCGGCTATTCCCATCACCAGGTCGTAATAAACTTTAGTGGAGTTTCATCAGTTGATTTAACTTAGAAATAAGTGGCTCTAGCAGATCCACATAATCCGGTCACAATCATAGCATTAGGCATAATTTTTCTGTAAGATTTTACGGGGCAGTGTCAAAATACAAAGATCCTAAAGCAGCTCAAAAGAGTGATCAAAATAATAGGTAAACGCCTAGAAACAAAGCATGAGTACATCATCAACTTTATCGCTTGATGAGCTAACTCCGGCGACATCTATATCCAACGATTCCTTCCTCCAATATTTAGAACCGAATCCCGTCTCACCACCCGACTACGATACTTTAGCGCCAGGTGGATGTCCTAAGTTCCCGATATTTCATGAGCACCCCACCGGTGAGTCTTTACCGGGGTATGTTCCTTCAGTTTACAAGATAGGAACTGTTGGAAGAAAACTTGAATGGTTGACCCCCTATGAACCATCAACAGCTAGAAGTTGGAAAAACGTAGTTATGGAGTTGAACTCCACGCAGCTCAACTTCTACTCCATTCCCAACAACTTGGAACCTCATATCATGACGTTTCAACCCATCACAAACATACCATTCTCATCCGATTTCAAACCTTTGGCTTCTGATCTTACTAATAACTACGATTACCAATTTTTCAAATATTGCAGAAAATTAAGTATCTTGAACGAAAAGAGATTGTTGAGATCCTATTCTTTACAATATTGTAAAATTGGTTTGGCCACTGACTATAAGAAGAGAGCCAATGTTTTAAGGATAAGAGTGGAAAGCGAACAACTATTATTGTATTTTAATAACACCAACGAACTAATCAATTGGAATTTGGCCATAAATATAGGCAAAGATTTACTGCTTGATTTAGATTCTAGAGAATTGCCAAAATATAGAACCGTCCCTCGCAGAAGGAGACGCAATAGAGAGATATACAATAATTTAAATCTCAACTTGGATGGAAGATCGAGAAGCTATAGTGATCCTATATCGGTGCTAAATTCCAAGTTCTCCAAATTGAAAATGAGGTTTAAGAGGGACTCGTTGCCAGACCTACATGATGTCATACAGGAAGACGACGTCGACATTGATTCATATAACCCTAGTGTCACCTCGAGTATATTTGAGCTTTCCGAAAGTATCATTGAGGACATAGGAGGCAATGAGAGGGCTGAAGAAGAAGATGTAGACGATATAAGTGATCTCCATCTGGATGATGAGTATGATGACGAAGATCCTGACATTGCAAGATTAAAAAAATATACTGAAAAATGGAATCCCTACTACAAACCCCAGACTCAAAGACGATACTACAAGAATTGTCTTAGATGTATTAAGCCTTTGACTTCAGACGACTCCTGGGTAAGCAAAAATCTTGTCAAACCAACGGTAGTTTCTCCTGACTACAAATTCAAAACCGACCAAGGGAGAGTCACCAATCATTTCGTTAAAGAATTCATAGTGGGGTCTCATGGATTGATTCCAACAGAACAAATAGGCATATCTCTACGATAGCCCGAGCATTCGTAGCTTGATTAGCCACAATGCAAAATAAGCAACATAATATTCTTAACGGATGGACAACGAGGCATATATAGTTATAGATTAACTGGATGGATAGATCGATATGGACTTCTCTATTTACACTATGTGCCATTCCAACGCTGGGACCCTGACTCTGTGGTCACAACCACTCTTCATAGTCTGGAGTTTCTTGTTTTGACCTCTTTTTCGAATGCCTTCATCATCAATCTGCTCAATTGTTGATTTACCATGGAGCTTAAATTGTTATATAAGAAATTATCGAACTCATATTCGAGTTCTAACTCAACATTCAGTTGCGTCTGGTTGGTGATGGGACTGATATATGGTGAAAAATTCCATTTCACAAAAAGATACTTGAATATGCCTGTTTCACATTTACTTATAATTTCAGCGTTTCTTTTGTATGTAATTTCACAGTTGATCTTCTCCTGGTACCCTTTCCAATCCATGGTAAATCCGCCTATTCCGCTCCCGGACTTTTCATTCTCTGCTCCTATCGTGACAGCTGATGTGGATTGCGTCTCATTTTCGTTTATACCGGGTAAGGTATGAAACAGATCAGTAACAAAGGGTATGAAGTTTTTGTAGCTCTTGATATCCGCTACTACGTTGAATATCTGGTGGGGTTTGCAGTCAACTTTCTTGCTGTATTTGTAGGATAGATATCGTAGCGTACGCATAGGTTTCTCTTGATCTTTCGCAGATGAGATTTGTTGTCAACTTCAAGACACCCAAATATCCCCTAGACTAAAGTTCGGTGGATCACTCTGCGCTGCAGCCCAGTTAGTATCTTAGATAAAGAGGTTGTACTAAGAGTGCGTACATAGTTGCGAGTCGTGGAAGTAAAATGGACGATTATATATTCATGATCAAGCAGCTCTAGTATAAATAGCTTGTTTGGAATGTTTTACAACAGGAGTGATAATACCATCTCTTTCTAATTGTCTTAAGGCAACTCTGGCGATTGAACCTCCAATCTTTAATCTATCGACTAAAACTGAGACAGAAACGTATTTGTAAGTTGGGACATCTTTCAAAATTTTATCGTATTTTTCTTGGTCTAAGATAACAATATGTTGAGCCTTATCCTTAACTTTACCTTTACTCCACTTCTTTTTACCTTTTTTACCACCTGCTAAAGCTGCAGCAGCTTTAGCTGCTTTAGTTTGTTGGATTTTTGGGGCCACTATAATTAGTTAGTAATTATGTTCGATCTGGCACATCCATCAAATATTTGGCACTTGATCCTGTGAGTCCAAGGTTAATTAGCTCTGTGACACCTTGAATTGAGTCTATTCTTCAGTACATCTGACACTCCTCTATAGTTCAAGAACAGGTTCAAAGTCTCTTTGGGTTTTGATTTGTATCGATGTTATTTGATTCGGTTTACCAAATATACCGCTATATAGGCTCTACTCGTCACTTAACTATAATAACCTGTATCATATGTTACATACTTTCAACTACACTTAATGAAGAATTTTCAGTGAGGATTTTTAATTTGAGAGTACCTCTTTCAAGGCGTAGTGTCCAGGCTGAGTTTTTCTCAGGTATTTTGGTGACTGCTCAAACTGTCGGTCATGTGTAGATTCGGGCTTGTGCCCTCAAAATTGTTGAGACATCAGTGTTGCGAACTGTGCGAAAAGAAGTGGTCGATATGTCTAAGAGGTCAGCGGATGTCCAACTTATACAAGATGGACCTGGAGAACCTCAAGAGATTGATAGCGGTTTCAGTACAGCATCTAGTGCTGTCATGTCCAGACGAAAGATAATACAACCCAAAGGCAAAAATTTTACCTTTAAATCAACATCAACATCAGCATCCACTTCGACACCAACTTCAAGTGGGCCCGATAGCGCCAACCATATCACAGTCAGCACGTCAAATTCTCTGAATACAGATAAGTCCGCCATGTTTAAAGCCTTGAATGAGAAAACTGTTGAGACTTTAAGATCTTATGAAGGTGTCGTGAATTTCAAACCTATTTTTGACAGATATAACGAATACTGGACTAAAATTGAGAATGGGGAGTTGTCAGGATCAGCATCTACGGCTCATGAGCCTAAGCAAGGGGTATCAAAGAAAGCCACTCCTGCAAAGCCAATTCAGGTTGATTCTGACTCTGATTCTGAAACAGAAAAGAAAGAAATTGTCATTCAAGGGCCAAAATTTACTTTGTCTTCCAAACCCACCATAAAAAACTCACCCTTCACATTCGGTCCAAAAAAGAAAGATCCTGATAGTGATAGTGATAGTGATTTCGAAGTTAAAGGCCCTAAATTCGAATTCAACAAATCAATCAAAGATGATGTTTTCAAAATTGAGACAGAAAAGAAGGAGAAGCCTGCGTTCAGTTTTAATGATAATAATGCTGAAAAGTCCACTGAGAAGTCAGCAATCAATTTCAGTACATCAGAAGCACAACCTCAAAAGCCTGTATTCGGCTTTGGCGCCAATGACAAACAAGTCGAGAAACCCGCATTTTCATTCGGTGCCAATACCACCATCAAGGCTGATAAGCCAACATTTCATTTTGGTTCCAATGAGAAAAAAGAGGAACAGGTGCCTTCTAATCTTGGTGCACCCGAGAAACCTGATGAGAAGCCTATCGAGAAGCCGGCTTTCAGCTTTGGCGATACCTCTTCAAATGTGAACTTCGAGGAAAAGTTAGATGAAAAACAAACCGACAAGCCAGTTTTTAGCTTTGGGAACACTGCAGTTAAAGATATTTCTGGGGAGAAAACGGCTGATCAGCCAACATTCAAATTTGGTTCAACATCTGACAAATCCACTAATAAACCTGCTTTCAGTTTTGGTTCAACTAACGACACAGTTACCAACAAACCTGCTTTCAGTTTTGGTTCAAACAAAGATAAGGTCAGCGACAAACCAACATTCACTTTTGGTGCAGGTAACGACAAACCTGCTTTCAATTTTGGTTCCACAAAGTTAAATGAATCATCTGATAACCCTTCATTTGCATTCGGTAACCCTGACGACAAGGATACTGTCAACTCATCTGACAAACCTGCCTTTTCTTTCGGGTCAAATGCATCCTCGGCTGACAAACCTGCATTTTCCTTCACCCCAAAACCAACTGAACCAGAAGAAGCTAAGCCTGCAGCCTCATTCTCCTTCAGTTCGAACAATGAAAATGTTGCCAATAAGCCATTTTCTTTCGGGGTTAATAACAATTCAACATCAACATTTTCATTCGGGGCAAGCGCTAATAAACCTGCATTTTCATTTGGCGGTAAGCCAGCCAATAACACAGACCAGAAAGGTGTCAAAGATAACGAAAATAGTGAAGATAAGGTTGAAGAAGAAGAAGTTGAGGGTGATTTTAAACCAGTCGTTACCATGGACAAGAAAATAGAAAGTACTCCTGAAGATAACGAAACAGTCGAGTATTCCAAACGTACAAAGTTGATGTTGTTCAACAAGGACTCAACGCCTCCTTACACCTCAAAAGGATTGGGAGAGTTGAAGATTTTGACGAATAATGACACGAAAAAAACCAGAGTACTTATAAGAGCTGACGGAGGATTGAGAATCTTGTTGAATTGCTTGATTGCAAAAGATTTTAATTATGATGTTATCGCTGATGGATTAGTAAGATTTCCCACTGTCAATAGTGAAGGAAAATTGGAAACTTATGTCTTTAGAGTAAAGACAAAAAGCGACGGTGAAGAATTATTGAGTAAGTTAAATGAATTCAAATCGTGAATGTATAGTAGCAGATCCTTAAAAATCTAATAGCTCTATGGTTCTTGGTTGCTTCATTGGGAGGAGATACACTGATGTACAGATGACGTATGGGAGTGTCGGCTATCATATCCCTGCGCTTGTTCCAAATGTGCAAAATAAAAGGCCCCTGTCGCCGTTTCATTTTATTTACATGTGACGCAAGCCAGTATCTATTACAATTACCTCTGGGGAGTTACGCTCAAGTACAAAGCTCATCCTAAAATTCGAACTCAAGCATCAATCGATTGAAATCGCGAAAAACTTCTAGAAATCTTTCAAGCGATGTTCAAGACCATATTAAAGAATTCGTATAGACCCTTACATTTCAGAACATTTCATTCCTCATCTTTACTTAGAATTGATTTTGACCCCTATAAAGTGTTGGGTGTTCCGAAAACAGCTGACCAAAAAGCTATAAAAAAAGCTTACTATGATTTAGTAAAAAAGAATCATCCTGATGTTAATAAAGAAGAGGGAGCAGAAAAGAAGTTCCACAAAATTCAGGAGAGTTACGAGGTATTGAGTGACAAAGATAAACGTGCTGAATACGATGCATTTGGGACCACAAATAATAGTCAAAATCCTTATGGTCAAAGCTACGGAGGTCAAAATCCTTTCAGCGGTCAAAATCCATTTGGTGGGATGGGATTTGATTTTGAGGATTTATTCAAGCAAGCATTCAATCAAGGTGGTGGAGGCCGTGCTGGGGGACGTGCTGGTGCCGGGTTTGTAACCGAACATGTGGGTGATGATATTGAGATTCTAAAAAATATAAGCTTTAAAGATAGTGTATTTGGTTCCAAATTGAAAATCAACTACAAAGCGGTTGACAGTTGTGGCACATGTAAAGGTAGTGGTATGAAAAGTGGTAAGAAAAAGACAACATGTCCAACATGTCATGGATCGGGACATTCAACTCATTCAATTGGTGGATTTCACATGTCTTCAACTTGTGGTACCTGTGGTGGTTCGGGAGTAACAATCAACAAGCTGGACCAATGTGGTACCTGTCATGGACATGGTGTGGAGGAAATCCCCAAATCCACAGAAATTGAACTACCTCCCGGTATTAAAGACGGCACAAGATTAAGGGTCCCGCAGATGGGTGATTCTCCGTTAGTTACTAAGGATCCTTATAACGTGTTAGTCAAAGGTGACTTAATCATTAGAGTCAGTGTTTCTTCTGACTCCGTCTTCAAGAGACATGGAAGCAAAATAGTTTACAATCATGAAATATTGATGACCACCGCAGCTTTGGGTGGTGAAATAGTCGTTCCCACAATTGATGGGGAGCAAGTGAAGATAAAAGTGAGACCAGGTACCCAAAATGGTGTCAAATTACTGATACCAAATAAGGGGGTACCCATCAATAGAAATGTTAAAAATAGGGATGATATGGAAGTTGTCTTATCAGTTAAAACCGTGAAACCCGAAACACCAATTCAAAAGGCATTGTTGGAAGCTTTGGCTGATACTATAAATGATGGCGCTGCTAAAAGATCGGAAGACCACCAATTTGTCAAAGATGCAAGCGAGTCCAACGAGAAAGACTTACATCCTTCAAAATTGAAGAAGATTGGTGACATGCTTTCCAAATTCTTCAATCTAGAGAAAAAAGATTAATGTATATAGTGTAAATATTTCAAGTAAGGTTCTACTATTCCAGATTTAGATTCTAGTCTATATACTGCCTCCTCGGATTTTTATATCCCAATTCTACTTTAAGGTTTTAGAGATATAAAAGACTTTCGTTTCCCCAGATTTTAATTGCTACATTTTTTTCCAACTTAAAGACCCTTTTTTTTGACTATAGGACAAGATGCAAGGGTTTCAGCCAATAGATCGTGATATTTTGAAAGCTCTTCCAAATCCAAAACTTCCAACCAACCAACCAATCAGTCCCTTACCTGATACTCCTTTGAGTAACGCTATTTTGGGTCACGTAAAGCAAGAATTGAGCTTGCCCGTATTGAATCACTCCTTGAGAGTATACCAGTATAGTTTGTGCATTATTAAAGACCACTTCCAATGGAACTTATCTGAAGAAACCCTATTTATTACCTGCTTGTTGCATGATCTTGCTGCTACTGACAAGAATATCGCTTCCACCAAATTGTCTTTCGAGTTTTTTGGTGGTATCTTATCTCATGAGTTAGTCATGAAATACAGTAATAATAAGGAACAAGCAGAGGCTGTTTGCGAAGCCATTATTAGACACCAGGATCTAGGTGAGTCGGGCTTGATAACAACATTGGGATTGATATTACAAATTCTGACAATTCTCGACAATGTTGGCTTACACACCCATTTGATCCACAAGGATAGTGTGCACCAAATCAATCAAAAATATAGTAGAGAGGGCTGGTTAGGTTGTTTCAGTAGAACTATCGAATTAGAGAAGCAGACAAAGCCTTGGAGCCATACCACTTCCATCGAGAATTTCAGTCAAAAGGTTCTAGGAAATAAAGCAAAGTATTAGTTGCCATTTATACAGCCACCAAACAAGCGGAAAGGAACATGGCGCCATTTCGAATTGGGGTTCGTCCAACAAACTCATGCGTATGACTCAAACTGGGGAGGGGTCAGATGGATTGCCTTTCATAAACGACGCCAAGTATTGAATCTATAACTCCCCTCGTCTCTTCTTTTGGCTAATGTCTCAAATTCTGCCCAACAAGAGAATAGACCGCAATGAAATTTTGTACATTGATTCAGGTAGGATAAAGATTCGAAAGAGCGCTGTTCAGGTAAGGTTGAGCACTTAAGGGGTACCATTAATATACATGAACTAAACTCCGGAGTGGAGGAATTACTATTTTAAAACTTGGCATCCCAACTATCTAATTTCATAGTACCGTTTTCTTGGAAATTAAGGTGCATCTTAAAGACATCTTTCAAGATGTGTGGTTCGTGTAACATTTTCTTCTTCTTCATTTCAAAGGTTGCTCTTTCATAGTAATCACTCAATTGATCTTTGTAGTCAGGGTGAGCACATTTGTTGATGATTTCGACGGCTCTTTCTTTTGGCGATAACCCTCTTAAATCGGCTAAACCTTGTTCGGTAACCACAACATCCAAGTCATGTTCAGTTTGATCAACATGGGTTGCCATTGGAACAATACATGAGACACCAGTTGGGTCAATCTTTGAAGGTCTAGCACTAGGGGTATGCATGATGGACAATTTGGCGTTCCTCAAGAAATCTCCTGAGCCTCCCAAACCATTCAACATTCTTGATCCCATTACATTGGTGGAGTTGGCATGTCCATAGATATCAACTTCAACTGGGGTGTTCATGGCAATGACACCTAATCTTCTGATAATTTCAGGTGAATTTGAAACCACTTGGGATCTCAAACATAATCTTTTCGTGAATTCATCCCAATTTTCGTAAAATCTCTCGAAACCGGCTTCTGTTAATCTGATTGAGGTGGCAGTAGCATAGTCCAATGAACCAGAGGCGAAAAAATCCAAGAATGAATCTTGCAAGACTTCAGTCCAAACAGTCAAATTCTTGAAATTTGAAGATGCCAAACCCTCGACCACAGCATTTGCAATATTACCAATACCACTTTGTAAAGGATGTAAGTTGGAGGGTAATCTGCCTTGTCTAACCTCATGCTCAAAGAAGTCAATCAAATGATCACCAATTTGTTGTGATACTGCATCTGAAGGAGTATTGGGTGGAACTTTATCTCTCTCAGTAGTTTCAACAATTGCAACGACTTTTGATGGGTCGATTGGAATCGAATTCAAGCCGACTTTAAAATCAGCAGAAGTATGAGGTAAAGGTTGTCTGAATGGAGGATTTACAGGTAAATCAATATCATGAACACCTTCGAAAGATGGAGTATTGGTATTCACTTCAATAATAATATTGTCCGAAACGCTTAACATTTCTGGTGATGCTCCCACAGCAGGACCAGGAACAATTGACCCATCCTCCTTAATGGCGGTGGCTTCAATGATGGTGAAATCCAAGTTAGCATTTCCAACTTTATTTTTGGTGTAAAATCCATAGGTTAAATCTTGAGGAAACATGGATAAATGCTTATCGAAGAATTGGGTCCTTCCATCATTGATAGCGGCAGCAATTGGTTTACCAACTTGATGTGGTGATCTTCTCAAAATCATTGAATTTTGCGCCCATCTACTTTCTTCTGGGCCGGCAGATGCTCCCACGAATAAATTGAACCCATACTTACCCTGCAAGTTATTCTTTTCGACGTGGTCGGCCAAGGCGGTTGGGATAGCTTTTGGAGCACCAACGCCGGTGAAACCCGACCATCCCAAGTATTGACCGTGTTGGAACAACTCAACACATTCTTCAGCTTTTCTTAATTTCTGCAAGTATGGAGCGTACCTTACCCTTTGTTTTAAAAGTGAACTCATACCAAATCAAGTCGTTATGAATATACAGTTTGAATCACGTAGAAACGAATTTATTTATTCAGGAAATCGGTGATTTTAAATATTTTTGGGTTTTGTGGATTTTTCAGAAACTGTTGATTTTTCGCTATGTGCAGGTGCAGACCTTTCCTCTTGATCCAGATTTATCCGTAAATCCACTAAAATCTGCTACATAATTGCGACGAGAGACAAAATCTCACAATTTGAGGAAGTAATAGGGCTGCTCCATTGAGTGAGTCCATCATACTGGATCTACAAGGCTGATTATTCTACCACCTCCGCTTAAGCGCATTACGACTATCGTTTACAAAGTGCGACATCGAAGCTCGCATGTCGCTGTCGCGTCGACCAAAATAAAATTATTGGTTTAAATGAGGGGAAGATTAGGAATTACCATAAAAGTTGGGAGGGGAGTGAAGCCAATTAAAGATGCATTTTGCAGCCATTGAAGAATACTGAACGAAAAGTATTTGTTGATTACCGTAACACAGATCCAATTTTTGATCAAGTTACCGACACCATCCACAATCGGTGTTTAGTATCTCACCCACTTCCGAATACGGTTATCACGGATATTAGGGGAATTTTGCTTACGAAATTTTTGAACTGACCAATCAAATCGCTCCATTTTGATATGACCTCTAAAATTCCAGTCAGACTTATTTGTCCCCAGTTTTATAAACTTAAAAGCGAAATGTGGGGAACCTGGAGCTCGTGATTTAAAATTCAATAGGGGTATTTTTAGAAAAGACGGTATTAAACAAAGGCTGATTATTGGAATGATTTAACCATGAATATATAATTGACGAAATCTATCTAGTTATTCTTTGTTTGAATTTACTGATTTTTGGCTTTTCAATCTCAAATTCCTTCGATTTATTCAATTTATCCTTGAGTTTGAAATACTCTCGTTTAACATCATTTTCCAATGTATCCTTGAGGTCTTCCATGTCTCCAATTTCAGTTTCTTTCTCAACGATGTTCGTCATCGTTACATGATCTTGGCTTCCCTGGGTCAATTCCTTTTCATGCTGAAGCTCGTGCTGAAAATCAAGCTCATCATAAAGCTCGTACTTTTCTACGTCAATTTCTTCATGAATTTTACTATACTGTTCAATATCCTTAACTTCGTTTATGACCGGACCCTCGATGTCCTCCAAATCCTTGTTGTACTCCCTCATCATTTCGAGTAGATTGTCATCATGGCTTGTGGGTTTTTCGAACATCGTATCCTGGTTAAGTATCTCATTTTTACCTCCACGTGAGGACAACGCCTCCTCAACTGTGACGATTGTTTCATTCTGTAACATGTCGCTAGCAGCTTTCTCTGAAACATTATCGGACTCACTCCCACTTGTGGGATTGTGCTTGCTATGCTCGGGCTCTGGGGATTTGGCAGTTTCTCTACTTGAGTCGGCCCTCCGCTTGAATTGAGAAACTCTCTTGAGTTTGTTTTGAAGATGACGACTTTCGTCTTCAGGGTTCCCTTGAATAATGTTATCTGAATTCTCCGGAACGTCATTGATAGTATTCTCCAAAACGTCATTGATTATTTTCTCCACGACATCATTACCTGTGGCAATGCTGGTGTTATTGTTTGGGATCTCAGCAACGTCTTTAAGTGGCACATCTACAGCATTTTCATTTTCAACAACATCGTTTACAGGTTTGTCTCTCATTGGTTGTTCAATTATGTCATAGGCCGAAAGCACTTTCGAGTCATCAGAGTAACTAGGTTTTGGAATAGTCTCCTTCTGATTCACAAATTTGTTCATCTCTTTGAGGGACAGTTTAAATCTCGAAACCCTTTTGGGTTCCTCGTAATGGATCTTTTCAACCTCAAAGATGTCCAAATTCTCAGCAAACTTTACTCGCCTTCCTTCCTTCGACTCCTCCTCTACTTTAGAATCTTTTATTCCATTCGTTTTTCTCAATTCATTAATTTGGCTCCATAGCATGTTATTCATTTTATCGTCTTTGAAAAACATCTCATCACCTTCTAGGTCGTCGTCTTCATCTTCGAAGTCGTGTTCGAGGATATCAATATTTTCATCCAGTTCGCCATCTTGTACATCATCAGCAAGTAACTCGAGCTCTAGAAGGTCTTGTCTTTCGATCAGTATATGATCTTGCAATGGTAAAATTTCGTCTTCCTCGTCCGCTTCTTTCTTATTAGCCTGATCAATATGCATCATATCATTAACCTCTCCTGGATGTGTAGCATTTGACTTAGTTTCCTGTATTTCTCTGGCAATTTCCTTCAAGGTCCTTTTATCATCATCGTTTATGCTTAATTTATCAATTTTTTTGATCAACTTAGATGGAAAATTCTGAATTTCCATATCCGCGAGCAATTCCTGCATTTGATCGAGAGGCCCAAGCGACGAGCCTGGGTTTAGTTCCTTGGTCTGTAGTTCTTCTGGTATTGAATTCGAATCATCGATTTTCTCTTCTTTCAGTGACCGGCCGTTTGTTGGTGTACTTATTATATTGTCCTTGTCAGCTTTTCCTACCACAACATCAACAACATCTGTCTTTAATCTATCTTCTACGTTGGTTGGTGTCTTGAATGTTTCCATATGCCGCATCGAGTCTCTCTTGTAGCTCCAATTATTAGGTTGCTCCTTCTTATTAATCTTGACGGATATAACGTTATCATTTTCATCTAGTTGTTCTTCCACATCGACTATCAAGAGGTCATTACCATTTACCTCGCTATTATCTTTGTCGTCTACTTCTACTTTATCTACGTCATTAAAATTAGCGTTAAATTGTTGCAACAATTCACTTGAGCCGTCTATTCTTGAGTTGAAGTCATCAACGATACTCGAAATATGTGAAATCCTTCTTTTAAGAAATTTAGTAGCTTCGTTGCTGAGCATGTTAACGAAATAACCGTCACCAATCAAGATCATCACCTCATCTCGATCCTTGATTTTGAGAAGTAAATTTTCATAGGTATCGCGTTGAGTTAATAGGGCGTTTCGCTGGATTTTCAATCGATCCAACCCCTCTCTAACCTGGGTTTCTACTTCATTGAATTCGGAGCTCGTCAAATTTTCCATTGGAGTTATTAAGGACCACCACTGAATATATGCTTTAAAACTGTCGCAATTATCGCGAAATAGTTAAAAATCGAGATGCCACCAACACAATTGACCATCAAAACAAATGCGTTGAAAAGACTTTTGAAGGAGAAAATCCTTTACACTCAAGAGGTAAATGATCAATCAAATTATGTCGACAGCTTGAAATCATCAAATAGTGATGTATATGAGTTGGAAAAACAGATCGAAGTGTTGGAAGAAAGCAAAAGAATGATCCCTCAAGTTGATTCGAAAATTAAGACGATGAAAACCAATTTAAAGGAGTTCTTAGAGAGTTACAGTGGCGATGAGGACACTACGTCTGCAAGACAATTACTAGCGTAGGCCATTGTCTACCCAGATAAGTTTTGCTTCAATTGGTCTTTCATCGTCATAAATTTTAATTCTAAAACTTCATGGACACACGTCATACTGGAGTCAGCAAGAGAATCACAAATGGAGAGTGTTTAATATTAACCCTGTTATAATATACAATTATATAATACACCGAACTACCTCTATAATTCTTGAGATTCTTTACCTTTACCTGATTTCTTTGGTAATAAGTTTTGATGAATGTTTGGCAAAACACCACCTTGGGCAATAGTAACATCACCCAACAATTTGTTCAATTCTTCATCATTTCTGATGGCTAATTGTAAATGTCTTGGGATGATTCTGGATTTTTTGTTATCTCTGGCAGCGTTACCAGCTAATTCCAAGATTTCAGCAGATAAATATTCCAAAACTGAAGTTAAGTAGACTGGAGCACCAGAACCAACTCTTTGAGCGTAGTTACCCTTTCTCAACAATCTATGAATTCTACCAACTGGGAAGGTTAAACCAGCTTTAGCGGATCTTGAAGTTGAAGCTTTTTCTGAGCCTGAGGCTTTTCCTTTACCTGACATATTTCAAAATAATTAGTTTTATCAAGAACATAATGGGGGAGGTCAAATATTTATATTTTTTACCGCTCATACAATTAAGTATTTTAGTATTATCGCTATTTTTGCAGCCATGCCCGTGATGAAAATTTCTCAAGTCTGTTGACTAACTCGAACACTACCGCCACTTTTTAAACCAAGATACCGTGGGCAACGTAAAAATCATCCCATTGGGAATCATGCTCATACTAGAAAATACTGAGATACCGGACTAAGTATTACCCCAAATCGTGCCTCAAAAGTTCGCCACTGTCACAAGAGGGAAAATTACGCAAACAAAATTTTTCGCGTTGTGTATTTTGAGTCACGCTAAGCGTAAATATGAACACTTTCTGGCTATTCAATATCGCCGCGATTTCTTTGCTTATCGTAAAATAAATAAACAATTAGAAATGACTATATAAATCATTGAAGTTTCCCTACCTATTTTTCACCTAAAACAAATTATAGTTAATCATGGCCCCAAAAGCTGAAAAGAAACCTGCTTCAAAAGCTCCTGCTGAAAAAAAACCAGCTGCCAAAAAGACGGCTTCTACTGATGGTAAGAAGAGATCTAAAACCAGAAAAGAAACCTACTCATCATATATCTACAAAGTTTTGAAACAAACCCACCCAGATACTGGTATTTCTCAAAAGGCTATGTCAATCATGAATTCCTTTGTCAACGATATCTTTGAAAGAATTGCTGGTGAAGCTTCTAAATTAGCTGCCTACAACAAGAAATCAACCATCTCTGCTAGAGAAATTCAAACTGCTGTGAGATTGATCTTGCCAGGTGAATTAGCTAAACACGCTGTTTCTGAAGGTACTAGAGCTGTTACTAAATATTCCTCAGCTTCTTCATAGACAAGTTGAAATGTATTTTTATTATTAATGTATACTAGTTTTATAACCAACTGTGGAACATTCATGGAAATTTTTAAACTCTAGCTTCGTGTCTCGAATTGAAATTTCGTGAAAGAAACCTAGACTAAGCGATCTAATTTGCAACCGATAGTGATTGAAATATTCAATAAAATTCTGCACACTCTTCAGGTCAATGAGTAAAACTTTGATATTACTACTTGCTTTGTTTATATACATCATTATTTAACTAGTGTATAGCTAATATATCCCACTTTCCTAGTCCATTTTTGTATTTGTGGCCGTGATACAATAACATTTCTTCTACACTGTAATCATTTTTGTCTCCAGTATCTTATTGATTGGTTTGAATTATAAGAACGGATGTTTAAACACACGAGCAAGACATTCGAAGTGGCACCATTGGACGGCCTTGCGCATACCTCATATCCCTGATTCAAATTATCAATATGAAATGTCCTAGTCAAGAAAGGAGGATTTGAACCCAACTTGAATCAGACAATAACTAAACAACATATCAAAATTTACATTCTTTAGGACAATCTTTCCAAATCTACAGATATATGAAAGATTGTGAGTAATCTGTAAAATTCACACATTTAAATTTTTTTTTTTAAAAATGGCAGAGGTGGGAGTGCAATGCTTGATATTGCAAGACTCATATAGTCTATTTAAGTTAAGCATCAGGTGTTTGAATTTGTATAATGGTATGATTAGGTAAGTATGTTCATCATATCGTTTATATCGTTTGCTGCATTTGGCTGCGAAACCGAGCTTGTAAATTTCTAATCCTTTAAATTAAAAGGGAACTCCTCTGGGTCAAAATTGATTATGAGAATAGTAATGTGCTGATATAAACACATATATTCCGCCTTTAAAAATTTGCTGTTAAAGGATCTTGTCCGTAAACCCAGGTGTAATTCTCTCGGCCACGTCACCGTACAATTGTTGAAAGTAGCTTACCACGTAAGGCTTTATAATCAAGGGCATAAGTCATGGCCAATTTATTACGAGGCAGAATGCCCATATCAATCTTTCATGGATAACCCAGATCTTCAATAGAGATACACTCAAGGCTGAATATAGAATCAGTGTCAATAATTGTCATAACTTTCATATAAAGTCGGAGATGATTTTTGCGACTATGATGTCCGCTGGAATTGCAAATTTTGACTGTAGAGCGTCCAGGAAAGTGCAAAGAGTTGCATTCAGGCCAGATTCCAAAACACTTCGGAAGTAATAAGCCTTGGCCGCCAAATAAAAATTTGTTGACAAATTTTTGCCTCTATTGGGAAATCTGCAGGGAAAACCTACGAAGCATCAGCTTTTGGCACTAAACTTAAGTAGATACCCACTTTCCAGTAGAATTCACGAAAAATTAGAAAATTGGGAGTGCTTCTTCGATAGAAATTTAAGCTTTTTGCATCAACTGGATAATTGGCGATAGCTTTTCTGCTATTGAAAAACTTGAAACCTCAAAATGAATCAAGGAGATTAACGCCTAAATCATGCAGGTTGATAGATTTATCTTGAGCGATACTCCATATGCTTTGCATGCATACCTGAATTGAGACCCTTGATTGGGTTTTGACACTACCAAACGACCTATTCGAAAATTAACCTTGCCTTTTATCTATCACGACCCACCGACCATATATATATATGATTCAACTCTCAGCTGTACGCGGTGTCAGAAATGAAAATAGCTAATCTCAAAGGCTCAAAATTAGACAAGTCATAGCCTGCAGGCATCGATTATCCTTAAGAAAGGTCACATGAGTATGGCTTTAGACCTTTTGTCCTGACCATAGAAATTTGTATAGTGGTAATAACAACTGATGAGGTAACAAGAAAATATAATGGCCGAATAAATAGAGGGCGTTTCAGGAAATCTTTTGAACGATCGAGAGTTGAAAAATTCTTTAAACCTTTTGTGTAAAAATTTTAAAATCGAGTGTTTATTACCACCACTAGTCTCAAAGAAGTTGTAGACAACCAAATGATACAAAAAAAGATTGAATCGACCTTGCTGGTTGGACCTTCATGTATGAGTAGTGTCTCTTTCTCACACATACATTCATTGAAATAAAAACTCAAAAAACCATCTCAAGAAACAAGATGGAAAAAATTACACTAAAGCAAATTTGAATCAATCATTACCACTTTCCTCAGACATGATAAACGTTCAATCATGCTAAACCATCTACTGCTCTCATTATAATTGTACAATGGATATGTAAACAGGAATAGTATCACAACCCATCGGCGACTAATTCTACAGGCATGCAGATTCCTCGGAACATCACATTCTTGTGATTGAGTCGCAAGGTAACTTGTCTTGTCATACTTAGTTCATTTTCACAAGTTTCACTCTTACTTACTGTTCACCGTAAAGTTTTCAGAGCTCTCTTGTCCTACTTGTTTTGGCGAGAAATTTCCTGCCCTACTTGTTTTGTCGTGATACCAACGTTGCTGCAAATTCGGGGAGTAGCAATCGCTAACATTCTAAATAAGTATCCTAGATAGAGGTAGAATGTCAAACCCCAATAGGCTGAACAGACTCATTTTGAACTTAGACCACTGTGATGCTTAAGTGGTACGGGTCTACTATGATGTAGTATAATTAGAGCAAACCCATGAAAGGAGGACAATACTCATTTTACTCTAATTATGATTCAAATTTAGGTTTATACCGAATGACTTGAGTATGGGAAGCGAGGTTAATCTAATCTTCATAATTTCATCGTACTCTAAAAGGAACCATTTATTCGAAAACTGAACAGTAACTATCGGCAAATTTATTAATTCCCCATCTGCCAGGCCAGCGAGGTATCCGACGCTAAAAACTATGAGAGCACCAGAAGTTTCCTTCTTGGCTTGTGCTAGCCCAGCCAATAGCACCTACAGGTTTATTTTTGACTGACGTTGTCCTATGAAGAGATTTAATCCGCCGTGGAAAACCCACTGTGGAAAATTGCCATCACAATCGTAGGAGCATATGGCTTACGGCTTGTAACGTAAAAAGCACTCAAAACGTTCTACTTTTTCCAATATCTAGCCAACCCATTCAACACCGCTTGCAGGAAGAAAATTAATTAGGTTACCATTGTACATCTACGTTGGTTTCTATGGGCATTGTAATTCGAGCTTCAATTATATTGATGGAGACATTAAATTACATTGATTAAGTAGAATAACTGTGCCATTGTCAGTTGAGAATCCTACCACCTCCAGAATAAGAGGATCTACAGTCAAGTTAAAATGCTGGAATGATCTGCTTATCTTATAACCCGGTCCTATGTCTATTTAGTTGCGTAATCCACCCGGATGAACTTAATCATATCATATCGCTTGAAAAATACAATCGCTTCTATTCCATGCATTATTCTTGTTTTTGTTAACAAGCGGTAGCACAATGATACAACATCAAAATACTTATCTTCAAACCAAACTGTAAAATTCATGTTGCAAGAATTCCTTCCCCAAAGGCTACGCCTATTGAGCAGTATATAATGTATAGCGTAAGCTGTGTGCTTCCAGATATTCTTAAACAACGAATATCTGTTGTGGATATCGGTATCAAACACTTGGCCCTCTCCGTTATCGTGGATACTACCTTTTGTTTTCATACTCAAGCACAACCAAGGAAAGTTCAAACCTGCTCCCCAAGACAAATAAGAGAACGATGTTATAGAAGGGCTTGGTGTAGACTCAATAAGGATTTCGTCTTACGGTACGTCTTGACGGTAATCAAGATTAGCCAGCCACCAAATGTTCCAACTTGTGATCTTCATGGTAGGCAATAGTTGTCCAGCTTATGCACACCAAGAGAGCTCTTATCTTGTATTTCAAAGTGATGAGGTCATTACAAGCACAGAGTTAATAGTCCCTTCTGATACTTGATTTTTTATTGCAGTGACGCTTGGAAAGCGGTTCCGGATGACGATGTGGTATTGAATTTGGTATTTCTGCATTTCCTCGCTGCTCGTTCACCTCAGAGATATTGTCTGTCTCACAGATAAGAATCACTTGTAGAATATTTGGTGTTTTGCTTCGACAGTTGTACATTGAGAGGATCATGTATTTGACTTTTATAAATAGCCTAGTAGAAGAATTCATTTTCGACATATCCTATTCATGTCTTAACGGAGCACGGGTGATTTGAAGTACTTGTTTCTTATCTTATGGAGTCTTAAACGATGGTTTGAAGTCATAGAAAACACTTTGTTAGCTGATAATGATGTATTTTTTGGTAATCATGATTAAAAAGAACGTTTGTGCGTAGAAGAAGCTATGCAGTAAACGCAAATTGGGTTGTAAATGTATTCATGCTCAGTTCTATAGTTCCATTGGTCAATCCGTTCATTCTATATTACGCCGTCTCATCCTGGGGAGTTGAATGGACAGAAGTAAGTCAGAGCTGTATAGAATTGAGTTTTTATTTGGTCAATATGTTACAACACCTAGTTTTGAACTAACGTCACGTACAGTGTTTGGAGACTAAGTTGGATAGAGAATATTAAACTGCTTAATTATTTTCAATGGCTTCAATAGGTTGATATGCTATTATAAACAATTGATTCTCTTTGGGAGGAATTCACCGAAACACTTCCCTGGTTCTTTGGTTCAGTCATGGACACTCCTAATCCAAACCTATAGAATTTGCTTTATACGTAACATTTGTCCGAATCTTTCCTTGTCGGTAAATGAGTGTCTGATTGCGTTAAATTTAATTGTTCAATAGGCATTCCCACTTATAGTATGTTTTTTGAGTGATTTGGAATCTTTGTGTGAAATTTGTATTTAATGGCGTCTTTTTCCTTAAGTTCATCAATTTTCAGCGTTAATTTGTGTTTGTTTAACACTTTTATCTAGCCGTTGATAATCGGGCTCGCCGCCTGTGTGGTAGGCTAAATTTATTTCTTCAGTTCACTTAATACATTTTTTGTCACAGTGAACTACTCTTTAGCCTCGAAGGTTTGGTTGCTGTGCCCATAACCCTTTGTGTATCGGACTGTCCTACAGTGACACGGCGTCTAGTGAGCTTGATATTTTTGCAGGGTGTGTGGTCTGTAAATTGGGGATCTCGACTGGGACGAAAATTTGGTCAAGATACATGATTTTTGAGGCAATAATTCACGACACAAGTATTCCTCCGGCAGAATAGAAGCTGATTAACAGTACACCGCTCTTGAAACATCAAACTTACCATCAAAATAGAGATTTCTACAGAGATTCACGGCCCAATGTATTTATTTGCTTACTATAGAGTGATGCAAAATCTCTTTTTAATTCATGCCTGAATTTGTTTTGAGTAAATGGTCGAAGGTTGAATTTATAGGTGCTCTTGAATGGATGCAGTTTGTATCATTGAAAAATCCAACTAACAAATCATTATATTCTTCAAACTTCAAAAACTAAGTTGGGCTTGAAATTTATAAAATTTGCAAAAATCAAGATATAGAGTATAAACTGCAATGTTGTCTTGGCATCACTAAAACACAGTAGTCGCTATCATAATATGTGAAGGAATCATAGCATCATTCAAGTTATGTTAGGACAGCTAGATACTGCCTTCTAACCTAACTAATTAATTTTTTGCGGCTTTCTCACCATTTAGACAATTCTGGATGGGGCCCCTTAAATCTCTGGCGTGTGAGTTTTGCAAACGACGCAAGATAAAATGTAATAGAGAAAACCCCTGCTCATCTTGTATCAAGTACAAGCGGTCTGTCTGTTACCAGAGTATACCCTTCTATAAAGATTTCCAACTCGAAGAAAATTTCGAAGTCAAAAATTTTAATGCTATTGACATATTGATCGGTTTGACAGATAGAGTATCAAAATTGAGCAGAACAATTAATTCTGTCGGAGCATTGGAGAAAAGTGGGCATAATTTCCTTCCAAGGGCAACAGGTCCGGAATTTGTAGATACGGAAGACCTAGCCGTCAACAGCGAAGAGACTGAACAAGACACTGAGATCGCCTTGTTATTTGATGATGGAGGGTTTGGTAAAGACGATCAACCCCTCTTGGAAGGCAAGAACAGGTGTTCAAGAGGCATGCATAATCGTTATGTGGTTTCGGTAAAAGATCCTTGTGATACTAATCTAGAGAACGACCAAGAAGAAATCGAGACGAACTCTTTTGAGTTTTACGAACCTGTTGACCAGGATCATAGATTTTATGGACCATACACTTGGAACGCCATGTACAAAGTAGATAAAGATTTGAGTAAAGTATGGTACAGAATACGTAATTTTGAAGAATTCAATGTGATCTATGATAGCTCACTTTGTAAAGAGATCAACATGAACATTAATTTGTTTGAAGAGTGTAGGAACGAAAATGACATATCACTAGTTGCTGAAATTGTCAGTAAGATACAGGAAGGCTTACCAGGATTTGCTTTGGTTAACTACCTAATTGAATCCTACTTCAACAGGGTGTATATTTTTTTCCCTTTTATCGATGAATCAATGTTCCGGTCAGAGATAAACGAAGTTATGTTTTCGACCTCTGATGGGTCAGTAGTATTCCGTGTCACCGAAAAACGTCAATTATTTTCAATTGGGATTTTGGTGATGTTGGTAAAGATATCCTACCTTTCAGAGAATTCTAGATATGAAACCATTGTAATCGATAGAAACTTGGTTGACTATGCCATCGAAATAGTGAATGCTTTCGATTTGGTAAGAACCAATGACATTCGTTACTTTCAATTGTTGATTTTTCTTCGAGCATATCAAAGCCATGCACCCGAATATGGTGAAAGTTTAGATCTGAATATGCCAAATGTTTATGGGACAATTATACTACAGAAAGCCTATAGTTTGAAATTGAATAGAGACCCCAAAATTTTGTTCCCCTACGAGGAAGATGGGAAATATTTCAACTTACGGAGGAAATTGTGGTATGCATCTTTATTGTATGACATTTTGCCAATATTATCCTCAGGAAACTGCACTAATATACCAAAATTTGACCAGTTTGATGTGGAACCACCACGTTTGAATGAGCAAAAAACCAATAGTAACGTTAATAATCTAGAGATTGAAGAAATGTCAGCAGTGTTGTCAGGCTTTGCAAATAGGTTTAAATCAATAACCATAGCAATATACAACATTGGAAAACCCTTCAAGATAAATGATTTGAGGAGGGATCTTGAAAATCACTTCGATTCAATAAAAGAATTCAACCTTGCATACAAAGAGATGCTTTTTTCAGATTTTAGTAAATATCATTACAAGAACTTCAAACTAAAGTTTTTTTTTCAACATTCCGGAATGTTATTAGTAGGGTACTACTCAAATTTTCAAGTCTACCAAAGACACAGCATGTACGATCAATCCTTGGAAATTCTTAGACTTCAATTCAAAATCATATATGAACAGATATTACCAATTGTGAGCCAGGTATTCATCAATCTCACAAAAGAGAATACTACAAATAGTTTCATTTTATTCCAGTCACTTCAAGCTTTGATCAATAAAATGATTATTATCAATCTACTGTTATTATCAAAAGTAGAAGGAGAACTTTCTGAGTTGTTGATCAAGTCCATGGAAGTGTTTTTAAATTTTCTTAAATTTTTGTCGAAGGAGTTCTATTACTATTCGTGGAAGTTACTTAGGATTCACAAGCTCTTTTTGTCTTTCATTCAATCAAATCCACCTTCTAATCCAAGCACAGTATTGTCAAATGATATCATTTTGATTAACACCATCAAAAATGCTTTGTCCGACTTGGATTTTACGTCATTTGTAAGCCATCTCACTGACGAAAATGATGATTCTATTTGGTTACAACTTTTGGCATTGAAAAGAGTGACGAAATGAAAGGGTAAGGAAAGGAAAGAGTTCATTAATACGCACAAACTGTGCACTCTATATAGTAGCTACAACCAAGTAGACTTCGTAATATCTTTTTAATAATTAAAATCAATATCAGGCTCTTAAAAAGTTATTAAAAATGATCATTTTGCAGTACTAGCACACAAGGCAGCACCAACTCCACTACCATCCTTAGCAATTTTAAGGTGTATTTTTTTGTTCGAATCTTTTAAGGGATCAATGATTTTGATAGCTGTCATAACAGCGTCCTGAAAACCTGGGTAGAATTCGACAACTGAGCCATCCAATCCAAATTCGAAGTCATTATCGTCGTTTGCATATTGTGGGGCAATTCTTTTAGTGATAGCAGCTAATGGGATAGCAGATAAGTAAGAAGCCCTATGAGCAATTGCTTTTGTCAAAGCTTGAATTACTAATCTTTCTTGAACGGTTGTTTTTAATCTTAAATGGTTTTGCAAAATCAAAGCAGACATGTTCAAATCAGTTGAATCATCAATTTGTAAATAAGATAAAACTTCAGCATCTAATTGCCAAGGTTCAGCTAATCTGTGAGGTAATGAACCATTCCTCTCATTGAATAAATCAACAAAAATGTGTTTCTGTTCGAACAAATCAATGAGAATAACTCTCAAAATCTCACCCAAAAACATCCCACTGATTCTTTTTTCAAACAAATGATAACCCACATTAGCAGTTTCTGAGTCAACTATCTGGTCGTATTTGGTATTTGGCAAAATAGTCAAGTTGTTATCGAACGAACCCCATTCTGTATTAATCACCATACCGTTACCTGTAAATTTCGTGGAATCCAACTTTGGTATTTTATCGAAAGTTTCAAAATAAGCGCCATTGGTACCAGTGCCAAAGATTGCACCAATGACAGTGTTCGATTTTGTTGTCTTAGGATTGTTGACATAAGCTCTTGATAACAAGGTACCTACAGTATCATTGGCCAAGGCAACGATGTCAACTTTGATTTTTAACAAATCGATATGCTTTTGCAATAGCTCAACCACATCTTTATCAACCAAGTCAGGTAAATCAAAACCTTTAGTCCATCTGATCAAAGTACCTCTGTTCAAAGCGGTTTGATTAACGGGGAATGAAAATGTAAAACCCAATTTTAAATTCTCTGCACCTTGATAATCTGAGTGATGTTCGTCGAGAAAAGCTGCAATTTTACCAGCTAAGTAGCTGAACAATTCGTCAGAAGTCGACTCCTTCATTAAATCCAAAGGAATTTTGAATTTCGATTGCTTCAACTCGAAGGTGTGGTCACCATGTAAATCGATTGAGCAGACTCTGAAATTTGTACCACCTAAATCACCAGCTAAGTACAAGCCCTTTTCTTTACCATCTGGTATTTCAGTAACAAATGTTGGTATCATGGGCATGTGTTCTTTGGAGGGGCCTGAAGCTAGACCATGATCCATCGAAGCAAGAAATTTTTCTGTAGCTTTCTTTAAGAAATCATCGCTTATGGCAAATTCAGCAACCACCTTATCAACGACTGCTTTCAATTGAGGATCCATGTTAAATCTTTAATCAATAATTAGTATCGTACGCTTTTTTTATACGACTGTTTAGTGTCAATTGTGAAAAATTATTAGAACAGTTCTCAAATTTCGGACCTCTGTGAGGTATAAATAGTGTTGCTCGGACATATAAAAATCTGGAGTATGGAGAACATGGGGAGATTTCGGGGGGTGTCACTCGGATTAACTTGATTTTTATGCAGGTGAAATTCATTTGATTGGACAAGGACTGGTTAATCCGAGTACCCATTGGGCTCGTCAGTTGATCAAATGATGTCAGATGATGGTCGGCTTAGGTATTAGTCGCTTAAATCGTAGTAGTGCGAAGCCTAAAATGTAAACTGGTGATGAAAGGTCTGGTGAGTAGGTCTTTAAATGTGCAGATGTGAACAACTTTGTGCAAACTGATATCAGGGTAATCATTATGAGAGGGATAAATGCCACTATGCCGAAGTCAAGAAAAGCATAAGAAGTAAAAAGATTAGAAATGTCTGCGTGGCGAGTTTTTGGACTGCTTGACAGCTTAGGCCTAAACCCATGTGTGTTTAGATGACTACGCTTGTTATTGGAGTCACTTGAATTGCCTGTAATTTCCGCTGAGATGCTTTTGACAACAGTTGCCGTAAAACACTGATGGAAGGCGCCCAATAAGCGGTTCCTTAACGGTGTAAGAGCTCGCCTCCCTATTAGAACTGATACAAATCCACCTATTTGCATTTGTTCCAGCAAACATTAGAATAATAGGCTTGAGTCAAAATTTGAAAACATAAATCTGGCTCTTGGAGCCAGGTGTACGGGCGGGTGTACAGACGTGTGGCGTTCTCGTCGCAAAACTACTTAAACTAATTGTTTTGTAATAATCTTCATCCCCATGACTGACTACGTAGCTAAAGCCAAACAACTTATTTCTGACAACAAATATCTTATGTTGTCAAAATCTTGGTGTCCCGATTGCCATTATGCATATGCTGTTTTCGATAAGTTTGGCGTTAAAGATAAAGTCCATATTATCGAATTGGACAAGTTTGAAGACCAAAAGGAAGCCGAGTTACTCGAATCAGGATTCATTGAGATTGTCGGAAGAAAGTGGGTGCCAACTATTTTCTTCAATGGCAAATCCTTCGATGAAAGCTATCTTAAAGGTTTGAACGAAGGCGAGTTGAAAAACTTTTTCCAGAAAAATGAGTTGATCTAGCCTTTCGGGCCCTGGTTGGACATAAATGGCAGATAGACAAGAGAGGCATCAATTTGTTGCAACAATTAACTATTTAGTTGAGAAATAGACATCAATCATATTCTTAAGTTAGACTAAGAATGTAAAAAGTAGTGTTCGCTGAAATTGGAACAAAAGGTAGCCACTCTTCAAGTAGCCAAAGGAAATTCACCGGCCCAAGCACTTATTTCATTCTTCAATTCGACCAATTCGGGGTGTTCATCATTGAAAATCGTGTTTTTGAAATCTTTCAACTTATTGGCAGATTTGGGTAAATTGTCCTGAATATTCTTAGCAATTTTGATAGCACTATCAATATAATGGACAATCTTTTTGAAATCCTCTTCACCCAATCCTCTGGTAGTCATTGCAGGGGCACCAATTCTAATACCACCGGGGACTAAAGCGGATTTATCTCCAGGAATAGAGTTCTTATTCAAAGCAATATTGATTTTTTCACACACACTTTCAACTCTGGCACCATCAATTTTCTTGTCTCTCAAGGAAAGTAAAACCATATGAGAATCAGTACCATTGGAAACCAATTGGTAGCCCTTGGCATTGAATTCTGTTTCTAAGATTTTGGCATTTTTCAACACTTGTTCTTGATACTCTTTGAACTCTGGAGTAGCAGCTTGTTTTAAAGCAGTGGCCAAAGCGGAGATAGTGTGATTGTGAGGACCACCTTGGTGACCGGGGAAGACTGAGAAATTGATTGGGTTTTCCAAATCGTACAAAATTTCAGCACCAGTTTTTGGATTGATGGATCTAACACCTCTTCTGAAAAAGATCATTGCACCTCTTGGACCTCTCAAAGATTTATGAGTGGTAGTGGTAACGACATCAGCAAATTCAAAAGGTGAAGGGATGACACCGGCGGCAATCAAACCAGAAATATGAGCCATATCAACGATCAAATAAGCACCAACCTTATCAGCAATTTCCCTCATTCTTCTGTAGTCGATCAACCTACAGTAGGCGGAGGTACCAGCAACAAGAATCTTAGGTCTAAATAATAAAGCAGTTTTCTCTAACATTTCATAATCAATCAAACCAGTCTCTAAGTCAACCCTGTAAGGCATAGTTTCAAAGTAGGTGGAAACAGCAGAGATTTTTCTAGAATCGGTTTGATAACCATGAGACAAGTGTCCACCGTGAGGTAAATCTAAACCCATTAACCTTTCATGGGGTTTGATCAAAGCTTGATAGACTTGCAAGTTGGCTGGAGAACCACTCAAAGTTTGCACGTTGACACCCCATTTGTCAGACGTCAAGTTGAAGGCATTTAAGGCTCTTTCTTGACACAATAATTCCATTCTGTCAATATGTTCATTACCACCGTAATATCTAGCACCTGGGTACCCTTCACTATATTTGTTACACATTGGGGTTCCCAAAGCATCGAACACTGAAGTGGTAGTGAAATTCTCCGATGCAATCAAGACAATTGAATGCTTTTGTCTTTCGATTTCATCTTTGATGATTTGGTCAACTTCAGGATCAAACTCGGATAAATGTGCTTCAGTTAACTGTCTGTGACTTTCACTTAAGCTGTATGGCATTTTAGTATATTCTAGTAGATCGATTAAATTTGTTGTACCAGAACTTGTGGAGATGATATAGTTTATATATTTCTTGAGATCTTAATTTAGAGGAGTCAAATCACGTGGGGATTCCATCATTGGAGTCATTGAGAATTTGCACCTTGTTCGGTGCCCTGACCCAGGTTCTGGTTTGATTTTGATCTATGGTAACAAAGCAGTATGAGTGTCAGTGTACTACAAGCAACATGCTGATTTTGCCCAAAACTGTTCCAGCAGGAAAAATCGTTAAAAAGATTTCGGGGGAGGCGTAGAGTCTCATTAATTCTATACGTTAAAGATGCTAATTCGTAGGGACCAAAGGTCTGCTGAATATTCTCATATCATTTCTGGAGTTGGCTGCCTAACTCAATTTATTCGAGGTATTAATATGCATCAGATCATTTTCATGGGCTGTAGCTATTGTCACATGACCGTGGCCTTTGTAAAATGAAGGGCTAATACAAAGTCACCCTTAATCTGTGACTGATGGCTAATTTTGGAATCACGACACATAAACAAGAAACACCATTGAAGATGAACAAATTTAAATTGTAGTTAGCGTAATGAGTACTGATCAAAAACAAGCCGATTGGTACTAACATCAAAAATTTTTTTGCAGGGGTGTATTGATCGCCATTGTCGATTTGTTCCCACATTGTCAAATTGTCATATGCACCATTATTGAACTCGAATGGCGTTCCTTTGATTTGATGGAACATGATGTATGAGCCAATACAATAAGTTAAATTAACTAAAGTCCACTTCCAGTTATTATCTAAGACTGTGATGAAATTAAAAAAAATTTTCAACAATGCAATAATAACAAAATGAACTATCCATGCTCCTTTATAGTGGACCCAGTTGGCATTCACGTTAGGGTTCAACTGTTGATCTATTTTAGTATCTTGATTATCAGGCTCTAAATGTTGAATTATTGATGATGAACGCCTTTGGCGAGTTTGTGAAGGAGAAAAATCTTTAACATCTAAATTGTCTTTATGACTGGGAAATTCCATATTAGTTGTATCTGTTATTAGGATGCTGAACAATGTTTAGTAGTACCTGTAATTAAAATAGACTTCTCTATCGAAAGGATATTTTGATCTTTTGCCTAAAAGTTATTGTATCGTTTAGCTTTAAGTGACGCGAAAATTACCCGGATATACCAATATTTTCAACATTGGTACACCAAAAATTCAGGTTTCAAAAACCAGAAAACTTGGCTTCAAATGATTCCAAGTAATGTGTAGTGTGATGTTCGGAATCTCTTGAGGTGGAGTTACGTACGCATTATATCATTCTAAAGAACAAAATTGATATAATGACTTTGGATGGGCTATAGGTAAAATGGCTTCGTCCCTCATGCAAGACAACTTAAATCATGTAAACGACCATCGGATTATGTATTTAGCGGACAACAATTTCCTATATATGAGTTCTAGTTTAGAATTGACCATATCTGGCTGAGATCATATAAGAAATATGAACATTCACCTCCTCAACCTGAATAGGATAGTAATGAGTAGATTTAAGCAGTCTGAATTCCACCTGAATGCCAACCAGCGGCAGCGATAGCGATCCATTTGCCCTCCAACTTTACTGGCAGTTTCACCTCCCCATCGACATCTCCAATACCTAAACAGCCACAATCATTCGAATTTATCCCCCAAGAGAATAATTCTCCCTTCGAATTGAGAGCCAAATAGTGATAGTCTCCCATTTCTAGTTCAATAATGTCATCTAAGGGAACCAAGTACGGCAAGTGCGGTGAGTCTAAGTCGTCAAGGTCTACAACCTCAGAATCAATGAACGAGCTATTTCCAACAAGAACTTTTTGATCTGATGTGAATATGGCGAAATTACCGAAACAGCCAACAATCTTGGAAAAATGAGTATTAGTTCCACTTTGATTATACCGCTTCAACCAGTAATTGAAACCAGATAAGGTGTTAAAGTCCTCTAAAACACTCTGCCCAGTTATATGATTGTAATAGCTGCCAACGTCGATTTTCTTTCCCCACACCAGGTCTTTCTTGAGAATTACCAAGAAATCTGGACCTAGGTACCAATCAACAATATCATGATTAGGATCAGAAACTATCCAGTAATTACAGTCGGCCGTATAATTATTGTCAGCAACATGTTGCTCGTCCAACGATTGTCGAGAATACCAGATAATTAATTTACCAGGGGTGTAAAGGGAGGACAAATTCCAGCCACACTTGATTTTCAAGACGGGAGTTCCTGAGAGGCCAGGAAACCGTAATTTGATACCCTTATGACTGGTATTTCCTGTATCCCAAGACAATATTTGGTTATCGTCAGTGAGCCCAATAAAATGCATTCTTCCAGCCGAAATTGAAATAACTTTGGCATTATGAGTATCAACTTTCGTAACGAAGCTGGATTCTATATTAACGACTGGATGTTGATCTTTCATCTGTTCTTTAGGCTGAAATTCTCTAAGTTCAGGAATTTGCTCAGGAGATAAGGTGAGGTTTGGGTTTGTTTGGCGATCAGAAACGGGAACAGACCGTGTAGAGCCTGTAGGTTCAGGAGCAGGAGTGGGTCCAAAATGGGATGGTTCGGGAAAAGGCATAATCCTGGGACCACCTCCTAACCTACCTAAAGGTGGGAAGACACCAACTCTCTCCACAGGTAAATCATTTCTTCTGTAAAAATCAGGTTCTTTTGGGCCGGGAGAAACGTTGTTTCTCAGCTTATAGTCAGTTCCGGTAAAGAATAGCCCCTGGTTAGTTAAAATTTGAAAGCTGTAGCCATTTGACTTCAAATCAGTTATAACCAAATTGTTGAAGTTAGCTAAATTATGAGGTAGTTTCACATTTCTGTTCCTTGTTAACTTGTGAGAGGGAACATCTCTTATCAAGTAACCCAATCTACCTAAATTCGTAGAACCCCAAGTGTATAACTTCGAAGGCGAAGTTCTCAATTTGAATCGATCAACCCAATTATCGCCTAGTTGATTACTACTGTAGTTAAACTTTTTGATATAAAGCAATTTGAAAATTGTGGGTGATTGTAATACATCATGAAGAGTCTTGGATGTTAAAGATAAACGAAAGATGTCCTCCGGGGATAAAAACTGACAGATCAACTCAATTGAATCTATCGATAAGGATTCCATGACCAAATTTTGCAGATTTCGCACAAGACGGCAATATCTGGGGCATGCCTCGTGCTACTGACCCACTACTTAAATTCTTTCCATTTTATACATTATGCGAGCCTTTCAAGGAACACGCATTTACATCAAAACTAAGCATATATTAAACTAAAACCTACCTATCCCGTCGCTCAACCACAGGGAGCGCTACTCAACTAAACATAAAGTCACCAAATTTATTGAAATCGTAATCCATTGGCACTGCAGGCCATCTATTAAACCACATTAACCAAATATTCAATCGAATATAATGGTTTTAAAAGCCGATCATCAGAACCCTTTTAACTAACATAACTGAACTTACCAGATATAATGAAATACTGGGACAAGACTATACAACTACTTCTGAGTTGTACTCAATTGGATCATACAATGACAAATTCACTGGTGACGGAGTATTGATTGAAACAGGCGATAAGTAGTATTTATCGTTCAACAAATTCTCGTCTATAGAATTTTCAAATTTATAATTAGGATTTGAAGTTTGGGGAAGGGATTCATCTGAGTAGAACTTTGAAACTGGAAGTGGCTCATATTGTTGGTCGATTTGGTCTTCATCATAGGGTATCTGAAGGTCCAGGAGTTCCTGAGAATCTAAGAAATCCTGTTCCTCGTGATCTTCTTCTTGATAATCTTGGACTTCTTGATCATCCTGATGATCATCCTGTTCATCACTTTCATGGTCGTGATCGCCATTGCTGTGTTTGATGAACTCCTTATTATCAAATTTGAACTCTGGTAAATCGTTATTAATTTCAAACAATTTAGGCAAAGCCACATTTGCATCTTTTAAGGATTTCATTAACACCTCCTGATTTTTTTTGAAGTTTGCCAAGTTATCATTCAAAAGATTGATGTAATTCTCTAAGTGTTCGACGTATTTTCTCTTTTTCTCTCTGGAAGCATGAGCAGCCCTTCTGTTTCTCAAAATCCTCTCAATCCTTCTTTGTTCCTTCTCTTCCTTGGTTTTGGCTCGTTTTCTTGGTGGTAAAATAGATTTTGATTCAGTCATCTTGTTAGTATTGTTCAGTTGTTATGTTAAAAGGGTTGAATTCTGATAATGGAGTGCGAAAGGGCGAAATGGTTTATTTAAATAATTTTCCCAGTAGTGGATTAATCGATAAACTTTAAAGACCACGTAGTGTCCGTCGCGAAAGAAAAGAAATGATTAAACTAAATATACACAAGAACCGCAGTTCTTCCCAGGGTAACAAATGTAGTTGTTATCGAAACAAGGGGGTTTTTATTACGAAAGTCGTCTCTTTCACTGTAGTAGATTTACTCAGGTCGATCTGCAAAAAGAAGTCGAGTATGATATGTGAAAAATCTCAACTCTTCGTAATATTCGTCAGAACCCTTTTTAATAAATTTCAAGTGGAAAAGGGTAGCCGAAAAAAAAAAATACTGAAATTCAAAGCACGAAAAAATAAAAATAGAACAATAGAATAAAACCATTCGGGGAATATTACGGAATAAACCCGCGATATTATCATATCTTGAGTCTGTACTTAGAAGCAGACGTGCATCATTCCGTTTATCAGACTATAAAACGCAACAATAGCCTATTGATGATGGTCATTGGCACGACATCCACAATGGTGATATGAATTCCGTTTTATTGCCACATCATCAATTTAAATTACCCTGACAGGGGATTTGAAGCGTCCACGTATTGCTGACAATTGGATGGGGTGAATTTAAGTTAGCCCAGCTACAATAATCTATGGGCCAGAACCCAATGCGGTCCTGTCATTTGCGATGTTAATTGTACGGGTTATGTAATCTAGATATCTATATATGCGGTGGAGGCACGCAGTTTTGTAACAAGTAATCTTTATGCAAGGAAAACAAGTTTTGCAGTTATTAAAATTTCGGAATTAGATCCACAATCAGCCGGCCATGACCAACTCCCCAAGCAAAACAAATCCTTTAGGGGAAGTGAATTGCTCCTTTTGGGGTGCCTTTGCACGTTTAGTACTCTTTGTTTCTAGATGAAACAATGCAACCCCGATGAAGGTTCTTCTTCAAAACGAGGTCTTCATGTGTGTATGGATTAGAAATAATGTGTATTGTTTCTAGCTGCACATCGTGGCTGCTATGTTTCTCAGCTCCTGAATACTTCATGTCGAACTCATATGTTTCTGATGTTTCTCTTAGAAATCCACGTATTTACCACTAGTATATGCTCCTTCGTTCAATGCGTTTATCAGAAACCAGATCATGGTAATATTGACTGGTTAAAGAAACTATATCGTCATTTTGTGCATTCCAGGGGACGACACAAAAGTTCCCTCACGATATTGCATGAAAATGACACTGGCACGTATAACACAGAAAAAGGCTGGATATCAGGCATTTCATCATATAAATCGGAGCCACAGAGATGAACTAGGTTGTACACCACGAAAGGGTTTTCGTGTCAGCGTTTGCATGTTATATTAACAGGTTACGAATTTGCAGCTTATGTTCCTAGTGCGTGGGGGCCCGTGCTTAAAGCTTTGTTTGTTTTTACAATTTGACAATGCAAAATTTGAAAGCAGCGCTTCTAACAGTTCGTCCAATGCTGAATACTAGCTGTTGTATGGGTAGACTGCTAATAGAGACGTAATAGCTGAGTGCGCATGTGTTGAAATACACCAATGTTCGCACTGCATGTATGAATCATTAACTGATACGTTCGCACAATGAATAAACTGGTGCTAACCATATCATCGCATGTGATTCATGGATACGTGGGAAACAAAGCGATTATATTCCCCCTACAGCATGAGGGGTGGGAGGTGGATAATATCAACACCGTGAATTATTCGAATCACACAGGGTATGGTACTGTCAAAGGCTCAATCATATCGAACCAGTTGTTGTCACAGCTACTTGACACACCGTCAACTTCGTTTTTGATCACTGGTTATTTACCAAGTGACTCAGTAGTCAATAAGCTACGCGAGTATTTACTAGAAAACGACAGAATATACCTTCTTGACCCAATACTTGGTGATGAAGGTCAATTATACGTCAATCCGAAGTGTGTCTTACTGTACAGGAGACTACTACTGGAAGTGAAGATCGATATTATCACACCCAACCACTTCGAATTGGAACTACTCACTGATAGAAAGATAGGAACTCATCAACAATTGGTGGATGCTATCAATATTTTGAAAGAAACCATTAAATTCGTTGTGATCACAAGCTATCAAGCAGGCGAATTTATATATTGTCTTGTGACCACTCAAGGTACAGATCAGATAAATTGCTTCAAAGTGCCCATCATCGAAGGTTATTTCACTGGGGTAGGAGACCTCTTTACCGCTTTATTGGTAGACAAGCTATATAATAATTACTATAGGGTTGACATCCATGACATGGACCCATTAGCTGCATTATCCAAATCTGTCAATCAGGTTCTTTCGATCATGGAAAAGATCCTCCACAAGACATTCGAACAAGGTTTAAAAAGAAACAATGGTACCAATCCGAGAATTGGCACATTAAATATAGGGAAATTTGAATTAAACTTGATTGAATCTAGACATATATTCTCACTCGATGAAGAAGAATTTGAAATTTTTGATTTCAATGATTTAAGTGTCTGACACTGTTTTGGCCAAAATCGATGCTGGTTGTTAAGGTTTAATAGACGGAGTGTTCTTCAGCACCACTGGAAGAAAGCTCTACCCTCAACGTATTCCATTCTCTCGATAACTCCCTTCTTGGTTGATAATAAAGATTGATCAGGAACATCCATAATATCGTCCCATATTAGTAAAGGTTGACTTCTTGTTAAATCCAATGGTGATAACCCGTTATTCAATACTTTGATTATGTTATATGCTTGACCCTTCATCACAGCTATTTGTCTTTTGAAATACTTTTCACTAAATTTCGAATCTTTCTCACAAATTCTCCGAAGTCCAGCCACGGTATCTTCCCACCATATTTTAGATGTAAGGATTTTGAGGTAGTGTGTTCTATTTCTTGCTGAAAATGGTTGGGAAATTAATAAATAAGGAAGATCTAACCACCCGTAGGGAAATGAACGCCATTCATTGGGATGTTTCCAAGGAAAAGCAAGTCCAGAATCAATGGCACCAATCTCAAGAACTGGGGTACATGAGCCATCTTGTTCTGCCCAATTCAACTTAATCATCCAATTGTCTAAACTTCTATCTGTATTCCGTATCAAATAGTCCAAAATTATCAACTTCTCAAGTTCTTCTTGAAATTGAAGAACAACCTGCTTACTCCAGAAGAATTTTCTGGATGGAGTACATGAGGTTTCTGGGAGTGAATGTAAAATCGGATACATATGGAACCATTCGCTCGCTTCCATATAGTCCTTTAAGAAAATCTGAAATGATCCAATTTTCCATGTTATCTCCTTGCCCATTCTTGACCATAGGCCATAATAGAATTTATTGGATTTTAAGTAGATGATATCAGTGTATGGTACAATAAAACTCAAAAGCCTCTGATCAATGAAGCTAGCACCAGCTTCGGAAATATAGCCTTGATTGTTAAGAAGGCAACTTCGACCAAAAAACCAAGGAAAAAATGTTCTGTGGATCCATTTCTGCCACTTAGGAGACAAAGGTCCATAAGGCTCCTCAGATTTGGGCTTGAACACTCCTGTTATCGTAGATTCACCGAAAGGATCCAGTATGTAAATAAAGTAGCTGCCAGACGAGCCTTTGGCTATCCTTACTGGCGGACACTTTTCGATATCTCTTAATATCAAGTTTATCAACTTGTTGAACTCATGCAATGTGTAGTGATTCTCTTTTTGGGGAATTGTGGAGTAGAAGTAGTTATTGAATTCAATTTCCGAAATACCATCATCCTTGCATAAGACGGAATACTCAATTTTGTAAGATTCATGCTTTGGTTGTTTACTTATCCATCTGTGTACCTTCTTGACAGCCTTATTGAAGGAACTAGTCAGGATTCTTCGAGGTGGTTTGAGTCCACCTTCGTTGGATTCTTCTGCTATATTATCCAAGTACCCATGGAATGACCGGGAAAGTAATGGGGAGCGAGCAGTGTATGACTCAACAGGAGTATTTGAACCTGACACAGGTGTAGTAGCGGCAGTGGGAGTGTATATTTGAATAGGTGATGCTAGTTCAGGCAACGAGCTACTTAGATAAGCCATAATGCGACTAGCCACAAATTGAGTATCTATAATTCCTAAGTCGGTAACTACGCAACACTGACAAGGAAATAATACCAATTGTTGTGACGGATATTGTGAAGAGAAAAGAGATATTCGAAAAGTTTGTTATGGTATTAAATGAAGAAGAAAACACTGAAAATGATGGTTTGTAAGAGTACTATTCCATTCAAATTGGATCCACCATTGTCAAATACTGAAGCCTCGACTTCCTTCCTTGCGGCCGTACTAGAAGAAGTAGAAGGGGAACTCGAAGGAAACAAACGATTGTTCAAGTCCACAAAGAGCCCTTTTTTCTCCAAATCGTTTACAATGGCTCTCAATCCTGGTACATATCTTCTCACGAATCCACTGACTTGAGCACCTTGGCCAGATAACAAGTCACCCAATAATGAAGTGATAGCAGTGGTGTCTCCCAAGAAGCCACTAACAAGCTGTGTTATATTCACCAGTGATTGAAGTGATGAAAACACTGCAAGTAAGTTTATGTTTGATTTGTCTAATGTTTCTTTTATTAAACGTCCTGTCATATTGACGTACTCAGGAGTAGAGATAAATCTCTGTACCGTGTAGACAAGAAATCCGGTATCATTCAATGCTACTAAAGTATCGTTCAAACCAGTGTAAAATGTTTGGGAGTTCAAAAATGCACCGACAATATTTCCCGCCAAGGTCGTGATGGAATTCCTTTTCTCCAACTCCAAGTCTCTTTTATGCTGAGCTGGAGCCAACAATTGATCTGCAATAATGGTTATCAAGTTCAAATTGCTTTCAACAACATTGTAGATAATTTCAGATAAGTGAGGTCTAACCTCGTCATCTAATAACAAACCATCTAGTAAACTTTTGACCAAACCACTTTGCAAGGTAAGCCCCCCAATGGCAGATATGTTCACACTATCTAATAATCCCAGAACGCCACTCGAGCTTGAAGAATTGCTTCCAGCAAGCAAGCTACCTGTCTGATTAGCCAAAAAGTCAATCACGTTATCATGATCGGCAGCATAATCCAACACTGTCCAAAGAATACCTGAGTCATTCAACAAGGTTAACAAGCTTGAAATTGTGGATTCCAAATCTCTTTTTTGCAAGCCATCCAAGTCATAGAACTCACTTAATATTTCAAGCTCCTCCGTATTCAAAGCGTCCTCGAATATATTTGCAACTACTTCATTGACGTTGCCTGTAATATCCTCAAATGGTTCAACTTGAGCTGGTTTTTGGGCCTCTTGTTGAGCTGGTATGGTGATAGCAGACACGGAGCTTATCCAGATTATCCAGTAAGATAATTGCATTTATGTATCAATAAGCTTTTGTTTTTGTGTTATTTGCAGCAGTATCACTTCGAGGTAATTGTAGCTGGAGGAATGAAATTGGAAACTATCTAATTTTTTGGTAGCGACTGAAGTTGGCTGAAGATGAAAGATGATGGAGAAATTTGTAGAATTATAACCATTTACTTAAAAAGGCTGCAAAATTTAATCACATTTCCTAAAAAGGCAACAAAATCAAAAATTTCCTTTTTAGGAAAGAATCAAATCTTGAACGCATGGTGTACTGGTGTTTTTCCGATGAAATTAAATAGTCTCATCTCCACCTTTTTAATTACTTTAAATAAGAAATCCCCGACAGTATTGAAAGCTGTCATAAGAGTTGCATCAGGGGATATACTATAAACTCGATCAGATATGAACTTAATCCTAGTAATATGGTGCTTGGTAACAGTTTCAGCCAGCTGGATAGACGAATTAGATCCTCAAGGAAATATGCAATATGACCAACTTATTGATAGTTTTAAATTTATTTCCGACGAAACTGTCTTTAGAAGAGACGACGACAATAACAACACAATTGATGCTTTAGTTGTGAGTATTTATAATTCTGGAGTTATTGTTGATACCTTATACGAGATTGCCAGTGATGATAATCAAATCAATACTTTAGTGAATTTAACTACCAACTTGCTCAAAGGTGAGACGGTGAGCTTCTCCAACTTCAACATCAGTTTGAATACCACCACCATCTTAAATGCAGTGTTGGAAAGTAAGATCATCCAGTCCACTGCCACCTACCTTTTGATAAACGACACCAATAACCAAGCTTTGGCCAACATAACAGGTCCCTTGTTAGCTAAAAATGTTTGGGTAGGTAAAATCTTGAATAATTTGGGAGCAGGCGAGGATTTGACTGTGGACATGATAGCCAACACTATCAGGAACACTCCAAATTTGAATCCAAAATACAATTCTTCTGCTTCTAAACAAACAGTTTTGGAACTTAGGGATATGATAGAGTTGTATTCCAGAGACAACGAAGGCAGTGCGTCGGCATTTTTGAACAATTTGGTGAATGGAGTTTTGCAGTCCTCATTGGTCTCAACAAGTCTCAGCTCCGTTTTGGACAGTGTCAGTAGAACTGGAATCGCTGGTCCTTTGATTATGCAGATTTTACCAAATACGACCATAGGTTCAATGGTTCCTAAATTGGTAACTGGACTCTACAATAATGGAGTTTTGAACTTTGACCTCAACAAGTATTTTCAACAAGCTAAAAAGTCAGGAACTTTGAGTGACGGATTACAATACCTTTTAACTAGCCCCACTTGGGAACCTCCTGTAGCTAGATTGCTTCACAGAATGGAGAACGCCGGGATCTTTAAAGACCTTGAGGATGGATTGTTTGGTCCAAATTAGACCCAATTTTTAATGATTCATAATAATGTATACCCTAATGAGAACTTCACGGATTGAAGAACACCAATGAAAAATGTTTCGTATATGTCGTAACCATAACATGTCTATGTATACTATATGTATTCTAATGCAAGCATCATGTGCTATTATTGTGCGAATTCACCCATTTGCGATCTATTGCTTCGGTTAAAACTTCAAAGCATTCATGATACCATAACCGATGGTGATAACCACAATATAAGCAATTATAGAAGAAGGAACCCCTCTATTAATGAATGTGTTGACAGTCAAGTACCTTTTACCCAATTCATCAGTCATTGAAATAGCAGTCACATTAGGGAACCCTGAGGTTGGCAAACCCATAGCAGCTGAAGATAATAATGATGTAGCCATGACAAGTAAGTTGGCATGGTTCTTTGGCAAGTTTTCTCCGACTTCTTTTACCAAAGGTATGATAATTAATGCAGCAACTGTGTGAGACACAAAGGTTGCAAACACTAAGGTCACAAGTCCAAAGATGATAAGGATTACCCAAACATCGAAGTTGAAGATCTTCCGTTGTAACGACAAGGCAATCGTACTCAAAAGCCCAGATGAACTTATACCTTTACCCAAGGCTTGACCACCCATTGCCAACAACACAATGGACCAAGGGAAATTGTTCAAGTCGTCAGTTTTCAATAAACCAGTTCCGAAGAAAAGAACTACAGGCACGATGGCTATGATACCAGCAGAACCAAAGGTAGACTCGATGTTGGACTCGAGACACCACAAAAGGATAGTACCCACAGTTACAATCATGATGAAAATTTGTTTGGTAGTCCACTTATCCTTGATAGGAAGGAATGGCTTAATTTTAGTTGTATTGATTTTGAAAGTAAGGATAAGGAACAACCAGATCAATACTGTACCAATGATAGACACTGGCAAAGCAACAGCAAACCAGTTTCCCCAACCTGGGTTGGGACTCATTTGTTGAATACCGATAACATTTTGAGGTGAAGCAATTGGGGACGACATACCAGCCATGTTGGAAGCCAAGGCGATACCTAATACTAATGCTTGTGCAAATGGTGACTCTGTAGGGACTGTTTTCAAAACTTGTTGAATTAAGGAGTAACACAAGATTGGAGTAGCCACATTTGAAATCCACATAGCCAAAAATAATGCAATTAACATGATGGTCAATAAGATGTTTCTTGGTTTGGTACCAACCATGGCTAATATCCAGGAACTAATGATTTTTGCGATGTTGTACTTAGATAAAGCAGCAGCTAAGGTAAACCCACCGACTAAAATGGTTATAACTGAATTCCACATGGCTGCTAAAATGGTGGCTGAGGCCTCAGCTGCTTTTAATGGCTTTTTATCTTCATCTTTCAACACTTTACAGGTGACAATCAACAAAGGGATCAACATGGCTGTGGTATATAAAGGTAAGGCTTCAGTGGCCCACAACATAGCGGCAGCTACCAATACAGCCAAAGCTCTTGCTTGAGTTTCATCCTCGAAGGTATGGACGGCAAGTAGGATGACGAACACCACAATGATAAGCAAAAGTTTAAAAACTTGCCAACTGATCAAGGATTCTGGCAATTTGACAGTCTTTTGAGTGAATGGTATGTTATAGTGTTTGAAATTTAAGTGTAATAAGTTGGAGTTTAAAGAAAAATCTTGTTTTTTGGTTTGTAAACTCAACAAATCTTTCCAGACCGTGTTTCTTTCCCAAATGATGTGATCCCTTAAGTAACTGTTCAATTCGAAAACGACCGAATCAGTATTTTTTGAGGAATCCAATTTGAAGGAAAGGAAGACGAAACTATTCATGATTTTGTCGATTTTCTCATTGACGATCTCCAAAGTCTCATAATTGAAGATGGAGTCGTCGGTGGAGCAAAGGAAGTCATTGATGTCGTCCTTTATCTGGTAATTTAAGTTTTTGTCAAACTTTTTAGCAATTTTGGTAAACCCGATTTTGTTCAATTCAATAAAACTTTTTAACTCATTCAACTTGATGTAAATTATCTTACATCTTTGCTTTAATGATATGAGTTTCTGCAGTTTCAAATCTTTATGACTCAATAAGATTGAGGATTGATAGTTGTCGTCCTCATCATCAGAACTATCAATATCGACGTTGTCTTCATCTTCGGTGACAATATGACTGGTGACTCTGCTGATTTTGTTCTCCTTTTGGTGGTTTATAAAGTTGAAGCTGCTTGAGCCGTATAAGTCAGTGAGGTCTTTGACAAGCTCGTTATATTCTACGCTGATTTCTTCGTTTTTTGCTCTGTAAAAAGCATTGAGCTTTCCTAATTGTTCCAAGATTTTAGTACCAAATTCGTTCAAAGGATTGAAGCCTTCGGTTAAAGACTTCGTGTAAACATGTTCGCCATCAGTTTTTTCATTCGTTCCAGTTTCACCTGTTTCGAGGTCGTTAGCGTGACTGCCGCTAGAATGACTGGCGTGGGTGGAAATTTGGAACATGTCGGTAAATCTGTCATTATTCTCTTTGAATTCGATACCTAAATCTAACTGCTTCTTCTGCAAGTCATATATAAGTCTTTTTAAGCCATCATAATCGATGTAATTGTCCTGCCAATCAGGAACGGAGTTAAACTTCAACGATTGGTGGAATTTCATTTTGGTTTAGCTTTGATGAAATATACTAGTAGAGCTATTCTATATGTCTTCCTTGGTTTATGAAAGCTTCAATGATTTTTTTTGTACCCAAAGCTCTATAAGGTGAAGATCTGCAAAGCCAACGGTTTTAGCTAAGAAAATATTCTGTCAAGTATTAAAACAGTAAACTATCGTGTGATGAAAAGTGATGAGATTTTTAAATACTATTAAAATGTCTCGCTGCAAAAGAAATTATCCTAATTCTCTATGATAAATGTCCCCACGTGGGCCATTTATGCTGGAGACATTTTTCGGGTAGAAAATTTCACCTTATCTTTTACATCAGTGGCTTAGTTTTGGTCGTTTATGCAATGTGGTGAACTCCACACTAGGAAACAAGAGTGTATATGAGAGCAGATATTGTTGGGATGATTTCGAACGTTAATGAAGGCACCATACGTACATATAAACTGGTATCACGTCAATAAGCGACCAACTCATGCGATATTATGCGGAATGCTTGGCTTATGTTCCTAAAATAGACAGCGCTGTTTCTTAAGTGCACCGAAAATAGCGACCAATAGACTTTGAAGCAGGAACATAATACATACGTTTTATCATCGTATTCAGTGACTGAAAAGATGCCACAAAAAGAAATGTTAACCTTTAATGTACAAATCTAGACAAGGACATTGGTGCTGGAACTTCCTGCCTAGCTGCTAGATCACAGATGTTGGGAAACCTTCGAGCAAAAATTTTACCATTCCGAAAACGAGACATAATACTTGCCTCCGAACAGCATCTTGTCATAACTGTCGCCGACATAGACTAGCTTTTAAATGTAGAGGTGTCGCAAAAGACATTCAAGCTCAACCATATACATCAGTACACCAGTAACAAAGCCAGCTCCATAAAGATGGTTCGCGAAATGATACTTAGAATTGCCACACTATGTATAAGTTAAGTAAAACATTGATTGGTCATACAAATGATGTAAGAAGTTTGACTGTAGTGGATAATGTCATAATATCAAGTTCCCGTGATGGCACTGTCAAGAGATGGGATCACGGAAAGGCCTCAACCATCCTCAATTCGTCAGCGGGTTCTTTCATAAACTGTGTTGAATCAATTGGGGATCATTTAGTTGCTAGCGGCGGAAAAGATTGCATTGTATTCATCAATTCAATTGACGATGTAGAAGCGGAGGTCGGTACCGTCTCAAATTTGGTGGGTCATCAAAATAACATATGTTCTCTTCATCACAAAGGAAGCTTGTTAATTTCTTCCAGTTGGGACGGGACGGCAAGAGTATGGGATGTATCGACATTTGAGTTGCTTTATACGTTGGATAATGGGAACTCAGTGTTGGATGCTATTATATTATCACCCACATCATTTTTGACATGTTCTTCTGATAGATTAGTCAAGTTGTGGAATAAAGATAAAATAGTCAAGATTTATGGGGGTCATGAAGACGTGGTAAGAAAACTTGTAACGTTGGATGAGAAATCTTTTGCATCCTGTTCCAATGATGGTACCATCAAGGTGTGGGATTACAGCGGAGCTCTTTTGAAGGATGTTAAGGCTCATGATTCATTTATATACGATTTGATAAAATTGCCCAATGGATATTTGGTTAGTAGTGGCGAGGACAGATCTATCAGGATCTGGTCCGGATACGAGATACATCAGGTTATTACCTTACCATCGATTTCAAATTGGGCCTTGGCGAATCTTGGTAATGATATCGTAGTAGGCACTAGTGATAAATCCATTAGAATTTTTACCGATGAAGTTTCCAAAGTTGCATGTGTTGAGGAGCTCGCAGCATTCGAGGACTCTGTTAGCCATTCCACCATATCTGAACAATCAATTGAGCTAAACAAAACTGATGTTCCAAGTCATGCGAGACTTGATACACCTGGGAAGGAAGGGCAAACCATCATGGTGAAGAATAATATAGGTACCATTGAAGCGCATCAATGGTCCAATGATAAATGGAACAAAATTGGCGATGTTGTTGATGCAGTTGCATCTGAAAAAAGGTCATTTGGTGGCAAGGAATACGATTATGTGTTTGATGTCGATATCGAAGATGGAAAACCTCCATTGAAGTTACCTTTCAACGTTACTGAAAATCCTCATACTGTGGCTGAGAAATTTTTGGCAGACAATGACTTGCCAAGTTCTTATATCCAGGAGGTGGTCAATTTTATTCACCAGAATACGCAAGGAGTTGAACTCACCAATACTGGTGCCCCAAATAATGCCGTAATTGATCCGTATAATACCAGCGCCAAACGGAAAACCACTCAGCTCTCTATCATTCCTGTTACTGAGTACATTACATTCAAAGAAGTCAACAACGCTCAGTTGACCAAAGGTTTAACTAAATTTAATCAACTCAATAACAATAAATTGTCCAGAATTCCCACAGACTTCCATGTTTCTAGTCGTGAATCATCAGATCTTATAAAGACAGTGGTTAAGCAAATATTTTCGTGGGAGCAATCAAGTCATCTCATCGGATTCGACATATTGAGAGCATTGATAGCCAATTTGGGTATTAGTGATATTATAGAAGACGAGGAGCTTCCCCAACTTATTCTTTCGTTTGTTGAAAAGGGCATCTCATCCTCCGACCCTAGCTTGTTAATGATGTTGGGCAAATTCTTGAGCAATCTTGTTGAAAATATCTTATTCGTGCAAATCTATTTAACTGAAGAGGATAACAGGACAAAATTCAGCAATGGTTTGAAGAAGTTGTTATCAGAGTTGAGACTCAAAGTTGATGTTATTGATACGAATCACAAGCACACTAATCAATTTTACATTAACCTATCAACATTCGTATACAATTTGAGTGTTTTACAAATCAAGCAAAAGATTGAAGATTCTGAATTATCAATCTTTTTCGAAACCAACAGCTTGACTAAAGAATCCGAATCATTATATAGGTTGGCCATTGCTTATGGTAATTTGAGATACTTAAAAGTTGGAACGCCAGTATGGAAATTTTCGAAACCAAACGAATCCCGATTTGACTCATTGGTGAATGAATTAGACCAGTTGTCTCACTAAAATAACACGCTTTAAATTTACGCTAGAAATGCACGCAGATTTATGCCATCACCATATTCCTGACTCCGAAAAGCTCTAGCTCAAAAAAGTTCCGGAACTTGATTTATAAATTTGCACAATTTGTAATAATTGTCAAAATTGAAATTATCACTGATCTCTATGATCAGGAACCCTACCACCTTCAATCCATCGTTGACTCTACCGATAACCTCGAAGTTCTTATTCACAGCGATTTCATCATTAGTTGAAACGTTTGACAAATCTAATGGTACTTGCCCGTTGCTAACTAATACACCATTATTACCATCGTATTGTTCGAGTTTCCCGATTATTCTTACAATTTTCCCTTTATTGCTTTGGAGTAATGTCCCATCTATTCTGGTATCGGTTGTATCCATGACGCGTTTGGGAATAAATTTGTAGTTCGCGATCAGAGTACGACTGAGCATGAAAATCAGGCTTCACAGAAGAATACTAGGGGCGTGGTACCCATATACGCGAGTAAAGCAAGTATAATCAAAAGGCAATAACAAGGGTTGTGGTTTATTAACAACTGCATAAGCTATCTAAGAAATTTTTGGCTTCACCTCTCTCTTCCGCTCTCATTAAACTCTCACCTATAAGGAAGCCGTCCACCGATTTGCTCTTGTACTGCACCACATCTGCAGTCGACGTGATACCTGATAATGATAATACCAAAACATCCCCTTTTCTATTATTGTCTTTAATTCTAGATAACAAGTTAGTTGTCGTAGTCAAATCAACATCAAAACTAATCAAGTTACGGTTATTTACACCAATGATCAAAGGTTCTTTCGTATTGTCGTGGCTCAAGGCAATAGCTGTGGTAAGTTCCGATTCGTTATTGATTTCAACCAACGGGACCATTCCTAAAGATATTGAGTAATTGTACAATTCTTCCAACAACTCTGGATTCAACATTTTTACAATCAACAATACGGTGTCAGCACCTGCCAACCTACTTTCTAGGATCTGATACTTATTGAAGATAAATTCTTTTCTTAAAACTGCTGGGCGGTCAGGTATCCCTTCCATGGCTTTCCTGATTATTATCAAATCTTCCAAAGACCCTTTGAACCAATGAGGTTCGGTCAAAACTGAAATTGTGGAGCAACCATTCTTAGCATAAGTCAAGCTCTGTACCACAGAGTTAGCTTTGATGTTTATTATACCCTTTGAGGGCGATGCTCTTTTGAATTCACTCAAAATGATGTTTTTGCCCTTACTTTGGGTCAATTTCAATCTATCGTAAAAATTGATGATAGTTGGCGCCAACCCGGCATCCACAAATGATTGTAATTCTTCAAAGCTTTTACCGGGTAACTGGGAAATCTCGGCGTAATCTTGCTTTCTCTGATTGTATATTTGATCCAAAATGTTACCTTTTGGCTTAGTTTGGGCAAGTGTCCCCGGTTGATCTACCCATCTACCTCCTTCGATCGATAATACATTATCCACCATGATTTGCCCAGATTCGGTCAAAATTGATTCTGGATGGAATTGTACCCCCTCAATAGTATATTCCTTGTGTCTGACCCCCATTATTACTTCGGGTTCAGTCTCAGTGGTGGCAGTGACTTGCAAACAGTCAGGCAACGAATTCAATGATCCTGCCAAAGAATGATATCTAGTAACAGCTACAGATTGTGGTACACCGCTAAACATTCCCTTGCCATCATGCTTTATAGTAGTCGTTTTACCATGAACGATTTCGCCAGCATAACCCACCTCACCTCCAAACACTTCGAAAATGCACTGTAAGCCCATACAAACCCCAACAACGGGTAATTTACCTTTGAAGTGGTCAATCACAGCTTTGCTGATTCCAGCATCTGTGCTGGGGTGGCCAGGACCAGGGCTTATAAAAATCAAATCGGGTTTGATGTCATTTTCAATAGTCTTTATATCAATCTTGTCATTACGGAAAACGTCAACTTTGTCACACAATTTCGACTGGTTGAGATATTGATATAAGTTCCAAGTGAAGGAGTCGTAGTTATCTATCATCAACACATGTTTGCCCATGATTAAAGGTTATGTGAGCTTCAGTAATTAGAGTGAAAAATTCTGCGACTATTTGACTCATAGAGACGGGCTCGTTCTAATCTAAGGCGCTGCTTTTCGCTTATAGATGTATAGATCGTAATATAGTTAATGAAATAATGAATCTATGTAGGGAGTAGAGTCTGGAGATACTTCCTTGTCATGCGGGCTAGTGGTTTTTCTGCTTGGATTCAAATTTGACTCCTCGCAACACAATTGAACTGACTAACTCTAAAATCAACATGAACAAACAACTTAACATCGCCAAAACGTAGTTACTTATGGAGGTTCCTATATCCAACCAAGATCCTTCAGTTTTGACTAGGAAAAAGAAATTGAGGGACAACACGTCACATGTGGAAATAATTAACGTGGAGATGGTGAATTTCTCGATGTTGAGCTGGTAATTCATTATACCTAAGCAACTTGAAAGGATGATATAGGGAATTATCAACTTCAACATCAACAACGCACCCATAGGAAACGGATCGAATATGGGAATCAAACGGTATACTGAGTCCAATGAAAATGACGAAATTGAAGCGATGTTACCTGTACCCAAGAACGCTAACTGCAAGTAAAAGAATCCAATGATTGTAACTCTTAACGTCTGTACCCAATTCAGTTTGTTATATAACATTCTTTCAATGTACAACCACTGCAATAAAACCAAGGAGTATCCAATATAGAACAACAACTCAAATGAAATAGTTAAAATTATGAAGGTTGGCACGAAAGTAAGGAAAATGATTAACAATCTCAAATTGTAGTTGCTATTGGGCTTAACACTATAAAGGATTGGAATGACTATCAACGATGCTACGAAAGTGATCCAACTTGAAATTTGGCTGTATAATGGCAATCCCTGTCTTTTTTGCAAAGAGTCAACCGAAATATTGGTGAAATATAACATGGCACCGATACAGATGTTCTGTGTCCAAAGCAATCTCCTACTGTACGTATCAATCACGTTGTCTAACTTAAATATAGCGAAAATACTAATAATTAAGCTGATTGTGCCTCCGATATTGATTTGAACCAAATCTTCTGTCTTAATTGGGTTCAAATTGGTGAAGATTGTCATAGCACAACAACTGAAGAACCAGCCAGCTTTGTTGAGTACAGGCAATTTGAAAAACATTGGATATATTCCTATGAGCACAAACAAAACGGAGAATATCACTCTGTTGAAGTATCCATAGACAATGCTTTCGTACATACCAATAAACGAGACCAACAACAAGGATTTAGTAAAGGCAGTGATGTTGCCAAAAAGTTTGGTTACCCCTTTAACAAGCACTCCACAGTCATTGATGATACTGTACCAAAAATACACAGGGAATATGGTATACATATAATAGTTGAACGGGGAACCCTGGTAGTGCAAAACATAGAAGAGCACAGACGAAATGCCCGCCGAATAACCAGCCAACCAGAATGATTGTGATTTATCGTACTGCTTGACGATGAACAACTTCAAGAAGATGATAAATGAAAAGAAGATCCATCCAAAGAACCCCAAAGTGACGATCGTACGTAAAAACAACCAGTTGTAAGTTTGTAAGTAGTTCAAACCGATTAATGACTGCTCTATCAATGTTTTGCACAATTTTATGGCCTCATCTTGTTGTTCCAAGTTGAAGTTTGTTTCTAAGGATTTGATCAATAGTTCTATTTTGGCCCTATAGTGGTTTATTTTAAGGTCTTCAAAGTGCTTGAATGGCTTGAACTTGAATTGGTGCTCATAAACCTCTTTTTCCTTGACATTATACTGCTCTATTAATGCCAACGCATTTTTGTATAATCCCTTAATCTTTAGAATAGGCGAATCAGATAAGTAGTCCATGGGTAATTCACCCACAGAGTTCTTTGGATAGTTGGTTCCAATCAAGTATGCCATCAAGGGAGATATATCTGCTTGCTTAACGTCATTACGCACCAATGCATCCAACCCCCAGCTATCGAAGTAATCGGCCTCGTAGCCCGAATTTACTGGGTGTTGGGTTTGCAATTCTACGTCATCGGCAATCTTGGGCTTATTAATACCAGCACCCCATGCAATCAAAGGAGTTCGAGTGTTATTGGGGTGTCCATCCCCATGAGAGCCAAAATCTGACATGCCATGATCGGCTGTGAAGATGAATGAAGTTTTGTCATCGCCAAAGAACTCATTTATCTTGGGCACCAATTTAGATAGTTGGTCATCAACGTAAGCCAAATTGTCAAAATATTCAGCAGCATAAGGCCTATAAGCGTGTCCAGCAGTATCCAAGCCAAGTAAATGCAAAAAAAACACGTTCCCGTCCTTGTGCAATTCCTCATGCAAAGTTTGGTTGGTGGACAGATTACCGATCAACTGATTGAAATGATCGAAAACAAACGCATCTAGGTCAATGGAATTTGCAGTAAAATCTTCAAACTCGTGTCCGTACATATGGCAATCGATTCTGCCGGGAACAACGTTACCAATGGAGAATATGGGTAGGATATCTGGGGACCCAAAAGAATAGGTGTGAGTAGATTGATTGAAAAAAGAGTCAAAATCCACAGGGTTTTCCTTCCATCCTTTAGTCACCGCACTGACATCTTCGTAAAACCCTGCAATCATCGCCACATGCCCAGGTCTAGACTCTGTGGGCATTCTGGTATTTGAAATCCCGTATCTTCCTTCAGTTGCGACAATATTCCGCAAGAACGGAGCCAAATACTGCTCTTCACCAGTGTTGGGGTGGACGACTTTCTTGAACGTGGTATCAGCTCGCAATCCGTCACCTACTATAAGTACTAACCGCTTGGCAGGTGGTTGTTCGTTGGAAACGTGTTGGTCCATTCCGTGCACTAGCGGCGAAACGAAGTAAATATCAAATATAGACCATAGATAGAATGCATGGAACACCAACCCCACGAAAAGGAGAAGCTGACGTTGCCTGTTCATGTTGTTGTAGCGGATGAAGGTTCACGTTGAAGTGAGAATTTTCGCGTTCTTTGCACCCAAAATGCAGCACAAGCAGAGAGGAACTGGGGGGGACAAAAGGACACAAAGGAGGATAGGGAAGAAGGATAAGAAGTAGAAAAGTGGCCCAAAGAGTACGTGGTCTTTCACAAACCTCATGTGGTCAAATACAGAGATTACTGACTTCTATTCTCCACGACCTTGGTGGTTCTATCATGTCTCATTACTATTAATTAAATATATTTGCCATACTCTTCCAATGACAATTGAACTTATACAATTTCATTGTGGCATTGTAAACTATCAACAGGTCGGTATACTTTTTCAACACTTTCACGTCCTGCTCCAAACACTTTTCGTAGATTTCGAAGTTAGATTCATCCTCGTTGATCAACTCGCTCATCTCCTTGTCTCTGCTTGTTCTTTCCATTTGATAAGTGATGATGCTGGTCTTATATTCAAGGAACTCCTGCTGATACTTTGTTATTGCTTGTTGATAAAAATTCCAAATATCTCGAGTCAAAGTGCCATCGAGTTTGATCGCCGGAGGGTCTGGAGGTATTATATGCTTTACTTTGGGGTTGGCATTGAAATCAGTCATCGTCAAACCATGAATAGGGGAGTTACTCCTGAACTGGTTCTTGTTTATAGGGGTAAACAATGTCTCAGCTTTCGAGGTTCCATCGGAGTATTCTGAGACCCTTGGTTTCTTCGATGGTTTAAAGGAATCCTGATTTGCTCGCTTATTGTTATTTTGTAGGTTGTTCAACAAGTCTTGCAAGTCTACTTCCTCGATACTTGGTCTCAAACTATCCTTTAAATCATCAAAGAGGAAGGATTTTTGGGGATTTTTCTTCTGTCGTTTGAAAAGTTCTCGCAAAACCTTCTCCCCTCCGTCTGTCTTACCTTTAGTATTCTCTTTGGATTCAGCAAATCCTGGAGATTCCTGCTGAGGTATAGTTCTGGGCCCCAGTTGAGGCTCATATTCCGCATGAGGTTCCTCGTGAGCATGAATGTCGGATACCGAGGGTGATTCCTGCGACAGCTTTGACTCTTGCACCGGCAGTGCTTTCTTTTGTGTGGTTTGTTCTGGAAAACCCTGTTCCTCAGAATCATACACACTGCCAGTTCGCTCGCTCTCGACCTTCTCTTCAGAAAATTTTTCGTTTATGATTTCCACGTCATCCTTCCTCTTCTCGTAATTGTCAATCTCCTCGATCTCGCTTTCATCTATCACGATAGGGTCCTCTTTTTTCGTCCCATGATCGTTCACATTTACATCCAGTTTGTCAGGGCTTTGGGATTTCCTCGTTGATGATTTAGTTTGAAACACATCATCATTGAAGTTTCTGAAAGGCTGGTTCCAATGAGCAGTATAAGCTTGACGTTTTCTTTGGTTATATAGCTCAGGATTGTCTTGCTTTTCCTCTTGCTCCCTTTTCAATCTGTTCAATTCGTCTTGTGCAGCCCGTTTGTATTTTTCAGCTTCTTTCCGAGCCAATTCAGCAGCCCTGGCGGCTTCCCTTTCCTTCATTTCTCGCTGCTGTTGCTCTCGCTTAGCTTTAAGCTCAGAATCCCTGCGGAGCTTCTCCCAAGTAGCTCGTTTTTCCTTCTCATAAGTATCGTCGCTTCGGAATCTCTCTTCAAAATGTCGACTGAAGAAGTCACTAGTGTTGTAAAAAGTACTAGTGAAATTGCTAGTATAGAAGGATGAGTAGTTATTACCAGCGGGTCTACTGAAAGCATTGTTTAGCCACGTAGTATCAGGGTTGCGTGTTAAATCATATTTCCTCCTGCTTTCTTCCGATTTCAAAGTCTCGTAGGCTTCATTGATTCCTATGAACAAGTCGTGATGTGCTGGGTCTTTAGACTTATCAGGATGATATTTGACGGCTAGTTTTTTGAAGGACCTAGAAATCTCATCCTTAGACGCTGTAGGCGATACCCCTAGTATCTGATAGTAGTCCTTTGTCATAGGGAGAGTTCAGATCTGCGCGAAGATAGCGTCGCAGAGTTCAAGTCAGGAAGATAAGGAAATGAAATTGAGAGTGACTGGGCAATTTGCGGACTGAAGGCTTCAAATGGCCCGGGAGAGAAGGATAAAGCGTTTCAGGGGGAAGAGCTTCTAGTAGGAAAAGTTGACATTTCTATTTGTGGCACTCCACTTGCCGATGAAGTGTGGAGGGAGTTCCAGCTCGAATCAATCCACAGATAAACTAACGTCGCTAATGAACTCTTTATTATATTTCTCTAAAATGACCTTGCCGTATTCCAGGATTTGAGAAGCGGTGTTCAAGTCAAGAATGCTTTTGGTGTTGGTTCCACCGTATTCTTTTGGCAACCAAGAATTATCGAACCATTGTGTCAAATCACCATTGTTCAATGGTTTGAATTTTTCGAGAGTCTCTTTACTGATGATACCCAAGGTGGAGAAAAAAGTAAACACCCAACTCATGATCGTGGGGATGTTGATGAAGAATTTGGTTGACAAGAGCTCAGGGTAATTATCACCGAAAATCTTGATGATCTCCTTCGTCGACTGTCTCATATTTTTATCGGGTCTGAACATAGAAGCTCCCTTGTAGTCGTGAATTTGGACGATTTTATGGTTGGCGGGATCGGTAAAGTCAATCAATTGTAAGGATTTCTCCATCAAACCTATCCTCCAGCGTAAAAAATTGGATCCCTTTCCAGCTCCGAACAGTTCAAACAACTTTTGAGGGGATTTCATGTTCCCGTAAAGGTTCCAGGTCCCAACGTTGTAATTGTTTCTTGCAGAGATTTTTGTAATCAGGCCCAAGTCGTTTAATTCCTGATCAAAAACTTCATTGTAAGCTGCGCTTAAAGGTTGAAACTCATGCCTCCAGTTCAAGGTCGCCACTAACTTCTCCTTAGTGACGTTGACGTCATAATCGTTCGCTATTAAGAATTTAAGTAAGATTTCATTACGAATGTTACTCTTCACATGGGCTTCGCCATCGACATTGATTCTGTAGCCAAAAATTTCATCGTAACCAGGGTTTTTAAGCAGCTTCAAGATTTTGGGAATGGAAGCTATCAATTGGTCCAACTTCTCCTGCTGTTCAGACGTTAATTGCACGGTTGTGATATTGTTAGACATTCCCGAGTGCGCTTTTCCTATGTGCGATTTTGTGTAATATTTGTGGGGAGGTTTAGTCTGGTGATTGGTGGGTGTACGGGTGTGTTCTTGAGATGGGTTCTCTGGTGAAGTTCTCGATTTGAAAGTATATTATCTATTTATGTATATGTCAGCCATTATCTGGCCAAAGGTATGGAATATATCAACAGCGTTAGGGTCGATAGCCTCCGGGGCTTACTGGCTAATTACCACCAGGCACAATTTTGAAACTGAGAATATCGTTCTTGCCAACATCCACCACATCTTCTTCTCCCACTTTCACGCCCCCTACAGTTTCTATGGCAGCGATTGTAACATCTCCCATGATTCTTTTCGCTATAACAATTACTGGAGTGCCCCTCTTGACCAAGGTACAATTCCGAAATACCTCCGAGCCTGACGCACCAGTGTAATTATGGATATTTCGTACAGTATAAACCGGTATCAAGTCTAGCAAATCGACTGCGGCTCGAAGTAATTCGACCACACCAGTAGAACCAAATCTATACAATACCAAATCCTTGATATTTTCGATTCTGGTGGCTAATTTTTCATCTAAAGGTTTCAAATCCAGGTCGGATAAGTCTTCTTTTGTGTCGATGAATTCTGTTCCTGATTCATACTTGATGTAGTTCTGACTAGCTAGTTTCCTAAGCAAGATTTCGGTGATCGAAGAAGTCAATACACACTTGGATTGAGGGTACTTTAGTATAATCTTAGAAACATTTTTGTCACTATCAGGATGATCCATTTTGTTCAAGGCCAATACAGTAGGAAATTTAACTTCCATGAAACAGTGTATCACTTTTTCAATCATTTCATCGTCCCAATCTTGTAATGGGGCTAAATTGGGTATTAAATCCAAAGCTTTATGTATCAATTGCTTGTTAGCATAGTAACCACCCAATTGCTGTCTTAATGTTTCGACAGTGGTTGATTTGGTGGCTACATGTCTTCTGACAATAGATCCCCACTTTTCCTTCAAATTTCCCAAAATCCACCTGAATATCTCATCCTGCAACCACTCAATATCCTGTAATGGGTCGTAACCTCTGGTATTTTTACCCTCAGCATCCGTGGTACCACTAACGTCTACAATATGAATCAAACAGTCAGCTTCTGTTAAATCACTCAAGAATTTATTTCCCAAACCCCTTCCAAGATGAGCATTGGGCACCAAACCTGCAACATCCAATAACATTATAGGCACACCTCGCTTACCATTATGACAGTATCCGTAGGTGGGTTTACATTTTTCCGTCAAGCCGAACCTCTGACAAGCACATTCAACCTCTAAGTACCCTGTAGCTTTGTTGGGGTCAATAGTAGTGAAAGGAAAGGCCCCGATCTTAGCATTGGCATCGGTTAATGCATTTAGCGTAGTGGATTTTCCTGCGCTGGGCTTCCCTACCAATCCGATAACGGTTTCTCTCCCCATAATTAAAGATACACAATGATATATCCCTTTACTGTCACAGATGCTGCAGCAAATCCGTCTCTACCTCTCTACAAGTATCGAAAACTTTCTTAATACAAGAGCCTCTTCTCAAAAGTCTCAGACTTTTTCACTGCTCGCACTTGTTCCGCGAAAATCAACAGATTGTCATTTAATTACCAGCGGTAAGATTGAAATAAGGTCAATTACTCAATTGTGATAGAGACAGCGAAGCCGAATCTGTCCTACGAAACCATGAGTATCCAAACAATTTTCTCCAATATCTTTTCGGGGTTTTCCAATGATTTCAAGAAAAAAAACTTCTCATTATACGGTCAATGGATAAGTATATTATGTATATTCCTTTGCTTAGCTTTAGGGGTGGCCAATCTCTTCCATGCCTCGGTGGTTATTGTGTTTTCCATAATTTGCATCGTTCAAGGGTTGGTTGTGGTGTTTGTTGAAATTCCGTTTTTGTTGAAAATTTGTCCCTTAACTGACACTTTTACAAATTTCATCCGTAATTTCGACGAAAATTGGCCTAGATGTGGGTTTTACTTATTAATGTCAGTGATACAATGGTTGTCCTTGTTGACACAGACCACCAGTTTGATTGTGGTGGCTGTTTTCTTTGCCATTTCGTCAGCTTGTTATGCCTTGGCCGCTATTAAACATCAGGATTACTTGAAGAGTTCCATCAAATTCACCGGAAATGATTCATTAGATGGACAAATCGGCGAACAGGTGGTCAGAAACGTTCTTTAGTCCATAATGGCCTTTATAAAGTATCTAGTTGTGTAGCTCTAAGATTGAAATTCTCATCGCACTTTTCTCATCTCAGCGAGGACATTCAAGGACCCAGTAACAAAAGAGTGTAACGAGGTGCCAGGACCCCCAAAACCCTCACTACTATAGAATATCACCAAAGTGTATATAATCTCACATTTTACATAGACCTCAGCTGCTTAACATGGAGAGGGAGCAGATAAACGCCCCATCATTTGACCAAGTCAACAACAATGCTGATGAGTTGGTAGAGCTTCGAGGATCCGGGAGGTACTTTGGAGTGGTAGATCCTGGGTCGGGAGATACTATAAATAAGCAACAAAACCTCGGACCCCTCTGTGCTAATTGCCACAAAAGAGGTCATATAAGATCAAAGTGTAAGACTGTAGTCTGTCACAAGTGTGGTGTAGTTGGCGACCATTATGAGACACATTGTCCCACAACACTTGTATGCGCCAGGTGCGGTGAAAAGGGCCACATGGCTATCGATTGTACCAACAAACAAAAGAAACGTCAATATTGCAAAGAATGTGATTTGTTCAATCATTCTGACGAGACTTGTCCGAATATATGGCGGTCTTATTTGTTGAGGAAAGCTGACGTGGGTGAAGTTTTGCCTATAATATCATGCTATAATTGCGGAGGCGACGAGCATTATGGAGATGAGTGCAAAGAAAGCAGAACATCGAGAATTCCCAATATCGCAGGGTCGGCATTCTCAGGTAATAACTTGCCCACGGTGTTGAGGAAGTTGTACTTTGCCCGAATCCACGATAATAAATTGCCGGAACGCCCTAAAAGCACTAATGGTGCCTACGGCAACTACGGAAATTACAACAGTGGCTACAACAATTACAACAACGGTTATACTAATTACAGCAACAACTACAACAGCTACAACAACGGCAGCAGCTACAGCAACTACAACTATGGCAACGGAAATTTCAACGATTACCATAGCTATAATGACTTTCAGAGTAATCTCTATCAAAAGAGTAATCCTACAAGATCTGGAGTACTACAGCCCAAAAAGAAGAAGAATTCCAGTTCTAAAGATAAAACGGCTAAACCTAAGTCGAAGATATCCAAAACCGGGGCCAGTTCTGGTGCCAGGGGATCTAATTCTGGCGCGAAATCGGCAACGAATTCCGGTGCCAGACCCTCAAGCGGCAAGAAGAAGAAACCCACAAGATCGGGAATTCTTTGATCGCGCGCAAATTTTGTGATCCACAACCATGGACGCTGTGGGAGAATACTTCCACTACCCTGAGACCAAAACACCTCAGTACAAATGGGCGCGACAGAGTACTACTGATAAATATGGAGATATTATGGTGCTCGTACTTGTGGTGTTTCTTGCGGTGATTGCGGTATTCAACAGTCTAATCAAATATGGTTGGTACTACCATAGTAAGTTTCAAATCATCAAGTATATTAACAGATTACCCCAGTCCCGACTTACTTCTACCCTTAAAAGGACTATGTTCTTCATATTATATCATCTAGCCACCATCATTCAGGTTTCCTTTTGGTTGAGTGTCCTAACCGCCTTATCATTGAGTGAGTTAAATCATGGTGACCTAATTTTTTTAGCCAAGAGATTGGGTAGGATCGCCAACAATTGTTTGCCTACGATGTTATTCTTGACCATCAGACCAAGCCCGTTGCCAAATACTTTGTATTTATCGTTAATCCCTATCCACAAATGGTTGAGCCGAATAGTGATTCTTCAATCAGTTTTGCATGCAGCATTATATTGCGGATTCTTTGAATTCAATCATACATGGAATAAAGCATGGAAGCCGGAAAATCTTTATGGCTGGATGGCCCTCAGTTGTTTCTTGATCATAGTCATTACGTCGATTCTGAACTTTCGAAATTCTTTCTATCGAGTGTTTTATTTTTTGCATTACAGTTTGACATGGATAATTGTTGTCTGCTTACAATTCCACGTTAGGCCTTCAAAACCAACTGTATTCACTTACGTCAACTTGGGTATACTTCTAGGCCAAATCGCCTATAGAGTTATCTTAACCAAGATTTCGAACATCGAAGAAGTCCAGGTGAAGAATGTATCTCCCAATCTAATAATGGTGGAATTCCCCCGAAATCTTGTATCTAAGCCTTCATTGCATCCTGGTTCCCATATCAGGCTCACTAATCGGTCAAGAAGCCCTATAAGGAATTGTTTGAAACAAATGATACCCAATTATCATCCATATACGCTTGTCAGTTTACCGTCGGATTTCAAACAGCGACTAATTATCAAAAAGGGAACTTTTGAGTTCAAGGAACGGACAGAATACTACATCACGGGTGCCTACGATGCTCATCTTTTGTTCATAGGGAACAAGGCCAATAAATTCCAAATAAGTAAGTTGGTCATTAATACCAAAAGAATTTTGATTGTTATAGGAGGTTCAGCAATTTCATTCGCTTTACCAATTTTGAGAGTAATGAATTATCATGGAATACCGATAAAGTTGGTATGGGTGATCAAAGATTTCAGAGATATCGCTATTTTGAAATACTTTGACGGTTATATTCACGGTGATGATTTTGAGATTTTCGTTACTGGAAACGAAACTATTGACGATTTAAAGATTAGAAGAAGCTATGGTACCTTTTCGTTTGATAACGAAACGCAGACAGAGTCTTTCAGTGTTTATGATCAATTCAGCAATACGACCAACGCCGAATTCGAAGACGAGAATGTCGATATTTCCATTGAGAACGATGAAGACGACGATGAGTGCGATAGACCGGAAGCCTCTCTCAGCGATGTATCGCCCGTAGCTTCCATTGAGTCCTTTGAAAGTCATCACTCCAGCACTTCAGCCAATTCTCGTAAAACCAATACTTCCAATGACAGATTCCTTCCAAAATTAAAATCACTTAACGATCTTTCAAGGGACTACTTGCAAAATTATAACGAAACAATCAAACGGTTGAACATTCACAACAAAATTTATAAGGGAAGACCCAAATTGAACCATCGATACTATAACTGGTGTCTTCATGACGGATTTACCCAGTGCTCTGGCCCTGTGGAGATTAATAACAATCTTGTGTGCTGCAAAGATTTACCTCGAAATAACGTCACCTCCAACGACGCCTCAAAAATATGGGTAATTTCGGCGGGTCCCAAAGGCTTAGTGAACAATGTAAAAGTATGGGCAAAGGAGAATGGGTTGAAATTTCACGAAGAGGCCTTTTATACCTAATCAATTGAATATATTGATCGTATGTACATAATTTTCATTAGCTGTCCTAGCTGTCCTATCGCTTTCCCTGCAAGTATAAATTCCTCTTGATTTCTTCTTCTACCGCGAGTTCCTGCCTCATCCGATGTTTGGCTATGTCAAGGTTATAGAACAATCCTGCGCATCCCCAGGTCAAAACGTAGGCAAATATGTAAGGAGTCTTGAAATAGTATTTGTTGAGGCCTCGATTGTGACGGAAATAAATGTAGCTACCAGATATTATGCCAATTAAGGAACCTTTAAGAAACCCAAGAGCACTGGAGCTTATGAATCGTTGCTTTACTTTGGCATCAAGTTCAACGTCTCTGATCATGATCAGTTCCGCATTTCGCAACCAATGAGCCTCTGAGGTGTCCGAGACTAGGTGCACGGATGCGAGAAGTCGAACCTATAAATATTAATATATTATGCATGCACGAAATTAGGCATTCTGCAACCAACTGTCATTGCCGTCAACCTTGAACTCGTCCCCGTTCCCAAATCGCTTAAAGTTTATTACTTCTACCCTAGAGAACGGCTCGTTTTTCGCTAGTGCTACTGACCTTGATCGGGGTAGAATCTTACCACGAACGAAGTTTTGGTCTATCAAGCTTATTAACAAATTCTCTATGATCATATCATCAGCAGGATAGTTTATGAGGGTCAAAGCTACCTTCAAAGCATCAAATGAGAGGGTTGACGGTTTGGAAAATGACCATGTTTTGTAAAAAAGATTCCTAATGATGAGGAGAAGGCTTTTGCTTTCGATCAAAATTAGTAGATTCAACGTCTTAAGATAATCAAAATGCTCTCTTATAAGACCGTTGAAATACTGTAAATTCCCCTGGTTTATGGAATTATACAAGTCCTGATAGAAGGACATGAACTGAGGGGGATTGGTGTAATACTTGTTAAAAGAGCCGAAATTGGGCCTCTTTCCGATAAGGATTCCCACTGGGATAAGCAACTTCAAAATTCTTGTGATATTGGGATGATCTTTTACTACCGGGCTGTTCAAAATGCACCAATTGAGATTCTGGTAACTGTCAATAACTTGATTCTTGACCAAGTAGAACTTCGCAAGGTAAAATCTATAGGTGATGATCTCAGGTTTTGCATACTTCCGTACATCTAGATTTAGGGTGTTGATATTGCTGAAGACGTTTCGACACAATAACGGATTTGAGATTTTGAAGTAGATCTGGCACAATTTGGAGCCTATGAATATTATGATGGTGGCTTTAACGACGTTGTCCTCATTGGTTTGGGACCGTATGTTGTTGAATATTTTCAAGAGCACAGCTGCCATCCAGGACAATCGTGGCTTTCGACAATTTTCCTGGTAGTACAACAGTAGGTCGAGCTGGTTGGCTATGGGGAGGATGAAGTTGATGGAATCTCTCACCACATCGATCAATATCCAGCCTTTCTGGTTGGAAAACGCCGTGCTGAGGTCCTCCATGAAACTGCCGTACAAATCAAAGCTTTCTAGTACCGACCAGGGGTTGAGCTGGTTGCTGAGGCGGATGAAACTGGCAATAAGTCCATTCAAAGCGTACCAACCATCTACGATTTTGAAGTCGTCTACTATCTTATTGATTTGGTCTAATTGGATTTGCTGCTGATAAATGTCCTTCATGAACTGGTTTGTTGTGGGATTCGGGTCCAAGAGACTCGCCCATTGCAGTACCTGGTCTTTTAGCGGCAACAGGCTGATTTGTTTCAGCTTTTGTAGTAGTTGGTCCATCGCGCGTTATCTCACAGAACTCGCACCAGACTTCATAGAAATCGCTCTGTAGACATTGTACAAGAACAGTCCTGCTACGCCAAAGCCGCGGCCTCCCTTGAACGACCCCAGACGAGGCCACAGCCATTTAAAACACATATTCAATTACAAGGGACATTGAAATCGAACCAGGATAATGGTAGACTACGAAAAGAAGATTATCGTCAGATTACTTCCACCCCAATTAGACCAAACAGAATTCTTCAATCAGGTTAAAAACTATACGAGATTGAATGCCTTACAGAAATCTTACTATGTTCCAGGGAAACCGAGTTCCAATCCATACGAGGTCCCCACTTACTCCAGAGCATACCTATTTTTCAAGACTAAAAGCAGCGCCAGTGAGTTTGTTCTGGAAGTCAAGGATAAACCGTTCTCAGATGTCAACGATTCCATAGTTCCAGAAATAGCCAATAGCCTTTACAAGAAGATGATAGATAAGCTGAAACCGGTGAAAGAGACTCTTGAAGATGATGATATATTCAAATCGTTCATGAAAACCTATGAATCAACCAATTCAATACATTCGTTTTCAATAGCGTCATACTTGAAGGCGCAGAAGAACAAAGCCAGCAAGGAAAGAAAGCAGCAGATTTTGAAAAAAGCCAAAGGAGCAAAACAGAAGGAGCAGAAAGCGAGGAGAAAAGAAGAGAGAAGGAAAGTAGACGACAACGACAAGAGCGACAGGGGAGGGAAAAACGAGGAGGATCAGAAGGAAGCCAAGGACAATGTTGAAAAAAACGGCGATAAGGGGACCGCTAGTGACAAAGCGAAGGGCAATGATAAAGCTAACGGCGATAAAGCGAAGAAACGAAAGAAGCCTAAAAAGGCCGGCCCTAAAGAAGTAAAGGCGAAAGAAAACCCAGAAATTGAAGCCCCCAGCCTGGAAAAGAAGGACAAAAAGAGGAAGAGGAAGAAAGGACACAGCAAGATAGACGGTGGAAAAACCCCTGAGAACACTAACACCCCCACCGACTTCAGTTCTGACAATCAAAGGCCGGTTGGACCCCATAAAGGTGCCAATTTTCTGGAATCTGGGCAAGCCTCTACTGATCCAGTCAAAGCTGCGATCACAAAACCAAAACCCCCAAAGAAAGGGTCTAAAGAGCCCATAGACTCGAATACCAGGTCCACAAGCGAGCGAAAACCCAAGGGTACAAATAATAGTGGTATAATAGAAAAAAATCTCGAGTAAGCTTTAAAAGCACATCACTGGAACTGACAGATAACAATGCTGGGAATTGACAGCTGACAACACCAAATCGGCCACAAATGGGCAAAATCGATCCAAGTGGCTCAAGATTTTCTCTATATCAGTCTGCACAGAGTGCATATGTGACTGCAGCCATATCTGCAATTTACACCTTCGCATTGTGGTTTGTATCAAATGTAAACGATTTCCCTCAGTGAATCTCCCGGTTCTCAACACCGCGCACAATCAGTCCGCAAGGTAGCTGATTTCTCACTCCAGATGGCAGTTCAATTCGCATCTCGCGTAGATACCTTCATCTACACAGATCGCTGCGAAAACTTTTCATGATTTTCAAGCGGTTCATCCACAAACCATACATAGATGGTTCCATCTACACGATGAACCATATCATCTCCAATCTCAGCCATGGGGTCACCAAATCCTCGCGTCAGGTGAAATTTGGAAAGGAAATCTTCCACTACAAACTCATTGAGTACTTGAACACCAGGCATATGGTCTCGAAAGATACGAGAATATGGTACGACTTGCGGAACAAGTTCAAACAATTCTACTACGATACGTCCATTGATTTTGACCACTTGAAAAGAACCACCGACGGCTCCAATTACGTGAAAATCGTGGAGCGTTTCATGGAGAACGATGCTAAAGCTTTAGCTGAACTAGACTCGGTCATGTCTCAATTGGTCCGAATAGATGAGAATGTCTTGAATTACAAGCTACCTAAAGATGTTATTAGTTGGGGAACTGATGACGACAACCCTTTCAATTTGGGGAGGCTCAAGTTCAGCCCGAAGGACGAATTGGAAGTTCTCACGTTTCAAGTGAATCACCCCAAGATCGTCAGAAAGTACATTCACAAGTTGCAACGACGCCAACATTTGCCCAAGATCCTGGCACAGCTATACGACAATATCCAGCAGGCTCAGGTGATCCAGGGAGAATTGCTTTACAAGATCATCATCGAAAAACTTCTCAGACAGAATCCCCCGCTAGACAATCGAAAGACCAGAGACCAGTTCCTTGTGAATAACCATAAACTAAAGAGCATAATATCCAACGAAACCAAGATTCTCCAGCGGAATAAGCTGAAGGTTTACTTGAACGTGCTCCAAGAATGCAACTTGAAAGAAATTGCATTATCTGATAAATTTCACCAGTTCATCATCTTGATGTACAACCATAACCAGCCCCAGTTACTAACAAAATTGGCAGGAATCATGAAATTGTACAATGACACAGATTACGATAGCAAATACGACGAAGCAGTGGCGCTGTTCCACGAATTTGTCAAAGATCCATTTAAAGATTATAGAATATGACCACCTTACAAACCTTATAAATTAATGAGATACGACTAACTATACAATGAATGGGCCTTGTGGTCGGTTAATTTGAAGTCTACTTCGCTCAAGTTGATGAAATTGACCCCATTCTCAACCACGGCAAGGATCACCGACCTTCCAGTGCCGTATTTGAGCTTACTGTCTCTTTCTCGCTCTTTCTTTTTGGCTTGGTCTTTTTGTCGCTCCTCGGAGGACTTTTGTCCTTCCCCTTCGACTTTTTCTACCCTCTGTTTGCGGTTGCCGGCCTGTTCCTTGCCGGTTTTGGCGGGTTTGATTGCACTGCTGTCGTGATTGAGAGAGTTGAACAAATAATGTATGTCTTGCAATCGCGGGACCCGGTCACAAATGCTGATTTGGAAGTCTGGAAGAGGCAAATTCTTCTTGGAAAACTTGAGACGGGGCTTCCAGACGTTGAAATGGAGCTCGAAATCGCTTTTGGGGTCGTAAAATGTGTCATATGTAGCAGTGCTCGGTATTATCATCAATTGATCAAATATGGGGCCGTAGCTGAAGAAATGCCTCCTGGCCGAAAAATCAGGATATTTCCCCAAGCCCACGGTTCTTATAGTTGGAGCTTGTGTCTGGGCCACGAACTTTGTGAATTTCTTCACCAAATACCCCAATCTCTTCAAATAGGCAAAAACTTGGTATTGTTTGATTTCAAAGCTACTGAGGAAGCTGTAGAAATGCTGGAGATTTAAGCTGTAAAGTTCAGTTATGCTGAATGTGTTGATAAGACCCTTCATAAAGTGTTGAAACTTCCCATTGCTCAAGTATAAAATCATACTTCCTCGCTCGAGAAGATAGAGTGACTCTAGTTTGTTCAACAATACCACCGGTTTTCCCCTGAAGTGTCCTCCGTTTTCACCGAAATCCTTGAAAAAGTTTCCTCTAATATCAAGAACTACTGTGTGTTGCTGTTCAGGCACAAACACCCCCGCCAAAAGATTTTTTTCGTGGAGTTTGATCTCTGTCAGTAACGCATCGTACATCATTTGGTTGGATTCCTCGAGTTTAGAAAGCTGGTAAGTGGTACCGTCGGGCTCGAAATCCTTATCATTACGTTTGGGAATGGCCTTGTTTAGAAACCGGTAGTTTTGTACCTCATCGTCTTCTTCGATTTCAATGACGATGTCTTCCTCCATAATTATCGCGAATATGGCAACAGTAGATGAGTTGGTATGTAGTAGCGTCTCGGCCGCACCATGAAGGCGGTGGCCACGAATTTGGCCTACCACAGAGCTGGATGATCAAACTTTCACCACAGCCTGCGTCGGACCCCATTATAGCTGGCAATATTAACCCCAGGCCGAATCTTTATTCCAGGATTTCATATTCAATATCATCAAGTCCCACGCATTAACCAACCTTTCCAACTTCAAATCGATCGAGAAAACGATACAAGGCAAGGTTTCTATGATCATAAAGCCCCACAAACCAGCCACCGACATCTATAATCAAGACAGGAATAAATTGAAGACCAATGATAGTGGGCGATACTTCACCTGTGAGAACTGTGGACGGAATATCTCGGGGGGAAGATTTGCACAGCATATAAACAAGTGCTTGGAGAGGGGAAGAAGATAGGGGATAACCGACTAGAGTAGTTGCGCAGAGAAAAATTAGGTACATCACTACAGTGGGACTTCACGAGAGCCTCGCGGTCAAATACAGCATCTCGACTGGATTTGGATACCAAGTCCCGAACAACAGGTCAAGAACCCAAAAATAGCCACCCGGACGTGGTAATTGCATAGTAAACGTTAATTCGCTATCTATTTCTTTGCTCTGGAGCCGTACAACGGCCCTCGGATTTGTGCCATAAGGAACTGCGGCCTCGCATCACCCCGTACTAGCCTCGCGGAAAGATGACTCAAGGGCACCCGCGAAGACCCCAGATATGAGGCTCCGAAATTCTCAAACCTCAGCGATGCCTCCACCACCTATTATTTTAGATGCTGAAGCTGTCAGTGGCATAACTGGCTCTATATCCATCGCCTGTTGGATCATAGTTTTTGCGCCGCAAATCTACGAGAATTTCATCAGAAAAAGCTCCGAGGGATTGTCGTTAATGTTTATCATTTTGTGGTTGGCTGGTGACGTCTTTAACGTTTTGGGTGCTGTTTTACAAGGAGTGTTACCTACAATGTTAATATTAGCCGTGTATTATACCTTGGCCGATATCGTGTTGCTTTGGCAATGTCTTAATTACGGAACGGACCAAAAACCGGACTTGATTCATTTGTCCCCTGCAAACCCTTTTGATGGTGATATCATCGAAAATGTATTATCCAGAGAAGACATTGAACCAGTAGCGAAAGAAAATTCCTTCAGAGATACCCTATTCAAGGCTTTGATGGTGTTTTTGGTGATATTGTCTGGATTAATTGGTTGGTATGTTTCATACATCAAGAACTATAATAAAGTCCCAGAAACGGCTCCAGAATTGGTTTTTGATCCTTTAGGACAATTTTTCGGCTGGTTATGTGCAGTTTTCTACTTAGGCTCCCGTGTTCCTCAAATTTTGCTTAATTTTAGACGTAAATCCTGCGAGGGGATAAGTTTCATGTTTTTCTTGTTTGCCTGTTTGGGTAATTTGACTTACGTTATATCTATTTTATCGATAGACGTAAGCTGGAATTATTTGGTTATCAACTCAAGCTGGTTGGCTGGTAGTTTGGGAACATTGTTCTTGGATTTCACCATTTTTGTACAATTCTTCATCTATAATGAGGAGACACAGTCCACGGAGCCAACTTTAGCGAGCTCAGAGCCAGTGTACGGCTCCATACAGCAATAAGCCATACCTGAACAAAGCACAATGCTGCGAACACAAAAGCAGCCTCGCACCAACATACATACGATACACGATACACCCCAGTTTGGATTTCTCTAGCAGAGCATTCTCGAGCAGAACTGGTCATCTCTTGTTATTAGCGGTTTAATCGCCCACATTGATCGCAAATCAAGCGTTGACAAAACCTTGCGATTGACCTAACTTCTGTTCCCTCGCTGGTTCCTGAAAGGGGGTTCTCGTTGGTTCCTAAAGGGAGGGGATTGTGAGCTAAGGCGTTTTGAAGAACTCTTTACGCTTGAATACAAGTCTCCTTTCGAAATTTTGATACCTCACGTTCAGTCCGTCCAAAAGACCCCGAATGCAATCGTCTTCCACAGGAATAGTCCAATTTTTCTTTGTCTGGACCACCATTCCCTTCACCAACAATTTTCAGCTATATTTTGAAGCCGTCAAATAAACTGGGGGAATTGTTTTGTGTGTGAAGAGGCCGAACTGCTCGAACGCCTCATAAATGATAACCTGAATCATGTGTGTTCCATGGTTCAATACCAATCTATAATGTATCTAGTGGATAGAACCCCGTTTAATCTATTGAAATACAATTCTACCCAAACAGCGGTCGTGATATCCTCTACCAAAGACCGGGAATTGAGGCACCCGTTGACATACCAGCTGCCTAAAAGAAAGGGATGGATGCGCAGGGCCCTTCTTTTTCGGCACCTAGCCCACAATAGACTAGCGTGCCTGGAATTGGCTTGTAAACATTTGTATTAGCATCTCTGTAGACTACCATCCAACTCATGGCGTTCATAAAGCCCGTTCTCTTCTAAATGCTGGCAATTCTCCTTGTACCTGTTATTGATATGAATCTTTTCTCTGCTGCACTTCTCGGCAAGAGCCTCTAGATGGTAATCAATCCGTTAGATTTCAATTCCTCCATCACTTCTTTACGTGTCTTGGAAATCAACTTGAACTCGTGGTCTACTAGAGGACGTTTCATGTTGGCGGTTGTTTGTGGAGTCAAATGATATGTATTTTTGCAACCTTCTGTTTTGTGTAATATTGTGCTGCGTTGTGTGCCGTTTTGTGTAATATTGTCTATGCTGATTTGTGTGCTGATTTGTGTGCTGTTACATTGTTTAGAGCTGGTTGTTTCGTGTAATATCGGTGCATTGTGTAGAATATTCTAAAATCAAATGTTGTAACAGCTTTTTATCGTTATGTGCCCTTTGTAAGTTCAATGCAGCTCCTATTGGCACTTCTTGTGTCTAGATTGGGACTTATATGCAACCTACGGCTTTTAGCTAGTCTTCTAAACATTTCCTGTCTATAAGAAAGTCTGCGCCATCTTCCGTTACCTGAATCACAGTCGAATTTCGGCACCATTGGTGTCACAACTCAATAGAAGCTCCCTTGCTCCTCTGATCCCTTATTACGATTGGCTTCGTCGAGGCTATCTCTTTCATCGTCTCGCTTAACTCCCATTTCACCGCAAACACTATGGGGAATACCCCGGATGCCAAAAATTCGCACAAATCTCCGACCCGGCTATTGCCCCATCGAGAAAGTGCGACTGATTCTTTCGGAACATATCACATTGACATTTAAGCAACTAATCCCCCCCAGTTTGAACAATCGAAACAGAATCATGGATTCCGAGACAAAGAGACGCAAGAGAACGTCTTTAGTATGCGAGGCGTGCCGTAAAAAGAAAATCAGATGTGACAAAGGTCAGCCATGCACTCAATGTGTGAGAGCAAAGAAGCCTGATAACTGTGTTTACGATCCTGAAGCCTTGGAGATTCTTCATTCCTCAAAAGAGGTAAAGCCCTATATGGCCAGCGCGAAGAATCCGTTGAACCTCAAACAGGTCTCATTCCATTCTAAGCCCGCAGCAACAAATGCCAACGGGAAAACACAGGATAAGTCGGAAATCGACTTCTTGAAAGAAAGATTATCGATGTTGGAGAACTCCCTAATGAGGAACCAGACAGAAGTCATTCCTGAATCCTACGGCCGGCTCCAGCTGGTGCAGTTAAACGAACCCAAGCCGACACAAGTGCCTCGATTGGCATCGCAGCTGTTTAATTACCTCCAGAACCAACAGCAACAGTTTCAGGGATCGAATCAGCAGATTCTGGGGGTGAATCAGATCCTCCCTTCGCCTTACCAACATACCCCGTCGAACATGCTTAACCTGCTTCCACCTCCACAACCCCCGATCCGACAACCTTCACTACAGCCTCAGCTATTCCCCACGGCTTCGCAATCGTCCCCGCCGTTACCGCTGATAAAGAACCTGTTTTCCGATACTACGAGCCCATCGAGACCCTCCACAGCCTGGACGGGCGCCAGCTCGTTCAACGTCAACGACAAACTTGTTTTCGGCTCTACGACCCCGATGACGTACTATTACGCTTCAGGGGTCAACGGAGGACTGATTCTTGAAGCCTCGGACAAGGAGGCCCAGAATCTCATTGGAAATAACCCCTACGGCTCCCCAGAGGACACCATAAGTCTCTATGATGGATATAGCTCGGTCCATATCAAGGAACACTTCCGCAGGGTTTCGTTCGGCCCGTTTTCGTGGACGTCGATGATGCTCAAGGACAAGGGCCTCAAGTTGTTGTGGGACTACACCATTCAAACCAAGGAGACCAACGCTAAGACTGCGTTGATCTTTGTCAATACAAAGGACCAAGAGATAAATGCCGAAACCACCAGAGTGCTCACCTCGGAGTCCACGGCAGAGAATTCCATCACTTTGGACGAAAAAGTGTTCGAAAAGAGGCTTCTTCAGCCGGAGGGCGTGGGGGATATGGTACCGTACGAGTTGGTGAAGAAACAGGCGGCGAAAAACTTGGAACAGGCGTCCGCCAACAAAACCACCCTTCCTTTGGGGCTCACGTATGTGAATTCTCGCCTCGACAGGGAGTTGAGGCTTAAAGACAGAATCCAACTCCATCTTCCCAAACAGAAAGTGATCTGGAAGTTGATAAACATCTTTTTCGTGGACCTATATCCGTTCATGCCCTATTTGGACGAGTTCTGCTTCCGGGACGAGATACTGAAGATAATAGGAGACCAGCAGTACAACGACACAAAGCTTGACAACATCAAGATTGAAAAAAGACTTGACTTTGCTCAAATCGGAATACTTTTGATTATTCTCAGATTCAGCTATTTGTCGTTGTTCACCAACAGAAACGATATCAACGAGAGAAGATTGAACACCGAGGACGCTGAGTTGGGAGCGAAGGCTTACAAGTACCTCTTGTCCAATCCCATCACCATGAACATCATCGACATTGCCCAGGAGTGCTTGGACCAGTTTGACATTTTCCGGCAGCCCAGCGTTCCTATTTTGCAGCTCGCCTTCCATATGAAATTGTATCACACATATGCCCCCGAGGACGGAGATGCCGCAGACGGGGGATCTTCCATGGCCCTGCAGGCCATTATCAACCAAATGGCCTACAGTTTAGGGTTCAATCGTGATCCTGACACTTATGCAGTGTCTACCAACCACCAAATGAATGCTATCATACGGAAAGTATGGTATGGATTGGTTTTGTACGATTCCCACTCAAGCTACACCTTTGGAAGTCCCTTGACCATCGACAAGGACTCCTTCGACACCAAGCTTCCTATATATAGAGAAGGAGAACAATGTCTACTCGATGAGAATTTCGACAAGTTCATCAGCGAGTCTTTGGTGGCCAGCATCAAGTTGTATTCGCCTTTTAGAACGCTACTCAACAAATTATTGAATGTCAACGTTCGATGCAAGATGAGTGAAATCTCCCAATTGGTGTCCGACCTTGAGAAATTGGTGTTCAAGGAAATGGGGACGTTGGAGAACTGTATTACCAAAGTGGATATGCCCTACGGGGATTTCTCCCGGACATTTAGGACCAAATACTACCTTGCGGCCAAAGGTTTCTTGACCACGGTGTATTTTTACTTTTATTTGTACTATGACAACACCAACATCGGTTTATCGTTTTTCTACTTGAAAAAGTTCTTGATAGTGTCGGTATCGGAGGTCATGCCCTACTACTTCACGCTATTGGGCAACATCAAGTGTGATTTGATCATAAATCCCACTTTCGAGCAGTTTATCCACAAGACGAACCAGGTGTTCATCAGTTTCATCATCCGGATGAATTTCATGATATACTCCACCAAACTCAAGCCAGACCACGAAAGAAAGTGTGCTGAGGATCCCAGCTACTTGAAATATTACTTGAGCTTGTGCAAGACCTCGTCATCGTTGACTCGTTGTTTGGAGGTCAGTATCGCCGTGATATCCAAGATCTCCAACCGTTATTACTATGCGTGGAAGATCACCAAAGGCCACACGGCGTTGCTTCGTTTGATCACCAAAAAAGATTTCTATGAGGTCAATTTCCCCAAAGCTGACACCTTATGTACCCCCGTGTACTCCGTGGACCAACTAGAAGAGGTGATAAACATATGCGAAGTGACACTAAACAAGTTGGGTAAGGAGGATAAAGACTTTGTGTTCAGCCCGGAAGTTTTTGACGAACAGAAGAAGAACGGGGCACCCGCAAACGGCGACAAGGTCCCATTCTCCCCCATCGGAGGGACTCCCATCAAGAACTACTACGACTTCAACACCCCCGATCCTTCTTCCATCGACTACAACCAGTTCATGAGTTCGGCGCCAAATATCCCTGACACCCGTAGCTCAAACGGACACGGGTCAACCACCGATGCCACCGAAGTCACTCACGACAGTAATGGGCCCAGTACAATTGACCCCGAAAATTTCAACTTGGATTTCGTGGACGACGCCGAAATCGACAAGGTGTGGATACAGCTTCTCAACTCCAAGAACGTGACTGGCGACCAGCCAAGCGTTAATGATATCGAGGCCAAAGGGGAGGAATACGATATTTTCAACAACATTTCCATCGATCAGTTGTTCAAGTAGACATTTATATACTGGGTGCGTATTTAACGGCAGCCGGGCCCGTTCATTCTCACTCTAGCTGTCGTTCCAGCGCTCGTTCTAGCTCTCGCTCCAGCTCGCTCTCGCACTCACCCCCTCCCCATTATGGTCTCGTGTGCGGCGCGCGATCTCATCGCACAATGATATCTGAACAAGAGTTGGCCCAGAGGCAGCAGGAGCACCAGCAAAATGAGTGCAGACGGCAAGAACTCGGGTTGAACAAAAGCCAATTCAAAAAATTGCTCAGACAGGAGAAATTCGAAGCCGCAAAGCCCGAGTACCGAAGAAAGAAAAGGGAAAACCGTAAGAAACGTAAAGCTGCTGGTGAGTATAAAGACAAACCAAAGCGGTTTAGGGTAGACGAGCAGACCAAAACAGGTGTGCAGCTCATTGTGGATTGCGAATTTGACCATCTAATGAACGACAAGGAGATCAACTCGTTGTCAAATCAGATAAGCCGCATATACAGCACCAAGAGACTATGTTCCTACGAATTGCCCGTGACCATATCGTCATTTGGAGGTAAGTTGAAGAAACGGTTCGACAAAGCTGTGGAGCAATACCATTCGTGGAAGAACTTCGACTTCACCGAAGATAGTATTCAGATGATAATGGCGGAAAACGACAAGTCCAAGAAGTACGGCGAATTGATCTACCTCACCGCGGACACCGATGAAGTGATAGAAACTTTGGAACCAAATAACACCTACATCATTGGAGGTATTGTAGATAAGAATAGGCACAAGAATTTGTGTGTCAACAAGGCTAAAGAGCTAGGGTTGAAGATTGGGAAGTTGCCCATAGATAAGTATATTGAGATGAATTGCAGACATGTTTTGGCCACTTCTCACGTATATGAGATTTGTTGTAAGTGGTATGAGACAGGAAACTGGAAGGATGCGTTTAATGAGGTTTTGCCGCAACGGAAGTTGAGAAAACCCGAGAGGGGGGATTCGGCGAACCCCAAGCACCAACTGGCCGAAACCCGCGAGGAAGAAGCCACCGGCGAGCAAAAAGATAACGATCAAAACGACGATTCCTCAGGAGACGAAGAGGACGACTCCAGCGATAGCTTCGAAACCGAAGATTGAGTCGATCTCCCCGCCTAGCATAGTCACTAATACAGATTTTAGTCGCCTGAGGACCTCTGAACAACATAGCTGCTGTCACTAGCAACCTCTGCTTGCGGCCATGTTCTCTAGAAGTATACCGGAGGTTTCTTCACTGGGATAAATGCCATGTTACACAAAATCACTGGGCGTGCACTGCTCATTTCAAAATCAAAAGGATTTTTCTCGTTGAACGAAAAAAAACAAATTTTTTAAATTTAGAAAGAAAGAGTATGTATATCTGAGGTAATTGGGCGGTGATTATGGCGTATCGTTGGTGCTCCATGGATGAGTAGTGCCAGAGGACCCTTAGATATTTCGTGGCGTGAAGGACATCGAAAAAACTCCGGTATCAAGCAATCTATGTCGGCGGTAAAATCATAGCCTATTTATAAACATGAGACTCAAAGAAGGATCACGGGAAATCCTTTGTGTGGACCATATATCTGAGACGCGGTAGTACGACGGGTTTCCTTGATCGCGTGGGAGGTTTTAGAATCACTGCATGGGAGACACCGATGCTCACGTCATTTGCAAACTAGCGTAAGGGGTAAAATAACATCACAAGACACGATAAGAATGATCGTCAGCGAAATTTAATACGTCAAAGATATGCCGGCATACATCGTGTCTCATAGTTCATAAGAAACTCGAAAGGGTCCCGAATGTACTAGTTTCGTATTTGCTGGTCAAAATGTCAAATGCGATACCCCTTAAACTCCTTCGTCGCTGATCTGGCGCACAATTTTCGCCAAATCACATCCAATACCAGTTTATCAATAGACCTTCCTCCCTGAATATAGTATTAACCTTTTAGATGGCTCCTCCTGCAGCTGAAATTAGAAGAAAATTAGTTATTGTTGGTGATGGTGCTTGTGGTAAAACTTGTTTATTGATTGTTTTCTCCAAAGGTACTTTCCCCGAAGTTTACGTTCCAACTGTGTTTGAAAACTATGTTGCTGATGTCGAAGTTGATGGCAGAAAAGTCGAGTTAGCCTTGTGGGATACCGCTGGACAAGAAGATTATGACAGATTGAGACCATTGAGTTACCCAGATTCTAATGTCATTTTGATTTGTTTTGCCGTTGATTCACCAGACTCTTTGGACAACGTCTTAGAAAAATGGATCAGTGAAGTCTTGCATTTCTGTCAAGGTGTGCCAATCATTTTGGTTGGTTGCAAGAGCGATTTAAGGAATGATCAAAATGCCATTGAATACTTGAGACAACAACAACAACAACCAGTCAGTCAAAGTGAAGGTCAAAATGTTGCCCAAAAGATCGGTGCTGCCAACTACTTGGAATGTTCAGCCAGAACCGGTGAAGGTGTTAGAGAAGTCTTTGAAGCTGCTACAAGAGCTTCGTTAAGATCTAAAGAAAAAAAGGAGAAAACTAAGAAGAAATGTAGTATCTTATAAGCTTTTAGTGGTGTTTTATAATGTTGTGGTTGCTTTTTTTTTCCCTCTCATATTCATAAAGGCAAAGATTGTTCATTGTCATTGGTTTAGTTCTATATAATATTGATTCAAATATATGTTAATATAACTGTGTTACCTGCATCCAGCCAAAATGGCAGCAAGATATGGCGTTTGTACGGGACAACGGCTGGAATGAAGCGAATGGTCTAAATGACGAAATCCTTTCAATTGTTTCAGAGTTACGTGTAACGGAAATCTAGACTCGAAGCGGGGCTGTAAATGCGATTTTCCTAAAACTGGCCAAACGTTCTGGTAAATGGTCATCAAGTCGGCATCATACGGGTCCACCACTTAATTAAGGTGCCAATCCTTCCCGGGCTATCTATTTCCCCAAACACCCAATATGGTGTCGCACCTCTGATATGATGTCGCGCGCGAACATAGACTTTCTTCCAACCAATGAAAATTTCATCAATATCATCATGTTAAGACTTAGAACCATCAAACAAGTGAGATTTAATTCTTCAGCTACGGGATTGACCAAGGCCGAATTACAAGCTAACCCTCTTGCCAAACAAGCACCCAACAGGAAAGAACCATGGGCCCCTTCACAACAATCAAGATTGGATGTTCTTTCTAAGTTCGCTTATAGATTCATTCAAAAGGACTTGGATCAGCAACCACAGCCTTATAGTGCCATGGAATTGATTGCCAAACAACCAGTCAGATATTTACATGACAACATCGCCGTTTGCGACGGTAACAAAGGTTCCACCTTGCAAGGGCACCCTAAAGTTTTCATCAACTTGGACCAACCAAAACCTTCGACTTGCGGTTATTGTGGATTAAGATATGCTAAGGAGGAACACAGACACTTGATCGAAAAGGAATAATTTTTTCGACAAAAATCTCAGGTATCACTGATACATTCATAATCATAAACAGACGACGTCTGTGGTGTAATTTATTACGGTATAGCATGACCAATACATATAAGATAGATATATGGGCACAGGAGATGGGACTTTTACCATTTTCAGTTCAAAATTATCTGTATGTGACTTGATTCCAGTCCATTTATACTCTCCGTACTTGATACCAGTCGATCATCCACCTCTTTGACCATATGCCAAATTCCTGCCCCGATCTCTGTACTGCTTTGCAATTCACCATACATTATCTCCACATGTCGGCATACTCGCCCCCACAATCGTCTCCGGTAATCTTTACTGGAAGCGTTCCGTTGATCCTGGTCAGGTGACCAGACTCGGATATCAGCTGCGAAAACCGTAATGTTATCTATCTCCTGTTGCTAGTGATCAATGTTGAAGAATATCGGCTATGGCTTATGGTACCTGAGGAAACACCTATTTAACAGCTATTGCTTGGTACCTGTCGGGGTTTTATGCGAGTTGATGGTGCTCTACGGATTGAACCAGTTTATATTGAAAGTAGGCATAAAGTTCCCTGCCTCGGTGTTGGGGATGTTGATCAACACTATTTGGTTGTGTTTGCTAAGCTACTTGTCTTCATTCCACGAGTTGCCCAACAAAATCCTCGTGGGGTACTTGAAGATTGTCCAGCCCTCCATGAACTTCAGCTTGAAGTGGATAAATGTGTTCTTTTTACCATCATTCATAATATTGCCCTTGAGTAATCATCTTAGCTTCATCGAGGTGTTGAAAATTGCCGCTGTGTTTATCATTGGCTGGTGGGCACTTATGGTGTTGGATGTTTACCTCGTTCTCTTGTTACGAGTGATATTCAACAGAAAAAAGAAGAAACACCTGAAGAGAAAGGATAATGATAAAGAGCCCGAATCTTTTAATTTATTCACTTCAGATAGAGACATAACCACCATAGACTTGAGAAAAGTACAAACTGAGCCCCATATCAAGGAAACTGTCTCAGTCACAGTAACAATCGACGAAAACCCTTTTGTTGTGAAACCGGAACAGTCCTACTTGAAGTCGCCCTCTGCTCCTGCTAGCTTATTTGAATTTGCAAATGGGTTCGAAAATGACGAGAGCTCTTCCATAATAGCGGAACAGCAAGCAATTCCCAAGTTACCGAGAGAAGACGAAAGGATCGTTGTGTTTATCACCAGTTACATTGACTGGATCTTGTGGACCATCCTATTCGTGATCTCATTACCACTTTACTACACCCGCTCATATCATCTACTTTTGCCTTTCCACTTGAGTTTGTCGGTATTATCGTTCTACATTGCACTTTGTATTCCACTTAAATGGCCATCAACAAAAAGATTTGCTCACCCCTTGCTTATTTCCACATTCCTCATTCTTTTAGTGTGTTGGATCTCCTCCTTGATATATCACCACCAACCAAAAGGTTTCTTAGATGACTTGAAGTACTATAAAACAGGTAAAAATTATTTAAATTTGTTCAACGGTAAGCCGATGTTGAATAATGGTCAAATCCTAGAAGGCAAATCGATTACAAAATTCCCCAAATGGCCCGGGTGCGGGGACTTTTTCAGCTCGCTCATGGATGTGTCTATCATATCGTTAAGTTTACCCATGTTCACTCACCGGAAGGACTTCGTAAAGAATTCTTGGATCCTCATACCTATTCTTGTCAGTATGGCATTGACTTTCTTCATATATCCCATAGCTTGTCATGGTATAGGCATCCAACCTCAGAGGGCAATTGGGTTTATCGGGAGAAGTGTGACCTTGGCCATGGGAGTGCCGTTGATTGAGGCCTTGAATGGATCCACGTCATTGATGGCCGTGTGCACAATTTTATCGGGAATTTGTGGGGTGTTGATAGGAGATTATGTTTTCAAGCTATTGAGGATCCCCAAGGAAGATTTTGTGACTCGCGGGGTGAGTTTAGGAATAAATTGTGGCGCCATAGCCACTGCCCATTTACTTACCGTTGATCCTCGGGCTGCTTCCATGAGTTCATTGAGTTTTACGATTTTTGCAACTGTGATGATAATTTTTGCTAGTATCGGCACAATCCGGGATTTGGTCAACTCTTTAGTTGGTCTTTGATCAGGGTTTTATTGAATGTGACTTCCTATCTAGTATACTGAAAAGAAACAGTAGAAGATTGCCTGTAATTCATATCAGTGACATATGTTAAATGTTCGCATCGCGAGTCGCGTCATGGATAAAGGCACAAGAACGATTCTCTTACCAAAGGGAACCGAGTCCTTCCAGATAGTAGAGTTGCCGGACCACCAGGACCTCTCTAGAACCCGGAAATACGGACTTAAAGACGACACCATCTATGAGTTGAAATCAATTGAGGAATCACCCAAATCCATCATATACGAACCTGGTTATGTGATGGAAAATAGTGAAATCATCCTATCTTCAGCCATAAATCCCAAATATTTGCTAATCCTGGCATTATTTGACAACTCAAAATACATCACGTTGGATGACATAACAGACAAATTTCCCTGGGTGGAGATCTTTGACGTGGAGGCTCATTTGGTCACCATTTGTGACCATATTATCGAAAACGGCGAAACCTTTTATAAAATCAACAAAGGTAAGGTGACTAGCTTTTTGAATGAACGCATTGGCAAAGTCAAATCAGCCTTAACCGCTTCGAGACTAAGTAATTTCATGAGGACGGAATTATATGTGACTTCTGAAAGTGAGATAACTGATGAAATTTGGCATTTGCAATTAACGGACACAGCTACGAACTTCATATGGGATTACTTGTCTATCGATAAGTACGGCGATTTCCAGTCGCTGCAAGTATTGAAGGACTACAAAAACGATATAAGGAGTAAATTAAACAGTAATATGTTAATGAGTAGCCAAAATGGCCCCTCCACGAAGGCAAAACAGAAGCCCAAGGATAAAAAGAAGCCGGTGAAGAAGGTAGCCGCAGGTAAGGGTGCATTGGATGCATTTTTCAAGGCTAAATAACCCTATAATAAGACAATAAATTATTCACATACATTTTCTATTTACATCATAGATTTGCTTTGTAGCGGGACTAGTCCTCTAGCCAGCCGAATCTCCTATTTTGATTTGTTCAGTTTATTCACTTCATCAAAGATCTTCATTCCACTGGCCATGAATCCCCCCAAATCACCAATATTGCTAGGTAAGATTAACGTGTTACTCTCCTTGGCCAATTTACCGAATTCTCGGATATAGTCTTGGGCAATTTGTAAAGAAATTACATCCTTACTATTACTGTTGTCTTTAATAGAGTTGCTGACCATCTCCAAAGTCTTGGACATGGCTTGAGCTCTCAAGATTGCTGCTTGATACTCAGCAGTGGCTTTATTGATTTGTTCTTGTTTTGCGGCCTCACTTTTCAAAATGAGTGACTGTTTCTCTCCTTCGGCGATGTTGATGCTCGATTGCCTGTTACCTTCACTCTCCAAGATTTCGGCTCTCTTGGATCTTTCAGCAGACACTTGACGATGCATTGCTTCTAACACATTACTAGGAGGATGAATATCCCTGATTTCGTATCTAAGACACTGAACCCCCCAGTGGTCGTTGGCAGCTTCGTTGATTGCTTGGTTGATGTTCGTGTTCAACAACAGTCTTTCTCGTAAAACAGCATCCAAGGTCATTGACCCTATTTCGGATCTCATGGTAGTTTGAGCTAATTGACTTATAGCGAATTTGAAATCTTCCACCCCGTAACTTGCCTTGTAAGCATCGATAACTTTGATGTACAAGATCCCATCAAGCTCCAATGAAACGTTATCAGCGGTAATAGCGTTCTGCGAGGGAATTTCGATAGCAGATTCTTTCAACGACTGAACATAGGTGATCTTGTCGAGAAATGGAATCAAAATCGCCAATCCCGGCTGCAAGATTCTATGGAATTTACCCATTCTTTCAACAATCCAAGCAGTTTGCTGAGGTACAAAACGGAATACTGTATTGGATGGCAATCTTTCTTTCTGAAAAAAATTCAAGGTGGTAACGTTACTTACTGAACGAATAGCATAAGAGGAAGATACCCTTCCCATTGTCACCGCACCAGCGGCCCCAAGTGTACTGCCAATTCTGGTGGCAGCTAATCTACTGACAGTGAACATTTTGATGATGAATTCTCGCGAACTATTGAAAAAACACTGCGAATTTAGATGAGATGAACTACGAGCTCGAATTTCTTAAGAACGGGGAAAGAATCAACGGCAGGAAGTTAAATGAAACCCGAAAACCACATGTAGAATTCGGACAAAATGGAGAGTTGACTTTGTCTGCTGGTGACACCAAAATATTCATCAAGGTGTCCTCAGAAATCGCCAAACCATTCGATGATAAACCCAATGAAGGGATGTTGGTGATCAATAACGACATCGAAAATGATATTTTGACGAGAATAATCGAAAAATCCATAAGAAAGAGTAATGCCTTAGACTTGGAAAGTCTTGTAATTGTCACTGGTAAGATATGCTGGGTGATAAAGGTTGATTTGAACATATTGAATTTCGATGGAAACTTGATTGATTACTGCATAATGGGGATAATGATCAACTTATTGCGCTACAAATTGCCGAACTACGAATACAATAACCGTGCAGACGTTGAAGACAACATGACGGTGGGAAGTAGCTTGAAATTGTACAATTTGGACGAAAAACCACCAATCAATTTGAGTATATTGCACATACCCATCTGCTTCACTATATCGTTTTTCAACCCTATGAATGCAGAGATGAACCTCAAAAGTAACGAGGTATTTGAGATCTCGATATTTGACGCTGACAAGGCGGAGGAGGATTTGAGAGACAGTTACTTGGTGGTTACAATAAATTCCAACAAAGAAATCATACAATTGAGTAAATTGGGGGGCATACCCATCAATTCTATCGAGGTAATAAAGCTTTGTGGCATGTGCTACGAAAAGGCAAAGGAGGTGACAACTTGGATCAAACAGTTGGTAAAAGACCAAGATCAGAAGGAATACGACCGCTTGAATATGAAGTTGTTGAGCTCAGTTGAGAATCGATAGAAATGTTTCTAGGAGATGTGCCAATAGAATCAAAGGCCCAAAGCGCATGCATAGATTTGTCATAAGGCGCAGAATGACCTCAAAATCCCATCATTTTACACAAATCATACGTTGGTAGCCAAATTAAAGGCAAAGTTACTAGAAAGCACCCAGTTCACATGTAAATCATTATATATTAAGGTTGAAAATTGTCATTTACACATCATCAAATTTATAGGTCTCAAGATTCGAGTCTTTTCTCTTTCTCTTTTTGAACTTCAATTTGAACCACTTCATGCATTTCAGCTTTATGAATTGACTGTTAAGAATGAGGCAGTATAACCAATATTCAATCAATAATATCACCAAGAAGATCAAAAAACCCCCAAATACCGCTAATATTAAATGGTCAGCCAATGATTTTATGAATTTTGCATCATCCAAATGCCACGATGATCCGGGGCTTATAGCAAAAAACGAGTAGGTGTGGGTTTTATAATCCTTTGGAAGTAAAATTCTGACTTTGGAGATCTCTGGTAAACCCCATCTTTTGTATTGTTTCCAAATAACCGATAAGAACAATGGTCCAGTAGAATACATTATGGTGATATAAGGAACCAACCAGTTCTTTTGGTATTTTTTCAAATTCTCGATAACTTTCAAAAAGAAAGGATGGTTTGGAATGGATCCCATTACATCGTTGGAGATCCCCGTGGGAATGGTTTTACGGACAAAACTAGGTACCGTCAACAAAGGGTCTAATCTTCTTTCACAGCCGTCATCCAAATCAATGTAAACTCCCCCATAATGGAAAAGAACGAAATATCTGATAGCATCCGCTCTCTGAATGGGGTATTTGTAGTTATCCCAGGTCTTCAAGAACCATGGAAATTGTTCAGCAATGAAGTCTCTACTCATCTTGTCTGTCCACAAAATATACTGGTAGTCAGGGTGTAAGTCGATACAGCTCTGCTGGCCTTTTTGCCATACTTCAGGAATGTCAGTGGTTTTGTATGTCTGGTGGATGATCTTGGGAATGAGCAACGGTTTCTTGATTTGGTGGTCAAGAGGATTTAACTCGACATCCAACAAGGCATCGCTGAAGCTGTCATCATGCAACAAGGTGATCAAGTCAAACAAGTAATATACAAGGAATAATGCAATGGCCACATGACTATATAGCAAATACTTCAACTCCTTCTTCATATTAATACTCTCCTATGTTGGTTAATTCTATAGAAGCTCCTACTATTAGAAAGGAGTAGGTTTAAGTAGTTTGTTAGCTAGGACGCCTATGGAGGTATGGGGTGACGGGATAGCGAAAATGGTCTGTCAAAAGGAAGAAAAGATGAATGATACGGTGAAAAATTGTTATTATTTCCCCTATATTTTGGCGCAGCAAAATTTCTTTTCGATGCTCCAGTGCGGCTTGTCTAATGACGTTTTATGCCGACACCGAGAAAGTTTATCTCCGCCAGTGGTGTTGACTACGAGAGTTGCTACAGGTTTCTTTTGAGGAGCAGAGACATATCCACTACAGAGGATTGCATTTGCAACTCACAGATGCAACATGTTCACCAGATCTCTCAAATAGGGGAACTGGCCGCGTATCGGGAATTATGGATTGAATGTTTTGGTGTTTTGGTTTTTGTACATCCACTCACAGCTGGATTGTATGGGTGCACACCTTCCGATACCTGAGTTCCTCCGAGAGGCAGAAGCCTCCAACAATTAATAAAGATCTCGGCGTTGACGCATGATGTGCTGTTTGCGTAGAGGATCTACAGTTGTGACTGAATGTCGGTTGCGATTAGCTTCGGCAATTTATTTGGTCGAATTGGACTGCTTATAAGCCGTGTTGAGTTGGTGGAGTTTTTTCTGGTGCGCGGGCGCACTACTCCAGCAACCGAGGCTGGCGCTGGATTGAGTCACGTGTTGTGCTTTTCCTCGGTATGCGCTATCGCTCTACGAGGGACTCTTAGCCGGCTGCAAATTTCTATTCGCCTATCTGTGTTTACCTTGAAATAGCGTAGAGGGTAGATTTCAGGGTTTCATGTTGAATATCTAACCTCACTGACTAAATTTTTTCGTAGTTGGCGTTCTGGTTTTTTCATAGATTTTGCAGAAATTACGGTTTAAAGAAGAGTGATGGAGCACAATTCAGATTAGTTTCAAAGTAGAGCGTCATCTCAGCCTTTTGATCACTGGACCCAAAAACCTCTAGTTGTAACTGAGTAGGTGTGTTTCTTAACAAAAACTATTTGTGCATTTGTGAGCCTGAAACGTATTTGAGGCTGCAAACGGCAGCTCTTTGAGAATTTTGATTTTGGCAAACCAAATGGCTGTTCCAGATGACTATTCCAGACGGCTGTTGGCTTGAAGGTAGCCATTAGCTAATCCTGATCGATAGATATCAAAGGATGTCATAATGACGGGCAAAAAGATTGCAGCACGAGAGTTTCGCGTATGGTCTCCCACTACACTACTCGGTCTCGCTCTTAGCAGCTTAACTACAGTTGATCGGACGGGAAACGGTGCTTTCTGCTAGATATGGCCGCAACCAATAGGATTGAGCTTGAATCATGTCATATACCTGTGCTCGAAATTTCCTAAGAACATAGGATCTCCTTATTCAGGTTTCCATCCTTGTCTGATCCACAGTTAATCACCGTGAAAACGTCTCAATGAGTGGACCTGATCAATTCATGGCCACTCCGGGAAGTCTCTAGCCGAAAGGGCGACTGATATCTACAGTCTCGGTCGGATACATCCACAGTTCTGGATTGAGGCAGCGCCAAGTCCTCGTGAGAGTTTTGTCAAGAACTGCCGAGCGATATGTAGCTTTCGTCCGGAGATGATCACATGGTGGTATTACGCGGGTAGTCTCCGCTCGAAATAGCACTAACCGCAGCAGCATTCAGATTCCCCGCGTAAACCTTCACATTCTACGGATCCACAGTTTCCACCGCACCCTGAGCGAATCAAAGATGGATGCAAAATTAATGCGAATCAACTGTGGTGATGTGATCAAAGCACCACTGTTTAAATCACACAGGATACTGTATACAGCCCCTAAAGATTCGCCTAATCCAGTTAAATTTCTGTAAGATGGCACTACATGCTGCGTGGCGAGTAAAGCACACCGTGTCTGGAGGGAAGTTGTTACTAATGCCTTCTCTCATCCCAAAGCTTGGGAGCCATAGTTTTTCAGAGTATAAATAGAAGCCAATCACTAGACAGGTGGGAACACCCACCAAATGCCTCCATCGTTTGAAAAAGGCTCGGGAATCGCCGTTCAATCCGAATTGGGATCCATATCGAGACGCCTGTCTGTTGAGGTTGATGTTGAAGAATACCAAAACCATTATAAGCACGACGACACCCTTAGCAAAGCGTTGAAGCTGAGACACCTTTCCATCATTACCGTTGTGAGTATCTTTGGCACAGGGTTATTTTTGAGTTCTGGTGGGACTTTGGCCAAAACAGGCCCGGTGGGCATCATACTTTGTTACATCCTCGTGGGAGCGGTGGTGGCAATGCTGCAGATGTGCGTTGCCGAGTGCAGTTGTTTTGCACCGTTCACTTCTGGTTACATCAGACATTCTGAGATGTTTGTTAGCCCTGCGTTAGGGTTTGCGTTGGGCTGGATAGACATATACGCCAGTATTATCCCATCGGAATTGGGAGCAATTGCGGTGATCATGCAATATTGGTCGGATTTAAACCCTGCGGTGTGGATTACTATATTTGCAGTCATAGTCATTGCCATCAATTCCTACAAGGTCAGATGGTATGCTGAAATAGAGTTTGTGTTCGGGTTGTTGAAATTATCGTTGATCGTAATTTTGGTGGTAACTGGGATTGTCATCGATCTTGGAGGCACCCCAAAACACGATAGAATTGGGTTTAGATACTGGAAGGACCCCGGCCCGTTTGCTGAACATATTTTCACCGGATCAAAAGGGAAATTCGTGGGTTTTTGGGCTGCGATCAACTCCGTTGTCTACTCGTACGGAGGAGTTCAGTCTGTCAGTTTGTTGAGCGGGGAATCGGAATATCCTCGCAGATCGATCTACAGGGCTGCCAAAAAGGTCTTTTTCATCACCTTTTCCTTTTATTTTTGTGCCATTTTTGTGTTGTCGTTGATTGTTCCGTCAAACAACAAGACCATCGCTTCGCCAACGGGTACTGCTAGTGCTTCGCCGTTTGTAGTGGCCATGCATGGACAGATCAAAGTGTTGCCTGACGTCATAAATGCCATTGTGTTAACGTCTGCGTTGTCTGCCGGCTCCAACGGTATTATCAAATCCAGTAGAGTGTTGTTTGCGTTGGCTTCGAAGAACCAGGCCCCCAAAGCGTTTTTACGAGTCAACAGACACGGATTGCCCTACGTGGCAGTGATATTTGTGTGTGCTTTCCTTCCATTGGCATATATGTCGTCGAGTTCGGGGTCTGCGGCAGTGTTCAGCTGGTTCCAAAACATCACCTCTTCCAACCTTCTTTTCAACTGGATTGCTGTGTCTTTGAACCATATTTTCTTGGTGAGAGCATTAAAGGTGCAAGGATACTCTCGAAGAGACTTACCGTACACTTTTCCGGGCACTGTGTATGCCTCGTGGATTTCGTTGTTCTTTTCGGTCCTTTTCCTACTCACCGGAGGGTTTACCAACTTCATACACGGCCAGTTTGTGTTTGGAGCGTTCTTTGGGTCCTACTTTATCATCCCATTATCCATCGTGCTATTCTTCGTTTATGCGGTTATCAAACGAGTATGGTTCGTCAAACCGGAGAACGTCGACTTGAAGAGTTTATTCAGACACATTGAGATGAACCCCGAGCCACCGTTTCCGAAGTTGAAGGGATTCCAATTGCTCAACATCCTTTGGTCGTAGATTTGACTTGCCTTGATTTGTCCTTTGGAGGATACAAATGCTTAAAGACCGGACAACCATAAGTCTAGAGATCTAAAACTATGAGCTTGTATTAAACCACCACCGGGTAGAGCAATCTGATCAAAAAGTGCTTCAATCCCGGCTGCAATAAATAATGATATCTTTCGAGTCTTTCCTCTAAAATCCCCACCTCTTCCTCTGTCTTGTCCAAATCGCCAACCTTCAAGTATCTCTTGGGCTTATTGATGTCTTCCAAAGTTTCGTTGGTGGCTTGTAGCCTCTTGGTGACAAACTTCGTCACCAAGTGTTGTCGAATAATCAACGTTATCAAGAAACAGACAATGAAACAACAACCAGCGAAGATCTGGCAATGCAAAAATGGTCGAGACCCTTTTGTCTTCAACGCTAAGGCAATGACCTCCGCAACAAGACAGAAGATGCCAACCACGATATTCATCATTGACCACGCGGCTGGAAGTTGCGATGGCTGCTCGATGAGGTCAGCAGCCATAGACTGGCACAAAGTGGATCCCATCCCTATTACCATCCCTATGAGAAGGCAGAACGGGATCAAGGTCCCGTATGTAGCCGCATTAATCCAAAAAGCGAATAATAACACCGTTATGAACAAAGCCAAACCCGTCGCCGTATTGTTACGGCCACACCTGTCGCTGATGAGCCCCATGAGCGGCCTGCCGATCACCTGGCCGACATTCAATATGGCTGTCAAGTTACTGGCCTGTTTATCCGATAAACCCATGGAAGTAGCGTAGGAAGACATGGAAAACAATATCACCACGTATCCTAACAACGCAAAGCCAAACCAGAGTGCCAAAGCCCTCAAATACCAGGAATTGAGCACTTTGGGGTCGAAAATGAGCCTGAGCTTATTTGCGACAAATTTCCAGTGCAAGGTGGTGGAGAAAGACTGAGAAGTGGGGGTTCTGGTTTTGAGGATGAAGCTGGGAAGAGCACTAACAAACGCAATCAACGCCGTCAATCTCAAGCCCCACTGCTGTCCTCCACTTATGCCGATCACGTGGTTCACCGACAACGCAAAAACGATGCCTCCAAGTCCGGCTCCGCTGACGCAAATTCCAAATGCAAACGACCGACGTTTGTCGAACCACGTGGGTAGCACCAAAGTTGCGGGTAGGTACACCAACGAAAACGACATCCCGATCATGAAGCCTTGTGTCAAGTAGATTTGCCAGAGAGTGGTGGCAAAACTAGCTAGTATATAGCCTGCGGTCTGTAAAACCACCCCCGTGACGAGCACGATCCTCAATCCGAATACCTGGTAGAGCAAAGTCGTCAACGGAGCCGTGGTTTGGGCAAGACATACCACTATCCCCCCAATCAACGCAAAATCATACATGTCGGCCCCCGGAAATACATCGTTGTTGACGTAGTAGTTCAAAAAAACCCCATAACTGGCGTTCGAGCCCCAGGTGGCGAAAACTGCCAACATAGACACTATTGCAATCACCCACGAAAACCCCTCATCGGGGCTGGGGATCGTCTCAGACCCATCGGAAGTCGACGTTTCGTATTTCCCTGCCTCATCGCCTCCTAAATCATGCTCTATGTCCCTGGCCCTGGTGTCGGTCGCATTGGTGAGCAGTCGGGCTAGTAGCTGGTCGGCAGCAGTGATGTCCTGATACGGTTGGGCAATATCGTCCCTCAATCCTGAGATGATTCTTGACATCTCGGAGTTTAGCGACTTTCTCCGGGCCGAGCTGTGGCGACTGGTGACCTCGAAATCCTTGATGCTGTTGTTAAGGCTGCTGGTGGCATTGTGACTATCGTCTTCTGGCCGTGGTATTGGGTTAAAAGAACTCTGGCTCGATTCTATGCTAGAATTATCCATATGAAACCTGTATTCCCGAGCGGATTTGACTCATTTTTGACTGTTTGACGGATTTGTAATCAGTGCGACTACGTTTTTAGCGATAGTGCGTTTGAAGACCCGTAACCGTATACCCGTGAGGGGAAAGGTAGGTGCAGGTATAAGCTTGAAATCTCTGGTGGATTTTGAAGCCGGAGCCAATCAGATGGCCAGGCTTTGGCCTCGGGCGAAAGGTACCCCTTATTGTCTTGTGCGCATTTCACCTACGCGGCTTCAGTTATTAGGTGTGGATTTTGGGAAACGGAAGCCAGTGACGAAAGTTTCTTTCCATATAGCCGTACAGTAGGCGGGAAAGTGAACAAATGCCGACAAATTACCGTTTTAATCTCTACATTAAAGTTATTTATTGCTATGTGATTCACAATGTCATGAGCTACAACTTGACTTCCCTTTTAATTAATTTGGCAGCATAGGGAACCGAAACATCCACTCTGGCGAAAAAGTTCTTTAAAAAATCCCCAAGGACTTTCAAATCTTCCTCCCGCTCAATTTTGACGTAGGCCAACGTGTTTGCGTTGTTCTTAAATATTTTAATTAGTCCGAGGTAGTTCAAGTAGTACAACTCCGACAATAAGTACTGTTTGTTGACGCTTTCGAAATCGGCATGAGGATTCAGCTTCTGTATCAATTTCAAGAGCGTCTTAGTGTTGGGGAAATCCATGAGGTTGTTGGCGAGGAGTAAGTCCTGGGAAATGGGCTTATTGTTGGAGAAGTATTGGCGTATGATCGATTGAATGTTCTCAATGCAAATCATATAACTTCTGATGAACGGCTTGACAATGAGTGCCAAATCCTCAAAATACTGCATGTCCAACACTTCTAGGGACTCGTTGATCTTACCGTCCGCCTTGAATTTGCTAATAACACCATCATACTCGTCGTTGGGGTTATCGTTGTAATCGAATAGAAATTCGTTTTTCAACAATGTTTTAAGGAGATCGTAGGACTTTACCCAGTGTCTTGAAGGAGTGGTGGTGATGATCAATCCAAATATCGACTTGGTGATGAGCAAATGAATGACCAAGTTTTTGTAATATAATAACTCCAAGGTGTTGTGGAATACAATATCGTCGTCCACAACGTTGATGAACTTGAAAAATTTGATGACTAGATACTTTACTAAATACACAAACTGCTGTGTATCCAAAGTTTCCAAATGTTCAATCAAGGATCTGTTCACATCGTTACGTACCTCATACTTTATGAAGGTCAATACAAAATCCCACCATGGTTTAAGCAGTTCTATATTTGTTTGCTTGACAGGGTTTTTGTATAAGAACCACTGCAACACCGTACCTATAATGGCTACCTCGGGAATGTAATTGAGTCTATTGATGGAATGTAATGTTCTAAATCCAATTTGTTTCAAATTGTCACTCGAAGACAACTTGAACCGCTCCCCTAATTGCAAGAATATCTTTCCGTTCAAGGTTCGGTTGATGTTATCATATTTGGCCTTTTTATGAATGATGTTATCGATGTTGAATACATCTTTAGGCGACGCTAAGTTTTTCACCCCGTTACCTATTATACTCAAGAAACTTTCTTGTTTCTTGTCCTTACCAATCAACTCTTTGATGTAGCCATCGGCCTCATAAATCCTCTCGTATGAAATAGCCACAGGTTGGATCAAACAATCGTTGCCTGTCTCTTTGTAGATGTTCTGGAACATCTTCAATATCCCGTATTTCGGAAGTAACAACTTCCCGTCACGAGATCTTGTTCCCTCGATAAATAGCTCAATATCGATTTTGTTTTCGATGATGAATTCAATCAAATGTTGTAAGTTTCTTTCGGTGTAAATTTCATTGTTGAAGCTTCTCTTGATGAAGATAGCGCCTAGTTTCTTCAAAATGTTACCAAACACGGCTACATTCAAGTTTTCTCCCGCAATGACAGTGGGAGTAGCCAATTGAAATCTCACAGCGAATATGTGCATGATAATATAATCTACGTGAGACTTATGACATGGCAAATAGATGATAGACATGGGGTCTTTCAAGTACTGCTGGTGCAAGTCGGAAAACTGCTGGCGATTGCAGTAGATCCCATCGGGAAACATCTTCCTCAACAACTGAATGACTGTAGTATAGCAAATTCTAATGAAATTGGAGCTTTGAAAATGAGGGAAGTTCTTTTCATTTTGTGTTTGGTAGTACTTAACCATGAAACTTTTGACTTCTTTGAATCTTTCAGGTAATTGCTTAGCACTGATCAAGTTCATGTTGAATTCCTTATTGATCAAATCGTAAATTAGCGAATCCAAGAACTCGTCATTGTTCAACTTTGAGTCCATGAACCTCCGTAACTTATCGTTGAATTTGGGAGTGTACTTGTTGATCTTATAGTAATATTCGTTGTTGCTATAGATATCATTTAACTTAATTCCGGTACAAAATTCAATGAAATTGAGTAAAATCTTCCAGTTTCTGATTTCTGGCTCATTATCTTCGAGGTTAAAATGGGGTTCCTCAAATGGCAACGGGATGGTTAACTCGATATTGGGCGATGTTAATGCATCTTCTAAAATATTGGTATCAAAGAAGGCATTCTGAAACATTATTTATCTTCTTGTTCACCGGCGTGGTAGTTGTCACAGTAGAGGTGAACTCCGATATTCTACTATTTATCCTGGAGATGTGCGATTTGTTGGGTGCAATGTGATTTTAACTCCCCGTATTTTTTCCCCATTCGAGATTGTTATCATGGGGATAATTTGAAATAAACTTTAACCCGATTGGTCATTTTGATTGGTCGACACATTAGCGGTGGTTTATCGGTCCTGGAGGCTCCATAAGCATTTACATCCTTCTATGATCACGTGATTGCCCCAAGATTTTTTTGCGTTAAATCCGAAATTCGCAGGAGACAAGAATGTGGAGTACACTTTGTAGAGTAAAGGGAAGGGGTATATTTAGAATTGCTTTGACAGGAACTATCGATGGCAAGTACCATGTTAGGATGAAACGGCATAGAAGGTGTGGTATACGGCAAAAAAGTGGGTCTAACATAATTATGGAACTACGATGACATAACAAAATTTCAACGAACAATACTAATAACGTCTGCTCTGGTGTAGAATTTCCTTTCAAACAGTATAGTTTGCCAGCCAGTCTGGTGCTGTACGGTCACAACCCTTGAAGACCATATTAATGTATAGACAGATTATTCCAAGAAAAGAAACCAATGGGTCATTCTAAGAAGAGAATTCAATGGGTCATTCGAAGGAATCATTTCATCAGGGCATTCTAAAGAAAATAATTCAATGGGCATTAGATGTTGGTCATTCGCATACACGTAACCGTAAAATCAGTCACAGTCTCACTAACGCGGGACACCGAAAGAACGAAATCCGGTCCCTACAGGGTAAAGATTTACGAATACTCGGATGGCCAACCTCTTTTGAGGCTGGGAAACTCTTAGCTGCATATGTTGAATTCAGATTACTCATTGCTCCTCTCCACCATCTGGTTATAAAGCTTATGCCTATATTTGCATTCAGCTGCTATTTAGCCTCATGTTACGATTATGCTTTTATGCGCGAGGATGCCGCATAGCGTCTCCACTCTGCTTCCCCCGCTTACGATACCCGAAAAACCTAAGATATGCGCTTCTTGACTTTTTTTGAAAAAAACAGCCGGAAGCTGTCGTAGAATTGACGCATTCATGATTAACACACTTTAATATCTAAATACCTAGTGCTTGACGGCCACAGATTCGTATTTTGCGTCAGGGACATGCATTTGTCGCAATTGTGTGGTAACATGTAGGCAGGACCACGACATCCACACTGGTGTCGCATGAGTAAAAATATGCAACAACAAGGGCCGACATTGTTCGCACTTATAATTTGCAACCACCGACTTATACGGCAATTTTTAATCCAAATTTTTATCCTCCAGTCACTAAACTAATTTTCAGCTTTGGCCAGTGTTTTTTGCAAACATGTTGCTTGTTCCTAAGTTGAATGATCTATTCAAGAAGAAGCCGGATGTATACAAACAACAAGGCCAACAGGCAGTGGAAGATTCTCCCCATCATCAATCAGATTCATCGCGGTCATCATCACAAGCGAATAAAGAGGCGTCCAACAACCTCGAAGGCAACTACTACTACAGCAAAACCTCTCAGATCACATACAAGATCATCAAGAAGCTAGGCGAGGGCCAGTTCTCCACAGTTTGGCTTGCGAAACCCATTGGTTCCAATCAGATATTTGCCTTAAAAGTGTTGAAGGCTGAATATAACGATATTGGATTGGATGAATTTGAGTTTTTCAACAGCTTAGGTCAATTCCAGGCTTTGGTTTTGCACGAGAAGAAGCGGTTTTCAAAGATGCTGACCTTGAACGATAAGGATGATCATGGAATCGTAAAAGTGTACGACAATTTTTATATCAACAACTGTCGGCAATTTTGCCTTGTGTTGGGGTTCATGAATTGCAATTTGCTTGATATCTTGCCCAAATTGAAGTCCAACACAGCTATGATCAAATCCATTGCCACTCAATTACTTCATTCCTTGCAATACATTCATTCCAAGGGTGTAGTCCACACCGATTTGAAATTGGAGAACATTTTGTATGATAACAAGGTTGTCAAAATCACAGACTTTGGAAATGCCTCTTTCGACAACCATCATTTGACCAACTACATTCAAACAAGACAATATCGGGCTCCAGAAATTTTGTTGGGCCATGAGTGGAACTACAAAGTTGACATATGGTCCTTGGGGTGTACTGTGTTCGAATTGATGACAGGAGACTTTCTTTTTGATCCCAAAAACGGTGATAGTTTCACCAAAGACGAGGATCATTTAGCTCAAATAGTGGAGTTGTTGGGCCATTTTCCTTCTTCTCAGTACTTGTCCCGATGCTCCAGAGCTAGGGAGTTTTTCGACCAAAACGAGTTTAGAACAATCAAACATTTAAAATTCTGGACGTTAGAGAATGTACTCACCGAGAAGTATGGGATCAATGATTCCTTGCTATGTGATTTTTTACTTAAATGCTTGACGTTGGACATCAACGAAAGATTCGATGCTGGTACATTGATAAGCCACCCATGGTTGAAAAAATAACTAAACTTCATAACGCATTATATATTGATTATATTTAACCTTTCGCTTTGTATTTGACAGCTCTTAAGACCTCAAGCGGTATGTCTTCGTATTTATCAAAATCGTAGTTGAGGTCCTTGAACTTTTGGAACTTTCCTGGTTGGTTGATTTGAGAATTTTGGGTTACGAATTTAGAAGAAATTTCTGGAGATTTCTTCTGAGAGATCTGGTTGGAAGAACTAGCGTTGGCCAGTTCTTCGTTATCTGATTCCTTCTCTTCCTTCTCTTCCTTCTCTTCCTTCTCTTCCTTTTCTTCCTTCTCTTCCTTCTCTTCCTTTTCTTCCTTCTCTTCCTTCACTTCTTTAACAATTTTATTCTTCTCCTCCTTCACTTGTTTAACGTTCTCAGTCTTCTCCTCCTTCACTTCTTTAACGTTTTCAGTCTTCTCCTCCTTCACTTCTTTAACAGTTTCCGTCCTCTCTTTGTTCTCTTCATTTGCAGTTTCAATCTTCCCTCCCTTCTCATCCTTCCTCTTTTTGGGCAACAAATCATATGCACTCTTCATCTCAAAATCATCCTCTATCTCCTCGTATCCCAAATTAATCTTCCTCTTTTTATCCTTCTTTCTTTTCTCCGTCTTAACAACCTTCGGTTCATGTGATTCCTCCTGTGTATTAATTCTGCACTCACCAGCCTCGACGTCGTCGAAGTGAGGAACAACAATCTCGACCGACTCCACCAAACAATCGAATTCATCATCGATGCTTTCCAACACGTAAATGCTATTTCCTACGCATTTTCCGATCACAAGTCCATTCCAATTATCTTCCAAACCTATGACCAATCCATTATCGACGCCAACGTACCCTCGTTTGAATTTCACCCGATTATTCAGCTCTTTCTTGTCCGAGACAATACAGGGTATGTGTACGATATTGGTTTTGTTCAATTTAAGCCCATTTAACTCCCCTCTTCTTGCCAGTCGCATGAGATTCCCTGTAGTCGTGGGACATTGCTTACACCATAGCTCCACCTCCACCGGCCCCTTGGTGGTTCGGAAAATGAGTTTCCCAGTAGTAGCAGGCTCCATCGTTAAATCGCGCGCATAAACTGTCAACAAAATTAACGATCTGAAACACCATGGCTTCGTTGAAATCCTTCATCAAAGCGGTCAGAAAGGCCAAGACCATCGCCGATGAACGAAATGTGGTGATGAAGGAGAGTGCTGCTATCAGAACCTCTTTCAAGGATTTGAATTTGGATCAAAACTCCCGAAGAATCAGTATCTCCAAGCTACTCTACCTTTACATCATGGGAGAAAAGACTCACTTCGGGCAGGTGGAATGCATCAAATTACTCGCCAGTGGAAAGTTTGCCGACAAGAGATTGGGATACTTGGCCACAATGTTGTTGTTGGACGAAAACCAGGAGGTTTTGACGTTATTGACCAACTCATTGGATAACGACATGCAACACCCCAACAGTTACGTGGTGTCGTTGGCATTGTGTTGTTTGGGTAATATTGCCTCGCCAGAATTGGCAAGAGACCTCCACAGTAACGTGGAGAAGTTGATCATGCTGACCAATCCCTATATCAAGAAGAAGGCGTTGATCGTGGCTGGTAAGTTGATCGACAAAGATCCGGAGTTAGGGGAGTTTTTCATAGACAAATTACCCCAATTAATCATAGACAAGAATCCAGGAGTGACTTTGGGGTGTTTGACCTTGATCAAGTCGCTTTACAAGCTGGAAGAGCATCGGGCCACTTTGATAAAGTTGACGAACAAGTTGTTGGCCATATTGAAAAAGCTCGCCTCCTCGGGTTATAATCCAGAATACGATGTTTTGGGAATCAACGATCCTTTTTTGCAAACGGAGCTTTTAAGTACCTTGAGAATCTTCTCAACCAATGAGCTTTTCACTCAATACGACGAGTTCAACGATATTTTGACCCAATTGTGCTCCAACGTGGAAGTCGGGAAGTCAGTGTGTCATTCTATTTTATACGAATGTATCAGGACGATTTTCATCATCAAGTGTGACCAAAGTTTGAAATTCTTGGCCATCAACTTGTTAGGTAAGTTCTTAACCACTAAGGATAACAATTCCAGATATGTGGCCTTGAACACCTTGTTACAGGTGATAAACATTGAGCCGACTGCGGTGCAAAGACACAGGGCCATCATCGTGGGATGTTTGAACGACGGGGATATTTCGATTAGAAGAAGAGCTTTGGAATTGACTTTTGCCATTTTAAACGAATCGAACATCAGGGTGCTAATCAAAGAGATTTTGAAATTTTTGCACACCACCAACGACGATGACTTGAAGCCGTTTATCATCCAGCAGTTGATCTTGGTGGTAGACAAATTCTCCCCCAATGATTCCTGGAAGTTTGACAATTTCGTCAAGATTTTAGAATCATCTTCCAACTTCATCAATGTGCAGTATATTTCTCAGATCTTGGGTAATTTGATCCGTTTACCTAATGATTTGAAGAAGTCCACGATTCTTAAAATTTGGGACTTAGTCACATCCGACAAAAACCAACTTGGTTTGTCAATAGTAATTATTTGGTCTTTGGGTGAGTATTATGAGTTGGTAGCCAATGGGGACATCAACGAGCCTTCTGTGTTGAAACTTTTCGAGCAGTTGATCAACAACTCCACGTATTCGTCGGTGGAGCAAAATCAATTGATCAAATACTCCTTAACGGCCTTGATCAAATTGTCCAGTAAATTCACCAACACGGCCGCGTTGGAGAATTTGAGGCAATCTTTATCTAAAAATACCTCCAATAACAATTTGGAGATTCAAATCAGGTCAGTGGAGTTTCTGGAAATCTTGACCACCGACATGAAGGTCAAAAAAGGTCTTTTATCGAAGATGCCTCCTCCTGCCGTCAAGCAAAGGGAAATGTTATCCTTAACCGGAAATACAGACAAAGAGCGGGAGAAACCCAGACAAAGAACCCCCGAGCCAAATGATTTGCTTGATTTAGCCCAAGAGAGCAGGAATGATCTATTGTCCGATATTTTTGACAAGCCAAAGACAAATAACGACATTCTCGACTTGTTTGATTCTCCTTCAGTGCCAACACCACCCCAGCCAATAGCTAAACCAGTCCAAAGAACGCAACTGCCTTCTGTATCTGAAATAGACGCTTTCAGCAACAACGACATCAGGCTCAAGTTCATTCCCAAGCAGATATCCGAGGGTCAAGCAATCATAAACTCCCAGATAAACACCAATAAGCCCATTCATGACCTACAGTTCTTAATAGCAGTGCCAAAATCGCAAAAATTAACGATTTCTACCAACCCAAATACCAACATGTCGCTAGTCAACCCAGAAGATACTGTTCTACAAAACATCAAATTGGTGGGAAAGCCAGGAAGCAAGATCAAATTCAGAATCAAAATCGGATATAGCGTCAACGGCGTACCTGTAGACCAACAATTCGACTTCAGTGGGTTCGAGCAAAGTCTTTAGAAAAGAGTCTCAACATATATCAGAATACACATCTATAAATCGACCCCTGAGGAAACCCCTTCGGCAACGTCATTGATATCGTCGGCGATATCGTGACCGCCAGCAACAACTCTTTCGGCAATAGGAGCCACAAAGCCGTTATACACCGCAATGGCACCCCCAGTAGCAGGAATACCAATGTACAACAAGAAAAAGGTTTTGAACAACCAGTAAAAGGGAATCCAGTAAAGAATGGCCTTAGACCAAAATTCAATGACATTCAAAAAGGCGAAAACCACCCAATAGGTAAGCAATTGAGTGTCGTCTTTGGTGGTGCTGGTCTGTAAAGCTGCTAAGGAATAGTAGCCGGGAACAACGAATCCAGCGATGTTGGAAAGTAATTGCCCAATACCCCCAACATTCAAGAAAATCAAAACGAAATAAACACCCACAACTCCAAGAACGGCGTATGATCTTGGCAATCCAGATTGAGCTTCAAAATGGTTCAATGGCGTAATACCGACGGTTTTCTGATAGTTAGTACTCAGAAGGATATATTTCAGAAGAAGGCTTCCTGCGTCAATTTGCCTCCAAATCAACATCTCTGTGGCCTACGAGTGGCGGCTTGTGGAATAGCCGCCATATATACTTGTAATACATACAGCATCGATATGAGATAAAAATTGAGTGACTTGATCCATGGTCGACAATATGAGAATTGAATTGCGGTGTCAGTTGAAATTATGCGACAGCACAGTGCGGTACACCATCACAGAACAGTGCGGTACACCACGACTACACATCGACTTCCATTAGAGTAGTGTCAGCTGTAAAACTCAATTCTATAGGCTAATAGGATATTTAAAGATTAAGCAGGTTTTGTCGGCGACTGTACCGGCAGGAACGAAGCGTCTCGGCGGTATATCACCTTATCTTTCCTACCAAACACCGCGAAAATTTTCAATGCTTAGACTACCTAGATTTAGACTACCTATAACCAGGTTCATATGGCAGCCGCTGCCCATAAGATGCCTCAACACCACCCCAATATTATACAAAGGTAAGAAAGCTAAGAAGGGGAAATTGGAAGAGCCGGAGCCCGTTGCGGCAGAAGAAATCGATCTTGCAGAGGTTGAAAAGAGGTTTAACCACATCGTCGAAACCTTCAGTAAAAAGGCCAGTGAAATCAAAATGGGGAAGCTGGAGCCTCATATGTTTGATAGCTTGAAGGTGGACCTCGACGGAAAGGTTCATAGGTACACCGATCTAGCATCGACCTCCATTAAAGGCAGAAATTTGGTGATCACTGTTTTTGACAAACATCATAACTCCAAGATCATCAGCACCATTCTTGACTCGGGAATGAATTTGAATCCTGTTCAAGACCAGAGCAACCCTAATCAGTTGAAAATTCCCTTGCCTCCGATGACCAAAGATATCAAATTGGAACAGTCCAAATTTTTAAAGGCCCAATATGAGAAGTTCAAGAACGGGAATAACTCTTTGAATTCCATCAGATTGGACTTCAAGAAGAAGTTTGATAAAAAGCTCAAGAACAAGAAGAGTGACGATGATTTGAAACAGTTCAAGAGCTTTGAGAGTCTACACAAGACGTTTTCAGACAAACTAACAGACATCTTTAAGGTGAATGAGAAGCAGTTGTTGAAATAATGTATATACACCACGCTATCCTCCCTTGTTGCTCTATAATTTTATGTTTGCTTGGTTATAGTCTCTTCCGTGGTCCTTGGAGATTATAGTTCTTTGAACTCAAAAATTGAACTTGACAGTGTTGCCGAAGAACCTTTTATCGTTCAGCTTGCACCATTTGATGACCTTCAAAGAATCTGCAATCAAATCGCTTAGCTCCCCGTAGCCTATGCTGTAGAATTCGTAACTCTCGTCGCTGATCATAAACGCTATTATATCATCATATTTGGTATAGCTGAGCTTCTTATTGCTGTTATCGCCTGTCAAGCTTCTGATAGTGGAAGACTTAGAGTTCACCAAATTGCTGTAGTAGTAAACGTATTTCAAGGTGGTATTTATATCTCCAGGATTATCACTCACCACGAATTGGTTTCTTGAATTATCTTTGAATATAAAATGGTTCATGGTAGGTGGTAGGTTCATTTTGTAGTTCACTAATTCCAAATATAGTCCATTTTTAATTTCAAGTTGAATCAAGTGTTCAATGATCCTACTGGCCATTTCCTTAACCTTAAAGAAGTTGTTTTTATTGGTACTGAGAAGAATAATATTGATGAGTTTAGGTTCGCTATAGTATTTCCCGTCAACGGTGAGAAGCTTCACCAAATCAAAAGTCTTGACATAGCAGTACACAAATCCATGGCTATTGAAGTTAGGTAAACATATAGGAATCCATAAATCCTCAGTTTCGATATTCTTTACGTTGTTGTGGTTATTATTGATCAACCTAAGGAGCAAGCTTAAGTCTTGATGGGACAAATCGTGGGTTTTTGGTTTCATCATGGCTATTACTTGCTTAAGCTCGGCGGTGACAAGGCCAAAAAGAATTTCGTCTATTCTCGTTGATGTGAGGATAGAGCAAAGCTTAGATCTTATGGTGTAGCTCAATTTGAAGGTAGGAAAGCTGTTGAGTAGATGACTGATGAAATCTTCGAATCCGGGTCTGTTTCTAGACTGGGTCACTGTGTCGATAGATTCTTCATTTTCAGCCCCGTCCACACTCTCGGACTGGTCCCCACTTCGGTCCACAACTACATCAGAGGCTTCGTTAGCCGCCAGAAATTCAAGCTGATCCAAAGATAGCCCATAGGTCAAGGTCGTAGCCAAGTCGTCCAAATTCTTGAAGTCAAGTTCCGTCAAAATCTTCCTCAAGTCAAAATTCATGCGGTTCTGGAAGTACCTAGTAATGGCTGGTTTGGATAGTATTGATAATAAATAGTCATATAACGCCTTGAGTTGATTCCTTAGCTGTTGGTGATCATTGGCAGTCTGATCGGTGGACATTTCATGGTTTATTCGGGACACCGAGACAAGTATCAATGGGTCTTTGTTCATGATACATATTTTGCAATCCCTGGAGTCGATTGTCTTGATTTCCTCGCCCAATTGGTGCTGAAAACTTGAAATTATAGTCGTAATCAATCCGGTGAATCCCATTATAAGTTCGTCCCCACCGTTCAACGAGTAGATTGGTTTCCCGGAACTCGACAATATGAAGAACTGTTTCAATTTACTGTTGAACAGTTGTGAATCCGACCCTTTCTCCGGTATTATGTACTTCTTTAAGTACTGATTGTCATCTATGTCGTCCTTGGGAAACATCGCAGTTTGCCGAAAATGGGTCAAGCTCGGCTTGGGATAGCTGTTAAAGAAATGACTCACCTGGTCACTGGCGTCGCTGACATTCAGCACTGTCGCTTGTATATCTTCTGGTAGCCTGTCGACATTAAAGGTAGTTATCGATTGTGTAGGCGCCGTTAGTCTGGGAAGCATAAGCGCGAAACCCTGAGCTGGAGGTTTATCGGTCTTTTCGCGTGATATGCGTGTGATAGAGCAGTCGGAAGTAAAAAAGTCCAGATCTTTAGGGTAATTGGAGAGTAGGCAGAGTTTGAAAGGTTAGGCAGAATAAGGTTAGGCACAATAAGATTAGGCAGAATAAGGCCAGGCCAAGATGTGACATACACAGAAAAAGCCCTCACAAACAAGAGATCCAGATGTTACTCGGTATTGTTTTTACTATGTAGTACCTCTGGTGATACGTGGCATTTCTGATTATCGTCTCAAAAACATGTACCAGACCAAAAATACCGATATTAACCCGAGCCCCGCTATTGGGGCGTATTTCCTTAATAAGGCCTCGAAATTGATCTGCTGGGCTTTCTTCCTATATTTGATACTATCATTTCGTAAACTGGAAGACAAATCAGACATCTTGTCCAAGGAATCCCCTCTATATAACAAATCCTCGATATTTTTAGTCATCACCTTCTTCACGTCTGCCAATTCGTCATTCAATTTGTCCAAATTCAGTTGCGCCCTCTGGTCTTGGTAGATTTTCTTTGTTTTGGACAAAAAGTTGTCAAAAGAACTAAAGCCGTAGGGTCTGGCGCTGGAACTCAAGGCAGCATTACCATGACTGTTGTGGAATTCGTTGGAAACCTCATGCAAGTAGGAAAACGCCAATTTTCTGGGATAGGTTTTGTCACAGATACATACGTAGATGATGGACTGAGAAATTATATAATGGATACTGTAGGCCCCCGACTCAACCGTGGCTTGTGGCTCCGAATTAGGAGTGATTCGTGAAATAAGAATCTTGCACTTCTTCTTTTGTTCCGTCAACGAAGCGTCATTGTTGTCGTCCACCGATCCACACAATGGAAGAGCTGTTGGTTAGTACTGGATTGCTCTATTGACTCCGATCGACCGAGTTTCGCCACCAGAAGACCCCACACGCAGTATTTCGGTCCTTCGACTAATTGCTTCCTCGCCAAACCATCGGCCGCTTTAAAATTCTCCACATACCATCATATCTGTATATCAACGTTGATTTAACCATTCTTGAGTGCGAAAGTTTCTCAGGATGGATTTATCAAACTTATCTACTAATCTACCCTTAACCAAGTCTATACTGAAGGACAGTATCGACGAGGTCAACCGCCAGCTCAACGATGAGTTTAAAAATGCTGCTAAGTCTGTGACCAATATGTACAACAACTTGAACGAGGAAAAGGGGTCATCGCAATCAGACATAAAGACCCCATTACCTACGCTGAACTCGTCCCAGAACCAATATCAGGAGGATTTCACCAAAGCAGCTAAGTCTATAGCCTCCTTGTATCGATTGAGTAAGAGCTCCGGCAGCTTGAGCCATTGTTACGGTTATTTGACCTGTTTGAACGATTTGTTGGCGGTGATGGAGAACGATGGAGATCTAGAGAATTGGATCTTGACGAGGAAGCACGAGCTAGAGAACGTCAAAAAGGACAGAGAGGACAAAGAAGACAAATGTGAGTTCAGGGGAGACTTGAAAGATGTTTTGGACCACGAATTTTCCATGGATAATGACCTAATACTGTCGTACAAGTTCAGGCTTGGTTACCCCCAATTATCTGTCAGGCGGAAGAAAGACAACAAAGAGAAGGATGACAAACGGAAGAAGCTAGACAAACTCGAGAGGTTCGAAAAGTTGGACAAGCTTGAGAAAGACAAGTCTGAAAGCGAAAGCGAAAGCGATGAGGACGCACGAAAGAGGAAATCACACGGAATAGCCAGCGTTCGTAAGAAACGAAGAGAGATTTAGTTAAATTTTTGGAGTACCTCTATATTTGCATATATTTACAGCATTAATAATCAAATAAACCATCGGAATTGTCACCATACTCGAGTTCTTCATCACTCTCAAATGTACCTTCAGAATCGGAATAATCAGACTCGAATACATCGTCTTCAACAATCCCCTCTAATGACAAGCTGTATAAGGTTTCACCCTTGGAATGTGTTGATTTTTGAACCTCGTGGGTCGACTCCACAAAACAATTGGTCAATTTTGACTTTGAATGGATTGTAACATTGTTTCCAACTATGCAGTTTTCCAACTGCACATCGTCGTCTATGATTACATTGTTCATTATCAACGTCCCTGTCAACTTGACCCGTTTCCCGATTCTACAGTTCTTACCCACCACCGATTTCTTGACGTTAGTTCTTTCGCCTAAAGTGGTGTCGTCGCCTACCAACGAGTCAATACCCACATTGGCTGCAAGTTTGTCCTTAGGTGGTTGTGTGGTGCCGTTGGCAATCAATTTTGTCACTTGTTGTTGCATTTCGTATCTGTTAGCTTCCATCAAAACATGATTGTTATTAATACGGAAAAATGTTGCTAATTCGGGTATAATGGAAAACCCTATGGTTTCCAATTGCTTTGAGTGTTTCCAGGATCTTCTGGCCAAATCTCGTATGATCTTGTTAATTGAATGATTGTTAAAGTAGTTTTCACTAAACTTTGATGATTCTTGATCAAAAATATCGAAAATTGCTGTCGATCCGAAAAAAATCGAGCTGTTCAATAATCTAGTACTGACAATCGAATGAGGATACCTCCAGCACATCTGAGTTCTGATTTTAAGCATCTTGTGAAAATCTATATCCTCCAGCAAGTACATATCCAATAGATTGTTATTTTCTTCATTGTATATGGTGTAACTGATAGGAAATATTTTACGTTTCTTGTCCTCAATTTCCAACTGGTGTCTGTAATACAAAATCAAACCAATATCATTGTCATTCTTGTTTCTGTAATTTTCAATCAACACTTGAGGTGGTAAGTTAGTTATAAAGTCACAGGGCAAAATAACAAAATGCTTGTAGGGCTCAATTCCTTGTTTGTATAAGTGATACAAGATACTTCCGTTTTTCTCCACATTCGGCAATGACACCATGTTTATATCGGTGGCATAGATCTCCTCGTTGTTCTTCTTGGAATTCAACGCCTTTATCTTCAATTTATATCCCTCCAAGAATTTACCAATCGAATCTTCACTTTGTTCGTCAACCACTAAAGTGACTTTAGGGAAAAAGCCCAATTCACACCAATCCAAGACTTTTTGGATCATGGGCTGGTTCCCCACCGGTATTAAGGCCTTACTTTGACCTGAAGACCTCACGTGGGAGAATGGCGACAAGTTTTTCCCCGGCCCACATAAGATAATTGCGTGAAACTCCATTATCTCTTATTGTAATTCAAAACAAAAAAGTAGAACAATTCGCTAATTAAGAAGTGGCACTCCCCAAAAAAATATCAGGTACTATGATTTCGAAAGCAAAACCAACTGTAGCACTCGTCCAAGACTAAAATTCACCGGAACCTCTGCAATCAACGAACAAAACTTCAGATGAGATGAAAATTTTGAGAACTGAGACTGAGACTAAAGTTCGCGATCTCAGAATCAAGTCTCAGTTGTTTGCCACTATCAACAGAACTTTCATTGCACACAGACTGTGATATTGAACTATATAGGTATCAAACTAGCGATATAATGAGTGAAGACGACCCATTGCTTCAAGCCTTAAACCAAGAGAACGAAAACGCCCCTGGAAACGATGCTGCAGCCACCAGCGGCAATGCAGACGGCGCCAGCGAAGGTGGATCAGCGGAGCCAACAGACCCCGAAAGAGAAAAGGCTTTGGGCAAATTCAAAGACAAATTAACAGAGCATAGAAACTGGGACGCTAGATTGAAGGAATTGCGATTAAGTATACGAGATTTGGAGAAGAATTACGACAAAACCGAAAATGACATTAAGGCATTACAATCGGTTGGTCAGATCATCGGAGAGGTTTTAAAGCAGTTGGACGACGAAAGATTTATTGTTAAGGCTTCCAGCGGCCCTCGTTATATTGTTGGATGCAGAAACACCATCAAGAAAGAAAACTTGAAGAATGGAGTGAGAGTTTCATTGGATATGACTACTTTAACCATTATGAGAATCTTGCCGAGGGAAGTTGATCCTTTGGTTTATAATATGACTACATTCGAGCCGGGTGAAATTTCCTTCAACGGTATTGGTGGTTTGACTGAGCAGATAAGAGAATTGAGAGAGGTGATTGAATTGCCGTTAAAGAATCCAGAGTTGTTCCACAGAATCGGGATCAAGCCTCCTAAGGGAGTATTGTTGTACGGTCCTCCAGGTACTGGTAAGACCTTGTTGGCAAAAGCTGTTGCTGCCACTATTGGTGCCAATTTCATCTTTTCTCCCGCTTCTGCCATTGTCGATAAATACATTGGTGAATCAGCTAGATTGATCAGAGAAATGTTCAGTTATGCCAGGGAACATGAGCCTTGTATCATATTCATGGATGAAATCGACGCAATTGGAGGTCGTAGGTTCAGTGAAGGTACCTCAGCCGATCGAGAAATTCAAAGGACATTGATGGAATTATTGAATCAAATGGATGGATTCGATACTTTGGGGCAAACCAAAGTCATCATGGCCACCAATAGGCCTGATACTTTGGATCCTGCCTTGTTGAGGGCTGGAAGATTGGATAGAAAGATTGAAATCGCCTTACCTAATGAAGTGGGTAGACTTGAAATATTCAAGATCCACACATCCAAGATCTCCAAACAGGGAGAATTCGATTTCGAAGCTGCTGTTAGGATGAGTGATGGTTTCAATGGGGCTGATATCAGAAATGTGGTCACTGAAGCTGGGTTTTTCGCCATAAGAGACGAAAGAGATTATATTATCCAAGGCGACTTGATGAAAGCCGTCAGAAAAGTTGCTGATGTGAAGAAATTAGAAGGAAAACTCGATTATGAAAAATTATAGTCGTAATTAGTCGATTCTGTCCATGATATATACAAGTTTACATATACTCTCTTAACTCTATGCTGGGGTTTTGAATTATTTTTCGTGGGTGATAGTTGACTTGGAGAGAGCTTCCAAGTGCGCTTTCATATAAGGATTCGTGATGGTGTTTAAATGTTGAGCAATCTTGTCTCCAATGAAATCCTGGATCTCTTCGGATAATTCCTGTGATTTGTTTTGTTGTTGTTTCTTGGCTTCTTGCTTTGCCAAGTATATTTGCTGCTCTTTGGATAATGGCATGGTAGGTTTGTTCAATCTTCTGGCCTGTAATTCCGTCAACACCCGAGCCTTGTGTTTGGAATAAGGATTCCTCAACTCGTTGACCACAGATGTAGGAAAGGGAGGTACAGACAAACTCTGGAATTCAAAGGTTTTCTCAAACACCGTCTCTTCCTCTGTTGATAATTCTCCAGCTTTGGGCTCCACTGGAGGGTTTGGCCATGGGACCTCGATGTGTTCGTGATGTTTTACAAATCTCCTGGGTAACCATTTTCGGTATCTATCGTCGTAATATTCCCCTTTAAAGACTAGTTCTTCGGCGACAAGATAATAGTCCTCACCTTTATCGTTTTTGTCTTTGGCAGCCAACCTGACATGAGAAGCAGGGATCAATTTGGGGTAGTCGACCAAAAAGCTGTCTTGCTGGTCAAACCATTGGTCTTTTGGTATAATCTTCTTTTCCACGATATCAGACAAAAACAACCCGTCATATTCTTTGGAGTAACGGAAAATCGTCGAAATCGTTCCTTTGTGTTCTCCTTTGGTGATGTACACCAAGTCTCCTTCAGTGTATCCCGTTTGTGTCAATTCAGTCTTCTGTTCATCTTTGGGCAAGATGGGGTATTGACTCTCGAAAGTTGGCAAGGTGAACATATTGTTTTGCTTGACCACCCGGTTACGAAAAATCTTCGGTAACTTCGACAAGTCCTTCTGATACCTTCTCTTAATATGGTTGATTGACATATTCGATAGTGAAAATTTTTGCGAAAGATGGTTTTCCACGACGACAATATATTACACTATAAATACAGAGATCTGGTACCAGGTGCACTCCAAGTTTGGTGCGAGCGCTGTAATATTAGTACCAGTTTCGGCATTGGAGCTAATTCGCAGCTTATTCGGTGCAAATGTTTATGAACTCTTGTTCGTTGACTAAAAGGTTAGTAGAGGCTCAATTGCTGGAGCAGGGTGACACTTGATAACACTAAATCCAAAGCCCCCATAATCATACGTACTCTCGCCATCTTCGTCCAAGTCGAATTCATCAATCATGGCTCTCAATTCCTCGTCAGTTAAGTTCTCCCCCAACTCTTTAGCGACCCTCCTCAAGTTTCTCAACGTGATTTTTCCGGTGTTGTCGTCGTCAAAGAGCTTAAACGCTCTTCTGATTTCCTCCATGGGATCTCTATTCACTATCATTTCCCCAACTGCTGGTTAGTATAACTGGTCATATCTGAAGCTCTGTGTGTTCTACAAGCTTCTCCCTCAACATAACATACCAGATTGAAAGAAATTTTCGTAGGTGATCAAATTGGTGTTGTCGGTGTCGTATTCATGAATGATATCCAACACTTGTCTCTTTGATAGATCGAACCCGAGAGCTCTGAAGGCTACTTTCAATTCATGGTAGTCCAAGCACCCGTCGTTGTTCATATCGAACAACGAGAACGCTTCCCTGATCTCCTGTTTCTGTTCATTCAACAACTCCGCCTTCAAGTTTCCCAATCTCTTCTGATTTGACATCGTTGCAGTAAATCGGTGTAGACAAATATTTTCGCGTTTGTGAGACGCATTGGGTGTTTATGGAACGGCTTTCAATTGGGATGAGTGTTGGGGTGAAGGGCCAAGAAGGGGAGGTCAGGTTCATTGGAGAAACCCACTTTGCTCCGGGGATTTGGATCGGGGTGGAATTGGGGGAGCCCAACGGCAAAAATGACGGTTCTATAGATGGGAAGGAGTACTTCAAATGCCGTAAGCCGGGGCCCTACGGGTTGTTTGTGTCCCCCAAGTTGGTCGAGGTGACAGCCGCTCCCGTTGTACTGCTGGAAACGTCTGATGTCAAAAAAACCTCCACCAGGGGTCCTCGTCTAGGCTCTTTTGCAGCCGTTGACAGCCGCACCGCTGATACCACGAGATTGGAAACTATTATCGGCCGCCTCCAGTCCAAACTTCAAGACGCTCTTGAAGATGTCAGGAAATATCGCCAGAAGGCCCAAAACTTGGAGGAACTTGAGTCTCAATTAGAATCTTTGACTATTGACCGAGATTTCTTCAAGGCTGAAAACTTACAGCTACAATCCGACTTGAAGCAACTCCAGCACAGTTACGACCAGCTTGAAACAGAACTTAATAGTCTAAAGGAAGAAATCGGTGCTAACAAAGAATTGGAAACCGAAATCGAGTTAAATTCCTCCGATCCGTCGTCGTTGATCAATAGAATTAAATCGCTTGAATCAAATATAATAGACTTGAAGAACGCCAATGAGACTAACGAGTTGATTTTGACAGAGGAAATCCTTGCTTTGTCAGAGAATTCGGTCCCCAAAGCCGATTATCAACAAATGGTAGGTAAATTCAAACAATCGGAGGAAACAATCAATAGCTTGAAGCTCCAGATCGACTCCATGAACGATCTGGAGGCTATCATAAATCGCCTTTCACGTGAAAATGACGAACTCAATGCCGAAATCAATAAATTGACCAGACAATTGGAAGAATTGAATGAGTTGCAGCAGCTCGACAACGACCTCCAGGAGAATCAAAGTCAAATTGAAACTCAGTTGAATGAAGCCATCGTCAGTTTAAACAATAGATTGGCGGCGGAGATGGAAAAAAACCAGATATTGAAGACGAGAGCTCTGCTGAACTCAAGATTACCTACCCCGGCGGAGGACACTGAAAAGTTATCCAGGATCATCAAAAGTTTGAATCTCGAATTGAGCTCAAAGAATAGAGATCTAAATTATGCAAACTTTCTATTGAAAATCGCTAATTCACAATTTAAGCTTGTTGAAGGTCCTTTAAAGTTGAAATTCGACTTAATATCCTTGAACTTGATTTGTAATTATATCAGCGGCCATGCATTAGTGCCTCATCTCGGTTTGCTTCACGACATATGTCAAGAATGTGAAGAGAAAATAGATTTGAACGAAGTCATTGAAAGGTTGCTTCATCACATTCAAGAGGATACTATCGATGACTTCAAGCCGCACACAATACAGGACTTTATTCAAAGTGTAATGGGCGCCATCACCTCCAACAAGAGGTACAATCTCTGTTGTGTTCGTTTGATACGATTTCAATTGGAGAACTCTTCAGGTGAGAGCATAAAGGAGTCAGTACGCACCAATTTACGCTTAAAGCTCGACGAGATCACCTTCCCAAATGAAGTGACTGAGCGATATGATATTGACCTAAAGAACTTAGACTTCGAGGCTATTGCTGCAAGCTTGGACAAGGATTTCGCCGCCTGTGAACCCCCGTTCGAGGAGGATTTCCAGCAGAAATTGATTCAAAAAGAAAAAACCATAAAAGATTTGCAGCTAGCGGTGGAATCCATGCAGAATAACCTCAACACACTAGACAAGAACCATAAAGTGAAGTACTCGGAGCTAAACAACCAATTGGCTTCCATCAACCAATCTTATACCAACTTACAAGCTGCCTATAAACAATTGACTGAACACAACGATAGGTTGAAGCAACAGATAAACCATCTCCTAGAAACTGGCGAATTTCTCAGTTCTTCGTACATCAGAGGAAGGTTCAACAAAGATCAGGCCGTTGAGTTTATTGAAAAGGCTGGTTTAGTCGAGGAAATAGCCTATCTTCGCAAGATGGTTAGTATTCCTCAGCCGAAAACCAGGGACCTATCGTGGTTAGCACCTCCCAAATCCAAGATACATAATGACAGACTCTACGTCATATCACATCAGTTGAGGAAAATTGCCAATTCGACCAGGCTATTGAAAGTATCTCAGGAACACAAGAAGAAACTGGAGAATCCCCGATTCGTGGTGTCGTCAATCAACGAGCAGTTCTATAAGTACATCCAGGATCGAAACGAGTCGTTGTTTTAAAATCGGGTTAAGGTGTGGTTGTTTCGTTTTTTACTTCGAAGTTCAGCCCTGGGGTTCTTAGGCCACTTGGTGACTAAATCAACATCTTCTCTTGGGAACCACCATTCCAAAATCACATATATGAATACATCCACTACCGCTATCAACACGAATAGTTTTCCAGCCACCGTTCCACAACCATAATACCTCCTGAACCGAGTATATAAGGATATGTTCAATTTCAGGGAATCAAGGGAATTGTAGACGTTTTCAGTCCTTCTCGCAACATCCTCCCAGCTGTACATCTGAGCCACTTCATCGTGGAAGCCTGAGGTGTCTATCATTCCCGATTGATACTTTTCAATGGCGTCTAAGGTGACCAGCACCAAACTATCTTCGTCAGGATCAGCAAAACTCATCATATGACTGGGCAACACCTCGGGAATGCCTCCCACCTTCGTGGTGACCACAAACAATCCGCATGATGCCGCCTCCACGATCACTGTGCCAAAAGCTTCCGTCAATGAAGGATGCAAGTAGATATGTCCTTTTACCATTATATTTCTGACCTCTTCATGCTTCACCCCTCCCATTAGCTCCACCCGTTCCTGAAGAAAATATTTCTCTCTCATCTGCTCCAAATCGAGAAACTTGGGCCCATCGCCAGCTATCAAAAACTTAGCTTTGGGAACCCTGGCACAAATCCTGGGGATAATTGCCGTCAACAAATCGGCTCCTTTGTTAGGAAATAACCTTGAAATCACGACAATGGTAATACTGTCTTCAAAAGGTAGCTTGGTGGAACGAGGGGTGAAATCCTTCGATATCACCGCGTTCGGTATAACTGAAACACTCAAAGGATTCAACTCGGCCCTCAACACCGTGTTCTCTTTGCAGGTGTGGGAAACGCATATCGAATGTCCCACGTCACTCAATATAAACTTCAAAGTCTTGTTCCCCATGATGGAAGTGATATTGGCGAATCCAAACAACGAATGATCGGTGAATACCGTCTTCATCCCCATGGTTCTGCCATGAAGGATGGCTTCGTGCCCCAAACTCGATAACGACCCGTGGCCGTGGATTATGTCAATCTGCTCTCTTATAAAGATATTTCGTAGTACGGGGAATGCCAGAAACACCGTGGGAAACGACGAGCTCCGATAGAAGGTGAAGAATGGTATATAGTATACCTTCAATCCATTTGTAAGATTTCTCACTCCTCTTCTGTTGCCGTAGTCATGAGTGATTATAACAACTGAGTGGCCCAAGTCTATCAACTTTTGCGATAGGTGGTAGACGTGGAACTCCACCCCTCCCGGCTGGGGATAGAAGAAATCCGTCACCATGGCAATATTGTAACCCATCGTTTTCGCGATTTTTGGGTGCAAATTCTGGCGATGGTGTAGTTGAGGCAAGAAGTTTTTGGACCGGAGGCTAGTTGAGATCAGACTGGAGAGCATTCATTGCTGGAGAGCTTCAATGCTGGAAAGAGGAGAGGCAGCAGGAAGTAGGGAAGAATGCGGCGCCGGAAGCCCACAAAAAGTACAATACGATATATATACATTCACCTATAAGCATCAGGAGGTAACGAATTAACTGAGGTCTTGAAATTGACTATGCACTGTTGGTAATTCCAACCACTTTGTTCGCACAACATATAACCGTACTGTAAGTTGAGGTTGGTTTCAAGTAAAACCTTCACGAGTAATTCTTGTTGGATTGTATTGATCATGGACTTTATATCTGGAGGTAAGTCGTTTATCGTGGGGCCTGAAGGTGCGGGTGTACCTGGTGCGGGTGAAGATGCGATACCAGAAACTCCTGGGGCCCCTGCTATGTTTGCTGGTGATGGTGTTGACTGAGGAATACCTGCGGATGGTTGTGTAGGTTTCGCAGCTGGATGACCATCAGGCTTGAAGTTCGTTGGATATCGGATGATCAAAGAATCGCTGGCAACAATCATTGTTCCGTTGGGACCTGGAAGCACCACAAAGCACCTATCGAACCCTTTATCCATCAAGGGGATCCTCTTGCTTCTTCCATACTTTTTAGGCCCAGAAGGCTCGGTTATTTCTGGTTGTGCTGTCTCTTGGAATGTTCCGTGTAAGTTGATTATTATTCCACCCAATTGGTGGAATCTGAACGCTTCCATGGAGAAAATGTGAGGTTTAGGGATTAACTCGTGTTTCAGCTTAGGCAATTGGTTGAAAACATTCAATATTTGATCTTTACCTGTGGCAAGTTTACTCATTTTCATCTTTAATGCAGAAATCCTCGTCAAATTCCTCGACTGGTTCAAGTAGTAACCGAAATCTAGCTGGGTGCCATTCAAGTCATGAGGATTGGACATATCTACCGACAACGAAAATTGAGACTCATTTTGGTACAACTGAATCAAGTTGGAGCGATTAGTATCCCACAAGTTGTAAAAGTTGGTAATGAAATTGGTCGAGATGCCTTGAATTTCACTGTCCTCAAAAAACATAGACTGATAGTTACTGAATGGGAAAGTCAAGTTGCTCAAAAGCTTTGCCTCGTCCCTCAAAACTTCTCCATTCAATATAGCCAATCGAGGAAACAATTTCATGAGTTCGCTTTTGATCATATTTGCATCGACGGTGTTCAACACCGGGTTGCCGGAGATTATCATCTCTCTTGTGTAATTGAGCTTGTGTTTCCATATTTCAAACACCTTCAACCGCCCCAAATTGTTGTTCATTAGCGACAAATTCACCAATTTAGGGAAGGTTTGAGGTAAACTTGAAATCGTCGACAAGTCACTTAGACTATTGCCACTCAAATCTACACTTTCCACGTCAATTTTCAAATCACCGGCGATCTTCATCAATGCTGGGAAGAATTTCGACGTGGTGGAGATCGTTGCAAAGAATCCTTGTTGACTTAAGTTGACATCATTTTGCACGTTGGATAGGTTCAACATCTTGGAATTGGTGTCATAGCGAGACTTCAAGAACACTGTCATGATTTCGATGGTATTTCCCTTTTTGGCATCGCCGAAACCGTTCTGGGAGCCTCCGCTACCGAAACTCTTGGATATCTTCAATGATTGACCGGCAAATTTGACCCCGGACCAGTTCAACAAGTCGCTGGCCTCTTTCTCGGACTTCACGTATCCCTTAATGTTTCCGTTGGCTTCAATACTAGAATTCGTCACCACTATCCTACATTTCCTCGATATGAAGTTTATACAATCTTCCATAGATGCCCCGTTCCATCCGCCGATTTCTACCGGGACTGAGTTGGCGGACACAAATTGGCTGATATTCTGCTGACTTGGCTGGCCACCGAATGATCGTTGGTTGGAATTGTATCCTCCTCTTCCTTGGTAACTGTTGTAGTTGCCTCTTCCTCTACCACGATAACTCATTGTCAAATTTTTCAGTCTCACTGCGATTTGGTGTAAAATTAGTAGACCAGAGTATCGGGTGCCAAAGGGGCAATGATGCCGCTGCGCTTGTGTCAGGGGATGGTAAAGGTATGTGGCTAGTCCTGGAGAAGTTTAAGGGGTAAATTAGGAGGGTTGGGCGTGGAAAGGCCAAAAGAGTGTTTTGTACTGAGACCATTGGGCCCTCTGATCGGACTCCAGTGGTGATATTCACGGAGTTCTTGACTTCAGGGCTGTAAATGATGTACATGGCCCGGTTCGCGGTCGATGGGTAGACGTCGTCTCAGAAAAAGGTAAAAACCCGGTTCTACGAGCAGATTGGGAGCTATACGACGAGAAGACGATGCAAGTATCACTGTAGCTGGTACGACGATTCTGGGTTGACGGAGCACAAGCCTCAACGCCAATCGTCTCATCAGCAGAGGTTCCGGCCCCAAAACCACATAAAGAGTAGAGATTATAAAGTAAGCTATCAATTCCAAAGAACTATCGATTCGTATCAGCCCAATCAATTGCCTAAATCGGCCTCGTTATGTAAAGTACCTACCACCTTATACTTCATCTCGAAGTGATCCTCCCAGCTGTTTAAACTCTCGACCTCTTCCTCCGTCAAGTCGGACAATAAGTCGAGGGGCTGGTTTAAGGGCGTTAACATCTCTAAATCGAACGAATTCTTTGCCAAGCCTCGAGAAGCATCTCTACCGGCAAAATTCTCATAGGGGCCTCCCGGACCATAAAAGCTGGCCCCCTGGCTGACATCGTAAACCTTGCCCTTGACTGCCATGAAGATTTTGGGGTGATCGGACCCATTATACTTTTGTAAGGTCAATGGGGTGAATTTTCCTTCTACAACTGCAGGATCGCTGACATTGGCTTTCAAGGGGTCTACCTGATTAGTTGACACAATATCAACAATCAAGTCCTTCAAAAAGTACACAATTACTAGGATGACAATTACAGTGGTGATCATTGGAAATTTTCACGAGAGACTAAAGTGGGGCATAAATGGTGCTGTCAGCTGATAATCCTGGGATTGAACCTCAATAGCACAAAATTCGGCTATAAAAGTCGAGATATGAAGGAGAGTTCTCGTTAAACGAGGCAGCAGAGGCTCGAACGCTGGCTTGGGGGATACAGTGCTGCAGCGAACGGGGGAGAAAGAGTGAGCATTATTCTCAAGATGCCTTCGATCAACTTGGATGATTTGACCACCAACAATTTAGGGGTGTTTCGTAAGATCAACGACGTGTCTTTGCCGGTAAAATACAGTGACGACTGGTACAAGAACTCCTTTGACAATGACCGGATCGTTAAATTGGCGTTCTACTCCGAGTTACCTGTGGGAGCCATCAAAGGAAAGCTATTGAATATCGAGTCATTCCAAGGCAATTTCGACAACTTCAACAATTACAAGCTCGTGGCCAATTCTATACCTAACGTGGTTTACTTGGAGACGTTGGCGGTGTTGGAAAGCTACTGGAACTTGGGAATCGGTGAACAATTGCTCAATCATTTGGTGGAAGAGACCAAAACCAGGTTTATCCACGAGATAATCGTCCATGTTCACGTGGAAAACACTCATGCGGTTGCGTGGTATAAGAAAAAGGGGTTCGCCGAGAAGGACGTGGTAAAAGACTACTACAAGGTTCAAAACTTGACCAATCCTGATGCTTATATATTATCTTTGAAAATTTAATAGACAGAATAGTAGCTTGGTTTACTCTTCATCTTCATCTTCGGTATCGGTGTTGATATCGGTGAACTCCTCGTCACTGGCTTCTACGTCCTCATCGTTTTCATCGATCTCCTGTATTTTTTTGACTTTTCCTCCTCTCAATGCTGATAATGCCCCTGCCAAGGTGTCTTCATCGGGGTCCGAAATATCGCTATCACTATCTTCATCGTCGTCGATTTCTTTGCCCAAAATTTTGTCCTTATTGATAGGTGGTGGAGGGGGGACCTTTACCTCCATTTGAACTGGAATATCCACATCTACTCCGAAATAGGCGTTATTTTTCAATATGAGTCTGTAGATATATGTTCCGGGAGCAGATGGTGTTGGTTGGGTCACAGGAACATTGAAGTTGTTTAATTTCAACATCCCCTTACCGTCGTTTACGTTTCCTTTGATCCACTCGTCCTGAGTCAACTCTATGTTGCTCAAATCGGCGTTGGTTAGTTTGATGATGGGTGATCCTTCAACGATTTTATTATCTGTTTGGTTAATCAATATACCAGACCAATTGTTACGGACATCTTCAGGAAAGAAGGGGCTGTAGCTAAGTGGTAATTGGTTCGCATACTTGTTGACCACGGTTGGATCCTTGAGATACTCGATATTCTCATTGAAATTGTCTTCAATTTGGTGTTTATCCAAATCAGGACATGACTTTAATTTGGGTGATTTAACCAAGAATTTTAAGTTGATATGAGCCTTAGCTGCTGGCGGAACTATGGTTTCCCCTGGGACTTTGAATTCACTCGATAAAATCCTCAAACTGGCGATTTTTCTAGCAACTTCCAAGCATTTAGCCAATTTCTTTTCATCGTTGATACCCAAGGTTTTCTTCAACTCGTCAGTGGTCAAGGTGAAAAGCTTTCCCAATTTTTTGACTGGTTGGTTCTCGACCACTTCACGGTCAACATACGGTAATTGCAAAAGATCGTGGTGCTTCCCGGTCAATTTGACTGCCTGTATAATTGACTTCTGTAATTGCATCGCAGCCAAAATGACATCGTACTGTCTGAAAAAGATAGCAATCTCGAGGAATTTTTCGATAAGATCGGGGATTGTGGTGACAACATCAAAGGTTTTGGGGTGCACATTGTTGAATTCTCTAGCAGTATAATTTTCGATGATTTTGTTGTACTCGACCTCAGTGATGCCAAATTTTTGGATTTCGAATGTCTTGAACAATAAAGATAAAAGAAACTTGCTGGTAATAACTTTACCAGGATTTCTTTCCGTCAAGAACTTTGTAAACACATCGGCGGACTTGACATGCAAGCCATGACTGGTGTATGATTTGACATTGTTCCACCAACTACCAACGATCAAAGGTAATAAAACACCGATCAACACGATATAGAATCCTATCATAGCTAACGAGGTATTTCCTTCCACCAACCACTTGGGTAAAGCAATTCCGTTGGTTACCTCCTGTTTACCATCTGGATGGCCGTATTTCAAGAAATTCTCCCTGGTTACTTCGTCCGTCAACGCTTTGTATGCTTTGTTCAAAATTACAAACTCCTGCTCCATCTTTTCTCTTTCCTCGGCAGATATGTTCTTGGGTATCTTATCTGGGTGGTATACGAGCGACAATTTTCTGTAGTGACTCTTAATTTGTCTATCTGACGAAGAAGAACTAATGCCCAAGATTTCATATGGGTCGAATATCAGGGTCATATCAGCGGATTTAGTCATGTAGACCGTCAAGTAGAAAACCAAACCCCATCCCAACACAATGAACACCAATGTCTTGTTGAAAACTCTTGATCTGGTTGAAGTTTTAACTTTTGGCAACCCAAGACTCTCACTATTTTCCACAATTGATCCCTTGATTTTGCTGTTTGTTTTAATGATTGATTCCTCGTGGTAAATTATATGGTAAACATAATTTACAGTGACTGGCAACAATATCACCAGGAGTATGGCAATCAAAAAATAGGGCCACACTTCACCTTGTTCGTCATAAGAGTATTCAGACATGTTGATGAAAATTTTACGCACTACCGTGTTCACTGAACTCGCGCGAAAGATCCATGATATTTAGTGAGTGAAAGTCGTGAGCAGAGTGGATTCCTGCGATAGCGATGGTGCGAATGGGCTGGAGCTAATGAGTTTGTCGATAAAACGATTAGTTGCGTCACTTTCTACTTCATACTTATTCCACTACTTCTGACGGTTAAATGGTAAAATCACATACAAGGCCAAACGTGTTTGACATACAGCCAAACGTGTTTGACATACAAAGCCAAACGTGTTTCACATTCTTCGAATTAGAGGTGAGTTGGAGGGGATTATACATGATGCAGTGAACTACTAGAACTGAACATGAATTAAAATATTCTAATGGTGGAATAATCTAATAGGATTCTCAACATAAACGATATCATGAGAATCGGCAGCAGCGAACACAGCTTTATCCATAACACTACCTGAAGGGGCAGTGATGAACTTGACTCCTGATCTAGCAGCTCTATAAACATTATCAGGGAATGGGAAGAAAGCATCGGAAGATAATGCTACATTAGTATTCTTGGACAACCATTCGGTTCTTTCTTCAGCAGTCAAAGGTTCAGGAACCTCAACGAATTTGGCTTCGTATTCTGATTTTTCGGGCTCAGTAGTGGGGATTTGATTGGTGACAAACAAATCAATGGCGTTGGATTTGTCTGGTCTCTTGGTACCTTTGGCCCATTTGAATCCCAACACTCTTGGATGCTGTCTCAACCACCAATTATCAGCCTTGTCACCTGCTAATCTGGTACAGTGAATTCTACTTTGTTGGCCAGCTCCTAACCCAATAACCATACCATTTTTGGTGTAACAGACAGAATTCGATTGAGTGTATTTTAAGGCAATAGTTGCAACAGTTAAATCCACCTTACCTTGTTCAGTTAAGTTTTTGTTTTTTGAAATAATATCTTTGAAGGTAGTGTTTTTGAAAATGGCATCATTTCTCTTTTGTTGTAAGGTTATTCCATATACTTGTCTTGATTCTAAAGTACCAGGGTTGTAATTAGGGTCGATTTGCAAAATACAATATTTACCTCCCTTTTTCTTCTTTAAGATCTCCAAGGCCTCTGGTTCGTATCCGGGTGCAATGACACCATCACTGACTTCTTTACCAATTATCTGGGCGGTAGGTAAGTCAACAATGTTCGATAAAGCAATGAAATCGCCAAAGCTAGACATTCTATCAGCACCTCTAGCTCTGGCATAGGCATTTGCCAATGGAGATAAGTTTTCAATATCTTCCACAAAGTAAATCTTCTTTTCTACATCGCTCAATGGTAAACCAATGGCAGCACCGGCCGGGGACACATGTTTGAAACTGGCAGCGGCTGGTAAATTCAATGAAGCAGATAATTCCTTGACTAAAGGCCAAGAATTCAAAGCATCCAATAAGTTGATGTATCCTGGAGATCCTCCCAATACTTTGAATGGCAAATCACCTTGTTCAACGAAAGCTTGGGCAGGCTTTTGGTGAGGATTTGCACCATACCTCAATGGCAATTGACTGATATTTTCACTATATTGTTTTCTGAAGAAGTCGGAAATAGTGACATCATATTCAGCGGTGTGTTCGAAAGCTTTCAAGGCAAGTCTGTTTCTGGTTTCAGCGGAGATTTCTCCGGATTTCAATTCCTGCAAAAATCCAGCATAATCACTTGCATCGGATAAAATAACGACTCTTTTGTGGTTCTTTGCCGCAGCTCTCAATAAAGTCACTCCACCAATATCAATTTCCTCGACTGCTTCGTCAATGGTCACCGCTATTTTCGAAACAGTTTCTTTGAAAGGATATAAGTTGCACACGACAAAATCGATCTTTCCAATCCCTTGTGCATGCAAATCGGCTTCGTCACTTTCCAAGTCTCTAGCTAAGATTCCACCGTGGACAGCAGGATGCAAAGTTTTGACTCTACCTCCTAACATTTCGGGAACATGAGTAATGGTGGAGATATCCTCAACTGGAAATCCAGCCTCTTTAACTAACTTGGCAGTACCACCAGAAGCCAAAATTCTGACATTAGCGGAAACTAAACCTTTAGCCAAATCTAACAATCCGGTTTTATCGTAAACTGATAAGATAGCTGTTTTACTGTAAGCCATAGTAATGGATAAAATTCGATAAATTAATTAATTGAGGGTGAGAATTTATTGAGAACGATAGAGTCACCAGAGTCACATTTTTATTGAAGCAGAATATTATTTTTGAGCCCATTGGCAGTGATTAGGACTGAAGACTGTAAAATGGATGATAATGTAGATGGTATGGTAGATGATATGGTAGATTTGTGACTTTGTTTGGGTGTTGAGTGGATTTTGTACCACTTCCAGAATGAGTATTGTTTCTAACCACCTTTAAGGAGCTTTCAACAACCTAAGGTCTGTTGGAAGACATGAAAGAAGACAAGAAACTTTGGACCACCCTGTGAACCCAGAAGACTAATCATGGCCACTTTACGCCGTCAATTCTCGTTGTTCACGTCAAAGGAAACAAATCTTCGGTGAAATCTTACGGAGCTCAGCACTTGAAGTATCTCCCGTAATCGAGCTCTGTCACAGCTTCGAAGCCAACTCAGTCCAATTTCTAGAGGCTAATCCTGAAATTTGTACTGGTAAGTGCAATCTTTCAGTAAAGCGTGGCAATGAGTTGGGAGTTTCCCCACACGAATTAGCTTGTTTGATTGTAACAAACGAGAGGCTGGTGTGCTAGATGTGTAACAAAAAATCTCTTCTCCTCTAGCTATTCAGCATGGCTTTTTACCTAGTCTGGCAGTACTTCAGATATATCCATAAGTTGTGAGGAGGTCCAAGTTTCTCTTTGCGTTGAGTTCTGGACTACATAGACGCCAGCCACAATGCCGTTAATTAGAATCCATAACGAACCAGCAGAGGATGAAATAAGGAATATTAATATGTATTAATACACATCAAATTAGTAAAAAAATCCCAAAGGGAAACAAAGCTAACTTGATTATTTTCTGTATCTCCATAAAGACAAAGTGTTGTGTTTTTTCCAAGTGTGGAATTTACCGGCTTTGGTATGGTTGTACAAGTGACCTTTGTTGATACCTCTAGATTTCTTACCAGCAGAAGTAAGACCTCTTGATTCTCTGTGTTTGTGAACTGGGTTAACAATCCAGTTGTATCTAGCATCTCTTCTGATAGCTTTGTGGGATGGGTCAACTAAGATAACTTCAAAGTATTTGTAAGTAGAATCTTGGTTAATCCAGTAAGAGTTCAAGACTCTCAAGTTACCAGCTTTTCTACCAACTCTGTCTTCAGCAATGGTTCTGATGGATCTTTGGTATTTCAATTGAGAAACACCTTCGTTGGTTGGTTTACCGTAAGTGGCACCCTTTGGAACTGGTCTCTTTCTGTTACCTCTTCTGACTCTAATTCTGAAGATAACGAAACCTTGTTTGGCTTTGTAACCTAATTTTCTAGCCTTTTCTGGTCTAGATGGTCTGGAAGCTCTGTGAATGACGTTCTTTTGTCTGTATTCCCAACATCTGACTCTGTATAAGAATCTCATGACATCAGATTGCTTCTTTCTGTTTAATTCTTCTAAATATTTGTAGGCACCCATTTTTGATAATTTAGTTCGATATGAAAATTTTATTTTTCACTCTCTTCTCGATATTATCGTCATCGGTGGGTTGTGCGACCCTCAAAATCACTAAGAGAAAAAAAATGTGACTGTTGATGAGCGCGTGATATTCAGGGCATATGCCCTATTTTGTTCCCGAGTTCAAAGAGGGGGCAAGCAGAGTCCTACAACGTTGCTGGTGCAGCTTGTTTCACAAGTCGGCTGGACAGGGAGCTTTATGCTGGTTTACAACACACGGTGCACCACAAATAAAAGTTTCACATTGATCCGCTTTTTCCTCACGCCATTTCGGAAAAATCAATCAGTAATCTGTGACAACCTCAAGGGTAACATGAGCCATGTAGAGCGGAATGAGGACAAATATTGAGTCTGGAACTGTCCCATTGGATTATATATTACAGGTAGAGACGGATTAACGTTGATTCTAAATTAAGATCGCTTCGAATTACCACTGGAAAAGCCACTCATCGAATTATTTTCCGGAGCAGCGGTGTTAAATAAGCTTCCGTTTAGGCCGTTGATAGTCATTTCATTTCAGTCCTTTCTGGGCATTGCCGTTTTGGAAAATACGCTCGGAATGGCTGATGGATTGCCGTAAGGACACGCTAGTTTGGATTGTTCTTGTATGCAAGTGAAACCGCGGCAGGATTTCGCTTATGCACGGCCGGCAGTAAATCTTTTTTGGGCTGAATTTCCCAAATGCCCCAATGATGCTTTGAGGCGTTAGCGAAATCCTCTATCTTCTGGTGCCTAGAATCAGTGCAAGCCTTTGGCAGATGTTTTAAAAGTCTATTTTTACTAATTTTGGTGACATAGTGGTTCGGACCCTAAACTTTAAATTGACTCTGATAAAAAGGTGTGTGATTTCTCTGGGTGAAAGTTAACGATGGAATTGGCGATTCCTATTATGAAACCTGAGCAATATTATCCCAGGGTTGCTTTCGATTACCATGAGCAGCAGTATATGGAAGCACAGCCGAACATAAATCAAGGTGAGTGGCATCAACAGCTACCACTGAGGGATGAAGGAGCAGCAGGAGAAGGAGCAGCAGGGGAAGGTTCGGACAAGAATCATATCACAATGGCCCAGGTGCCACAAATCATGTGGGAATTCGGAGAGCCGTACCCGTTTGAGCAAGAATCAATGATTCCAGAATCACTACCAACTTTGGACGACAAGTTCAATGTCAACCCCACTCCCAACGAAAGTACAACAGTAAGTATCCCGCTAGAGGATATGCAGCTTTCTTCTCAAAGATCCTTATCGACCAATGTCATCAACGACAGCCACACGGGAGAACAGATGTATATTTCAACCACCTCAGCTAACGATGGACTGTTGGGGCCACCACATGCGATGGGTGGTATTCCAAGGTTCTATGGATACCCTGATCTCACCACCATGGTAAATTCCGAGTGTAACATCGAGGTGCCCCTCGTGGAATCCCATTTTGTCGACAGAACCAAATGTTCGGTGTGTGGTAAAAAAATACAGCGAGACATGCAGCGTCACATGAGGACCCACCATCTTCAGTCCCGGTTCTACTGTCCGTTCCCTTTGGATCTCTGCAAGCACAGATCACGAAAATTCAACCGGCCCTACGATTTCAAGAAACATTTGCTCAACAAGCACTTCAATTTCACAGATAATAGAGTGAAGAGATGTCATAATTTGAATGATAAGTTGGACCAATGGGGAGTATGCATCTGTGGTGAGAGAATGTTAAGTAGTGATTGGTTGAACTGCCATATTATGGTAGTTGACCGAGAGAGGAGATGTCAGCTAATCCGAGAATCGTCAATCTGACACTTTCCTCCGTAACTGGGCCATTCACGGCATTATAGAAACAATCTTTCATTCAAACAACTCTAAGAGTCGACGAAATATAAACGAACACCTCTCGCACACTCACATAAAGCAAAATCACTAATATTTACCTTCCTTGATGTCAGGATACTCGACGATCTTGGTGCCTGTCTTATCGATTAACCCATTGACATATTCTCCAATGGTTTCAACTTTAGTGGGTTTGATAACAATACTCAATGGCCAGACCCAGGCCACTTTCTGCATGACCTCTTCCCCAAAACCTTTAGACTTACCTGGACCTCTATTACCAATCAAGCCCCCAGGTCTCAAGATGAACCAATTGGGGAATTCCAAGGCTTTGACTTTATTTTCTAATTCCCCTTTGATTTTCATGTAAGGGAAGATAGAGGACTCATTTGCACCCATTGAACTAATCAAAATGAACTTATCGACAGATTGTCTTTTACAAGCCTCCGCAAATTGAAGATTGGTACCGAAGTCGATTTCTTTGAACTTCTCGATACTTCCAGCAGCTGCTTTTGTGGTTCCAAAAGAGCTAATGGCAACATCGAAGTTGCTAAACCTGGCGTCATCTGTAAACCAGTCTTTTGCTGGTGCAACAATTTGGTGAATCTTATCATTTTGAATTTTCAATTCTGATCTGGTGATGGTTGTGATAGAAGTGACTGCTTTGTTGTCAATCAACCTCTTCAAGATCTCAGTACCTACTAAACCGGTTGAACCTAAGAATAAAACTCTCATCCTAAACACAAAAATAGTTTCGCACTTTGCCTCCTGTCATTCATTTATCTATTGTTGAGAACTATCGTACACCAAAAGCACAGGACACTCTTTCTGCCAATCAAGCCTCTTAACCAATGGCAGAGAGTAAATTTGCTGGTTGAACCCGACTCATATTAGGAACTCATTCGAAGCATTATAGTCGGCCACTCCCAATGGAGCAAACCCGCGCCGCTCAGTTCCCAATTCGTTATCTACGACCCGTCGGGATGGACAAATAGGTCGCGCCCGCGTAGGGCGACGGAGGCCGAAAGAGTCTATGTGAACTCGACCTCAGCTTTCGGTGCTGTATCGCTCAACATCGACCTCAGTCTTGCTTAGAAATACCTCTGAATATTCATATTTCCGAGGTTTTGTCACAGCTGCCATAATCCGACGCTAACCACCGACTATCCTATTATCAATCTCGTATCTTCCTGGCTAAACTTGTATGCGTCGCGGGTAACTCGAAACGCGACTAAACAAAATAATAACAATCAACACGGCAAAATACACGAACAAATTATTATGATGATGAATTCTTTAGGAAACACAAGTGTTTTACTGGTGTTTGGGACTTACTCTAAGTGGTACTCCTTTCTTTATCTTTATTTCTCTATTGGTCATTGGACCGAAGGGTGGCTTTAAAACGCGGTAGTTAGAGGCTGTTGCGGTATAGAGACTGATGGCCAGCTATACACCCTAGAATTTGTAGGAGCAGGGCCAGCGGTGGTATACCCTCGGCCCTCATCGTCACTCTCGAAGCGACTGCTCGCAGTCCAATTTCAACCGTTGAAATCTCAAATTTAGCCCCGCCTGCGTCAAAACAATACGAAATATCAATATTTACATACGACGTGTTTATGTATTTTCAAAACATTTATATATCAAGATCTCCAATTCTTCATCATCCAATCCATAGCATTAGCATTAGCATTCAACTTGTATCATTACGACACCCCGCTATCAATTTATAGAATCATTATGACAGAAGATGTGGATATTTATGCCAGTAAGTTGAAATTCAAATTGAAATCGGCTTATTGCAAGTTGAACAAGCCCAAATCCAACACCACATCATTGAATTCCTTGAAATCAATGAACTCATTGAACTCATTGAACTCATCCACGAAGTTGATCATCACTCCGTTGTCATCCAAAAACATCAGAATATTGCATTCCAAAAATTTAAACAAGTTCAAATCAAAACTACACGACAAGACTGGCACCAAGAAAAGCTTCAGCAATTCGGTCAATATCAACTTGGGCAAGATTTCCAAACCAAAGAACTTGAAGTTGTTCTCGATAAAGAAGCAAAGTCAGTTTTACAATCCTTCAAACTCGGCTAGTTTACCCATATCCCAAAATTTACCTCTCATTCCACAACATTCCCTTGGCTCATTTAATTCGGTACATTCATTCACTTCCACTGGTAATTCGCACCTAAATACAAGCACAAGTAACTCGTTTAAAGAGGAATTGCCTCCCATCAACAAAATCTTACAAACCCCGTTGAAATTGGCGAAATCTCCCATCAAGGATTTCACCCCAAATTCTTTGAATGTGGCAAAAAGTTTATTGCAGTTAGGTAGTGGCTATTATTAATGATTAATGATTAAGAACTCGTCTCTGTGCCTCTATCTCTACTGCGTGGTTGTTCCAAATTTGCAGCCATGGTTCACATGCATGCAGAGTTAGTATGGGAAAGTTCGTGTCTCAGTTGAATGATGTTTCCTTGCTTGAGAGGAGGCAAGAGTGGTTACGAGTACTCTTGGTCACCTGGGCATCAAACAGCGTTCTTATCATTGAATTCACTACACTCAGTAGAGACTACTCAATTTGTCCACCAACTTGAACACCCCGCTATCATCCGCAGCTTCGGGGAATTGCAAACTCCCATTGATCTGATTGATCTTTCCATTTAAATCGCTGTTGCTTATCATTTTCGAAATTATGAGCTCGTTTATCTCTATCCCAATCAATTTGTTTATGGATGTTAGGTAAATTGATTGATAAAAGTCCGGTAATATCGACAAATTGTGTTGAATAAAGTTCTCGATCAATCTATCTCTTGATAGCCTGCTTATCCATTTAGTTTTCACGTTATTCAAGAAGCTTTCGAATTCATTGTAATTTATGATTTCTCTGTTCACTAGTTTGCTGAAGATTTTCTGGCCTTCGAAAGGCTCTATCAGGAGTCTTGATTGTAAAAGGTCCACGAATTTTATGATTTCGGGCTTTCTAAAGTCGTAATTCAGAATATTTAAAAGCTCGATAACCTTTATCACCAATTCACTCTTCATACCAGCTGGTGCCGAATTTATGATCGTGATTTTCTTATTAACTAGTTCAATTATCTTATTTTGGCTAATCAGATTTATCAATAGATAATCAGAATGGATATCTTGGTATTTCAATTTTATGAATTCATCTACGATTACGTTGTTGGATACGGGGATCTTGACATATTCCAAGCTCTGCTCGAAACCCCTAAGGATGGACAATTTTTCGTCTAGTTCACCGGCTTTATATCTTTCATAAACTTGCTCCATTCTATAAACCGTCGGTTTTGTTCGCACTTTATCTTCATTCGAATGTAGGTTACATAAAAACCCCTTCAAGTAAAAAAAGAACTACTGTCCTTATTCTTTCATTGACATACTGTTCTTATTCTTTCATTGACATACTGCCCTTATTCATTCATTGACAGGCTACATTCGTGTAAGAGTCAACACAAAGAGCTTTATAGTGATGTGAGTATCTGCAGGTAGATTATATGTTCGAAGATGCAATTTAACCCGGTGGTTGCCTTCTGCAAAAATCTAGCATGGTTGAGGTCCTGACGCTTGACTGTCGGACATTACCACAGGTTGTCCCTATCCCTCGCTAACAGTTGCAAATATCACATCTCCCTACTAAATCGCGATGTTCGTATAGGCTGATCGTATAGCTGATCGGTTCGCGTAGTTTGATCGTTTAAATCAAATTTTTCAGTTCGATTTGTATTCTTTTTTAGTGGCATTGAAATGAAGATTTTGACAGTCAGTGTCATCTGTGTGGTGATTTATTCAATTTTCAACAAGTTGTTCTACACATGGTTGCCAACTAACTATGTGTTTGAGCCTGTAGTTTTACAACAACTTGTTCAAGAGAGTTTGGTGGAAGAACCTAGTGGTAACATTACCTTGATAATCGATACTTTAGTCCCTAAATTGCAAGAAACGTACGGTAAAGATATTGTTAACAGTATCAATTATAAAGAATGGGTTTTCAACAATGCTGGGGGTTCTATGGGTACGATGTTTATCTTGCACGCTTCCATTTCCGAATACTTGATCATTTTTGGTACTGCTGTCGGAACCAACGGCCACAGTGGTGTTCATTTCGCAGATGACTACTTCACGATCATTACTGGAAACCAAAAGGCCAATCTCGATAATCAGTTGGAAGCTTCAGTTTATTTACCGGGTAGTCAACATCATTTGAGAAAGGGCCAAATCAGACAATTTACCATGGATGAAGGCTCTTATGCATTAGAATTGGCTCAGGGTTGGATTCCTGCAATGTTACCTTTTGGTTTTATCGAAGTGTTGACCAGTACCTTTGATTTCGAAACTTTCGGAAGAACATGTTACTACACTGCCAGAGATATGCTCAAGAATTTGTTGAATGGTAAATTTTAAAAATATAGAAGCTCTTATATCTGCCGTCGTTTCTGAATGGTCTCTTGACCTAAGTCTTTTCGAGCCAATTTGCTCCTATCATTTTACGAGACTCTGAACAGATCTGTGTGCACTTAAGAAATGGCGCAAATAGAGAATACGGTATGAAATGCACCACATGTCCCATTATTCAATCGGAAATTGAAGAGATCATCACACTTCGTATCTCGAATGGGGTTAATGGTAAAAACGGCAGCAAAACACGAATCGTGACAGTTTTCAGAATGGCTGCAAAATCGGGTCTTGTTTACTAAATAGGTGCGGCCACGCGAGAGGGAAATTGATATCGCGCAGATCTAAAATTGACGTAAGATCGAATCTGCTTGTACTCAACATTTGACATGAGTAGAGTTCCTGACGAGAACACACCATTCTTGAACACCGAAGAAATCGACGAGAATGAAATCATATCAATTATCCAGCAACGTCGTTTGTCCATAGCTTCTGTTGGTGCAGATCATATTCCTCCTTCACCAGCATTCAATTCGCTCACCCATTCCACCTCGCACGGACATTTAAATGGTCCTTTGGCTGGTTATGGAGGAAATGGTATCACTAGAGATAGGAGGGGCAGTGAAGGTTTGATTCCATACAAGTCAACAAACTCAATTGATATTACTTCGGTAATTTCTAATCCCAACTTACCTCATGAACCAGAAACAAATTATAGAACTGAATTCAAAGTGCTTGTTAAGTATTCGATTCCATTGACAATTACCTTCCTTCTCCAATATTCGTTGACTGTTGCCTCGGTGTTTTCAGTTGGTAGATTGGGTTCAGAGGAATTGGCCGCTGTTAGTTTATCTTCGATGACTGCAAATATTTCAGGGTATGCGATTATTCAGGGTATCAGTACATGTCTCGACACATTATGTGCCCAAAGTTACGGCAGAAAAGACCACAATATGGTTGGCATGCATTTTATGAGGTGTAATTACTTATTGTTGATCTTGTTCGTTCCCATGTTTGTCCTTTGGTTCATATTTAGTGAAACCATTTTGGTAAAATTAATAGGAGCTGATCAATTACAGTTATGCAAATTAGCTTCACAGTATCTAAGGATTTTATCCTTGGGGTTACCGGGGTTTATATTGTTTGAGAATGGTAAACATTTCCTACAAAGTCAAGGTATATTTCATGCTTCCACATACGTTTTGGCGATTTGCGCCCCAATCAATATTATTTTGAACTATACTTTAGTTTGGGATAAAAGAATTGGTTTAGGATTCATCGGTGCTCCTTTGTCTGTTGTTTTTACGAACTACTTGATGTTCACAATGTTGTACGTCTATATTTTCTGCGTGAGTGGCTATCAATGTTGGCCAAAATTTGGAATATTTGACATAAAGTACTTCAAGCATTGGAAAAGAATGGTCAACTTATCGATTCCCGGGGTTCTCATGGTTGAAGCTGAGTGGTTAGCATTCGAGATCATCACGTTCACTGCTTCACAGTTCGGTACCGAGACTTTGGCTGCCCAGTCAATAGTTTCAACCACTTGTGTTGTTTTCTACCAGATTCCTTTCGCAATGTCCATCGCAGCATCAACCCGAATTGCCTGGTTCATCGGTGCCGCCTCCAAAACGGCAGCCAAGATCTCCAGTAATACTACGATATTATTATCACTTCTTGTTGGAACGGTGAACGGTTTGGTTTTATTCTTTGGTAGAGAATGGTTGGCTTCCTTATATACCTCGGATCAAAAGGTTTTGAAACTTGCCAGTAAGGTGTTGATCATAGGAGCCTTCTATCAGCTTAATGATGCATTGTCGTGTCTTACTGCAGGTATTTTACGAGGTCAAGGAAGGCAGAAGATAGGTGGTTGGCTCAACTTAATCAGCTATTATTTTATTGCATTACCTTTGGCCTTCTATCTAGCCCTTGTGGTTGATTTAAAGTTACTCGGATTGTGGATCGGGATGTTGATTGCGTTATTTACTTTAAGTATGCTTCAGTTGTACTTCATCATCGTCAGTGACTGGGAGGGTATTATCAACGATTGTATTAGTGAAAGCGTTATGGATAACATGACGATTGATAGCCATTCAGTAGTCCCCAGTATGAGTAGTGCCCATTTAGGCTAAATATAAAACCCCTCCTCGACTGCCTGCAAACATCCAGGTTCTTACCCTTTGTCTCATGTTAACCGCATCGCTTATCTCTGATTTAACTGCTTTGGGCATAAATGAAAAACGCGAACAACGCGTCCGGAGAAATTTGGAAAAATTATCCATTGAGAAACCGAAGAAGAGCTTGTTCGATATGTCTACAACTACTTCCACGGTCTTGCCTACCATACAATTAGATATTAACTACAACGATATCAAAGATGGTATTGAAGAATTCTTGAAACATTTCAAGTCATCCGAAGAAAACGAGATGGAAATGGATGATGAGTTGACCGACTTTTTTGGTTTAAAATATATGACAATTTTGCAAAAGATAGCCAATAGAGATGTCACTACCATCTATGTCGATTTGAACGATGTGAAGAATTACGAAATAAACCAGCAGTCAACCGGGACTACTCAATCGCAGTTCAGAGGGAAATTGGTCGACCATATTTTGGACAATACACATAGATATGTGGAAATGTTTAGTGAAATTATAGATAAGATCATGCCAAAACCCACCAAGGACATCTCATATAAAGACGACGTGTTGGATGTTATCTTGAACCAAAGAAACTTGAAGAATCAAAGAATTTTGCAAGACAACACTGAGCAAATCAATTCTTTGAGGGACGGGTTATCACAAGATGCCAATTCCAATTTGAATGATAACAATGAAGCGATTCAACAAGAATTGCATGAGAATTTGTTTCCTGCTAAATTGACCAGGCGTTATCATTTATACTTTAAGCCTTTGATCAATACCAAACCATTATCCGTAAGAGAGATGAAGGGGGGGCACGTTGGAAAATACATTACCGTGAGAGGTATCGTTACAAGAGTATCGGATGTCAAACCATCTGTTTTGGTAAATGCCTATACCTGTGAGAAATGTGGTTACGAGATATTTCAAGAGGTCAATTCCAAAATTTTCACACCATTAACCGAATGTACCTCATCGGTTTGCAAAGCCGATAATATGAGAGGTCAGTTATTTATGAGTACCAGGGCCTCAAAATTCTCGTCATTCCAAGAGGTCAAAATCCAAGAGATGGCTGATCAAGTGCCTGTGGGACATATACCACGTTCCTTGACAATCCACGTCAATGGTGATTTAGTGAGATCTCTTAATCCTGGTGATGTTGCTGACATTTCTGGTATATTCATGCCATCGCCATACACTGGTTTCAGAGCTTTGAAAGCCGGCTTGTTGACTGAAACCTACTTAGAGTCTCAATACATCCATCAACATAAAAAGCAGTATGAGAATTTGGAAATAACTGCACAAATTGAAAATAAAATCAAAGGCTTATTTGAACAAGGTAATGTTTACAACAAGTTAGCCAAATCAATCGCCCCCGAAATTTTCGGCCATTTAGACGTCAAGAAGATCTTATTGTTACTTTTGTGTGGAGGCGTTTCCAAAGAAATCGGTGATGGTCTAAAAATTAGAGGTGATATCAATGTTTGTCTTATGGGTGATCCCGGGGTAGCCAAATCTCAATTGTTGAAAGCAATCGGTAAGATTGCCCCCAGATCCATCTATACGACCGGTAGAGGTTCTTCAGGGGTGGGTTTGACCGCAGCAGTGATGAGAGATCCCGTCACAGACGAAATGGTGTTGGAGGGTGGTGCACTTGTTTTAGCTGATAATGGTATTTGTTGTATCGATGAGTTCGACAAAATGGATGAAGGTGACAGAACAGCAATCCATGAAGTAATGGAACAGCAAACCATATCTATCTCAAAAGCCGGTATCAATACCACATTGAATGCGAGAACCTCCATTTTAGCGGCAGCAAATCCTTTATATGGTAGATATAACCCAAGATTATCTCCCCACGAAAACATAAACTTACCAGCAGCTTTATTATCAAGGTTTGATATCATGTTTTTGATGTTGGATCAACCATCCAGAGAACTGGACGAAAAATTGGCAAATCATGTCACTTTTGTACATATGCACAACAAACAGCCCGAGGTGAACTTCACGCCGTTGGAGTCATCAACTATTAGGCAATACATTTCAATTGCCAGAACTTATAGACCTGTGGTGCCCAAGGAAGTCGGTGATTACGTTGTTCAAAGTTATATCAACTTAAGAAAGGAATCGCATAGGAATGAGGGCTCCATCAAAAAATTCCAACATATTACTCCAAGAACCTTATTGGGTATATTGAGATTGTCCCAAGCATTAGCCAGAATTAGGTTCTCCAATGTAGTGATCAATGAAGATGTTGATGAAGCCTTGAGATTAATTGAGGTATCCAAAGCTTCGTTATCTACCGAGGACGAGAAGTTGAGGGAGGACGACAGTGCTACCACTAAAATATATCAAATCATTAAGTCCACAGCCTCCAGCGAAGGACAGCTCACGAAAATCTTGGTCATGAATGATTTGCGTCAAAGAATAATCGCTAAGGGATACACAGTCGAACAGTTCATGGACTGTATCTACGAGTATCAACACATAAACGTTTGGCAACTCATTGATGACGGAGATAAACTTATGTTTATCGATGACGGCGACGAAGATGCCGAAATGGAATTGTAGTGTGTAGTGGAATATGTAATATTATTGACGTGAACTAGTCTCAACCTTATTTTCTCCCGTTTTTCGCAACACGATGTCCATAAGAAGAAGACAGGATCGGGAAAACGATATAGAACTACACGACGTGACATATCTGTCTCGGCCTGACGACACGGAATCTTTGGGGTCTCAATTTAGCGAACTTCGTTCACCTATCCAATCACAGCCCAACGCTTTGCATCCTCATAACTCCAATGATCCGAACATGCCCACGGTGGATGACGGCCAAAGAAATCTCGGCTCTTGGCCATTGGTGAGCTATACCTCATTGATAGTGGAAAACAAAGGGTCTGCTGCCAGGGACCACGTACGTATCGGTGTTAACCAATTGAGGCAACTGGACTAACCCGGAAGAAGCCACAGTTGCAAATTCTGCGAAGAAGACTAACAATCAGATGGCCAACGAAAGGACATTTCTTGCCTGGACCCGTACTGGCAGTATATTCCTTACGCTCAGTATTACCTTCTTCCAGTTTGTTCATTTGTCCTTGAAATCCAATAGAGTGCTTGTTGATAAGAAAGAATACGATATAAGTAAGATAACTGCCGAAACTTCCCCACTTTTCCATGACTACGGAAGGCCGTTGGTTATAATGGGGATCTGTCTAGGTATGCTTTGTACGATATTCGGATGTCTGAGATTCTTTCATATTCAGAGTTTGTTGACTAAAGACAAATTTCCTGCTGGCAGGTTTGCAATTGCCTTAGTAACAGCAATTAATATGGCATTGGTCATAACTTTGCTTGTGTTTGAGGTCAAGCTTTCTCGGTAGTCAATGAACAACACGATACTTCTCCCCACCTCTGAACGTTGAAGCTGTAAGTGTTGAAAACTATTTCAAAGCTGATAATTCTCACGCGAACTGGGCGAACAATATTTAAAACATGTCAGATTATAGTTCCAATACCGTTCCTCAATTGAAGGAATTATTAGAAGCCAAAGGCTTACCAACTACAGGCAAAAAAGCCGATTTGATTGAGAGATTGGTTGAGTCTGATAAAACCAATGAAGAAAATCCGGAGGCTGAAGAAGCTGCTGAACAAGTGGATGTAGCTGAACCAGCTGAACAACCAGAACAACCAGTAGAGGAAGCTGCACCAGCAGAATTGCCAGCAGATGCAACTAAACCAGAAGATGTTGCCAATGAGGAAGAAGCTAAACCAGAACCCCCAAAGGTATTGAGCCCTGAAGAAAGAAAGCAATTGGCTGTCGACTTGTTGACCAAGAAAATTAAAAGAGCTGAAAAATTCGGTGATGAAGCTTTAGCCGAAGTTGCTAGAAAGGACTTGAATAGAATCGAAAAATTCGGGGTTGAGCCAGGTACTGCCTTGGCTAACGAGATTGGTCTCGTTGACAGCAGTTTCAATAAAGGTCTTAGTGACCGTCCTTACCATAAATTCAAGAGAGGTGGTTCGAAACATCGTGGAGGTAGAGGAAACAGCGGCGGATTCAAACCCAGATACAACGATCGTAGATAAAAACGGTTCTAGACAGTGTTACCAAAAGTTTTATGTAATTTATAGCAAGATAAATCTCAATTCCCTCTTTGCAATTAAACTTCCTTCAACTTGAATTCTTTTGTGCTCTTGATATTAGACAACAACTTGATCTGGATCATCGACGAAATCACGGAAGCCGTCTTCCTCGTCTTTATCAACAACTATACCTTGATTGTTTTTGATCCATATGAAGTACATACTCACGATGACAATCAATCCTAATACATAATCGTTCAATACCGAGTAATAAATGGTGGAGGAATTGCCTACCAAAAAGTCACTCATATAGTACCCTATAAGAGAAGGGTCTATATTACCGAACTTATCACCCAAAGATTTATCAGTGGTGAAAATTGTAACTGCTGCACCCACAAAGGTGGCATAAAAGGGTAAAACAAAAATGACCACCAATGAGTTCCTGAATGCTTTGAGGACCTTTTCATTTCTTTCGGCATAGTTCTCGACGCTCGAGGTGTAGGGTGGAAAATTTTTGATCACAGTGATCGTTTTCCAACCGAATACAACCGAGGCAACATAAGATGCAAAGAAGGTGAGGCCCCCAACTATTAACAATATACTTCCAAGGGTATTGGAAGGAGTAATGGTAACCCCATCATCAGATCCCAGGCCGAATAGAACCGATGGTTCCTGCTTGCTGAAAAATAAGGAATTGATACCCATACTCAACAAGAACCCAAAACCAGCATATAAAAAGATGTTCGCCAATTTCATCTTTGAGGGTGGGATTTGTCTAAAAGACCTGGTCTGTTTGTGGTAATAAAGAACCCCATAACCCATACAGAACAAAAGTAACATATACAGGACAAAAATCTGGTAAGACATTGACACCAATTGGGTTCCCATGGCCAAGAAAGCAATTTTAGACCCTCTGTGTGCAGTGTTATTCAAAATCAAGTTGATAAGGCACTGCAAAATGGATAACCCAAGATATGGAAATAGCATGTAAAAAACCATAGCTTTTGAGATCACAGAAATACCATTCAAGTTTTGAAAATGACTACCAGTAGTTCTCATTAAGTGGTAGAATAGGTAGCATGTGATTAAAAAAATGATAGGGTTCTGTAGCCAAGCATATTTGTAGGTCACATAAGCATTGAAGTTCAAATAACCATGAGAATTTCTGTATATAATCGGCACTTCAACTCCATGAAGTTCCTTTGGACAGGATATATATACACAGTAATAGCCTGAATTCTTAACTTCAAACCTCAAGGACTCATTGGTATCTCTCGTAAGATAGCCATTGAAGTAGTTGTCATTAGATCCTGGATATTTAAATTTGTCATCATCTACGAACTTCAGCTTCTCTTCACGGCTCAAGCTGTTATAAGTAGACATCAACGGGAATTGTTTACTTTCCAATAAATCTGTCAAGTGAACGATCAAAGTTGGAACTTTGACATCGCTATTGCCTGTAGAGCTTATCAGTGCTATGTTCAAATCAATAAATGCATTGCCATTGTCGTTTCTGACCGGTACACAAATTGAGCTGAAATCCTCATTCAAAACAGGAGTTTCAAACGTAGATAGTTCGAAAGCAGCCACAGAAGGTACCAAAAGCAAACTGAACAACATTGTTAAGAATTGCATTTTTCGTGATAGCCCCTTATCACCACTTTTGACTTCGCGGCTCTGACGGCAGAGTATCATGTGACGTGACTTATAGACCCTGGATAGTCATCTTATTTCACTTCAAGAGTATGTTTATTGAAGACATGACATGCCAGAGTGGCCACGAAAGCACCAACGAATTATTGGGCTATAAAAAATATTTCTTACTTTCTTATCATAATTTAGAGAATTTCAAAACTCGTAGAATTTGCAACATAAGTTCAAATTAAAATAGGAACTAATTCAACAATTTTTTGTGATAGCATAACGTGACAACAGTAAATAGAAAAAATAGCATGCTACATGTGAGTTCGACAAGGAGCCGGAATTAATAGGGAATTTGAAAATTTGAGTAGAAAGCAAACAAATAGGAAACATACATCTAGCATCTATAAACAAAAGCAAGCTAATGAGGAGAATTGAATAATCGTAATGTCATAAATCACAGAAAACCGAGGGCTACACTGACATCAAGTCGACCAATGCCAATGCAGCTTTTGTCTCGTCTGAGTCCATATTTTTAGTCCTTAAACTTTCAGCACCTATTGTCGCCCAGTCTTCTTCGTCGGTGTCAGATAGGGCGTCAGCCAGTTTATTCATCATGACCAGATTGTTCGCAGGTGTCGGAAGTGGCGAGGGAATTGACGACGACAATGTTGATCGGATATGAGATTCATTGAATGATGACTTACGACGGGTATTCATCATATCGCCCGAAGGGCTTTTGCCATAAGTATTGGAACTCCACGATGATAATGGGGAGCCAGACATATGGCGCATAGCAATGGCCGGAGGTGGCGGAGGGGGTGAATTGAATGACATATTCGAGTTTCTTGCGGATGACATGATGTAATTATCCAAATTCTCCAAAGAATTCAATCTTGAGCGATTGAATATTTGTTTATAGTTGGTGTTTTTGTTCACACCACTAGAGCTTGAAGATTTTCTTCTGGAACTGCTGGAATTGACGGTGGGCGGAGGACTCAATTTCAATGGCACTCTATCAGCAAATTTAATCGGGGGAGAGCGTTTATTTAGCTCATGATCGAACTTAAACAACTCATCACTGCCACTGCTGCTTTCTTCATCACTCGAGCTCTCCTCTAAAGGATCTTCCTCATCCTCCATGACATCATTATCCTCTTCTTCGTCAGAATCGGATACAATTGCACTGGTGCTAAATTTTTCGTTTGGAAGCTTGACATTGTGCAAATTCGATTTAGGATTGGTGATCGACTCACGCCTATCTTTCTTTTTGGACCAACCCAATTTCAAGTTTGGCTGGTTTCTTAGGTCGTTGACATTGATGTGTTTTTCATCGTTGGTATTATGTGATACAGCATTAACTTGACCGTCATTTTCAGTTCCTTCAGTAACGATGAAATCACTATCCACCTTTATAACAGCCCATTGACCCCATCCGATCTTTTCAAACACCACATTGTTGACCTTGTCCGTTTGTTCCATAGCCGACATGATCAACCGACGTTGTTTAGATAATGATAACTGGTCAAAACCCTGGACTTCCAACGACAACTGGTTGGTTATATGGCGAATAGGTAAAGGCCCCTTACGAATCAAAAGGTTGGCTAATCTTGTGGGGGTGATTTTGGAAGCAATTTGAATACCCTCTGGAGAGGACGTTGACAACAATTTCTTGTCTTCCATTTTAGCAACTCCAATCAAAGTACCAATTGGCGAATTGTACCAAAACTCCTATCAAAGAACTAAATTTCAGTTCAGGTAACCCTGAAAGTACGTACTAATAATCAGAAGCCCACTATAGGAGAAAATTAGTTGGCCTGAAAATTAATTTGTAAACCTGGGGTGTGACTCAATTGAAAAATTCCTAACTTTTACCTTGAGTGAATATCAATTGAGGTTTTATAAAGCAGTTCTTACAGTAAATATATGTTTTATTATCACTAAGTGGACAGGTACCGGAGAATATATCAATATGCCTTTGGTAAGAAATATAAATATATCAATGTTGTAACAAATGACTACGCGATTTTTCAAATGGTGAGATATAGCGAAATATTTCATCGTTTCGGGAATACACATTGCACACGGTTTGAAATTACTATTTTGGGCATGTGCCGGGTGGTTGTTTCCAATGTTTTGGCGATGTCCAAAGGTGAAAATATTGTATTAGGATAATCCAAGTGTTTCTGTTGGGGTCTTATAACCCTGAGTTCTCTTATTAATTAATTGCACATGCACCACAGGCTATTCTCTACGGAGTTGATTGAGTTGCGGCGACACACAACCTTTAGCGTGACCTTTAGTCACCGAGAGTTCCTTTTTACGCTTTTAGCATAGAAAACAGGACCGTAGTGATCAAGATCGAACAGAGCAGAATGAAATGTGGCCCCATAACAGGGATACTCTACGAAATCGTTATTTTCGGATATAGTCAGACAATGAACAATGCATATAGGTAGATTGCGATTGACAACTAGCCATTGTGTACACCGTTGTGATTTTGTTCAACGTCAACGCCGATATTTTCTGCTAGGAGGCTCTAAATGAGTTAACACCAAGGCATACCAGTGCTTGTTCTTTCGATATTATAACTCATTAGGCCAAGACAAGCTGATCGTTGAAATAACTCGACAAATTGGCTAGATAAAGGCTTCGGTTCACCAAAAGGAGTCGACAAGGAAGATGCATTGCAAATGCCTTGGGTTTCTGTGGTGAACGTCATGAAATAAAGGATAATTGGTCAAGAAACACTATGTACAGATCAAATATGGCTGCATTGAGACACAAACGGCATATGTGAGCCATGGAGAGGAATAGGGGTCCGTAAAACCTTAAATCTGTTGAGGAGGCATGACATCACAATTGTGGTGACTATGACTCTTGTCCTAGAAATAAGACTCTTGGTCCCAGAAATACAGGCCTCCATGAAAACTTCAGCAAGGGAGTTGTGGTGCGTTCCCACCAAAAGGACATCTAACAACTTGACAGCAAATTGACCGATAACACCTGGCTCGTATATGAGTCCTGATTGTCACTTATTGCCAATGTCAAAATACCATTGTGACCTCTACTGTATGAGCGATGAACAGTTTTGAACACATCATTATGTTAAGTGGCCTCCAGTATCTCATCACTCATTGTCATGAATCTCAGGTGAATTTCCACTCTATCCTCGAATCTCATATATCACCTTGAATCTCATCTGCGAAAAACCATCATGCTCAAAGCCAGACCTTTCAAAAGATTATATAGTTCTTTTGACCAAGCTTCGATCTTGAGCAGGTACCCTATTGGACTTACCTACCACGGTTTCAAAATAGAGGATGTCAGACCAATACCGGAGTTCTCCGTTGTCGCAGTCAAATTAAATCATCAGAAAGGTGGCCAACATTTGCATTTACACACAGACAATGATAGAAATAACGTATTTTCGATAGCATTCAAGACCAATCCTCCCGATGCCACCGGCGTACCTCATATATTGGAGCATACGACCTTGTGTGGGTCTTACAAGTATCCGGTGAGAGATCCTTTCTTCAAAATGTTGAATCGCTCATTGAGTAACTTTATGAATGCTATGACTGGCCATGACTATACGTTCTTTCCGTTTGCTACAACCAACGCTAAAGACTTTGAGAACTTGATGGATGTCTACTTGTCATCTACCTTGGAACCCTTGCTTAAATATGAGGATTTTACCCAAGAGGGTTGGAGATTGGAGAATGAAGTCGTCGACGATATCGAATCCCCTTTGACGTTCAAAGGGGTAGTTTACAATGAAATGAAAGGGCAGTATTCCAATTCTGGCTACTACTACTACATCAAGTTCCAAGAGGCAATCTATTCATCACTTAACAATTCCGGTGGTGATCCAAAAAAAATCACTGATCTCCAGTATGAGGATTTAATTGACTTCCAGCAAGCAGCTTATCACCCTTCAAACGCCAAAACCTTTACTTATGGTTCGTTACCTTTGGTAGGCCATTTGGAGAAATTGAACGAATACTACGAGCGTTTTGGTAAGAGGAAAAACCCGAATATAGTCAAACAGCCAAATATCAATGCTTGGGACAATGAGGTAGTTATAGACGGACCAGTTGATGTTATGGGAACCAAGCCAATAGATGAACAGTTTCAAACATCGATAACCTACTACTTAGGCGACCCATTGCAAGAATCATCTCACTATGAGGTGTTTAAGTGGAAGATTTTGAATTCCTTGTTGTTTGATGGCCATAGTTCACCATTCTACCAGGAGTTGATAGAAAAACAGTATGGTGAGGACTTCAGTGTAAATACTGGCTTGGACTCGACCACCGCCTTATTGTCATTCTCCGTTGGTTTAACTAATTTGACCACCACTAAGGTGGATGAATTAGATGCCAAAATCGAGGGGATTTTAAAAGAAGTCTTACCCAAGTTTAGAGAGGATTCGCCGGTTTTCCGAAAGAGGGTAGGTGCTATTTTACATCAGTTGGAATTGAGTTTCAAGAAACATAAACCTGATTTCGGTTTGGGATTGTTGAACTCTGTGGTTTCCACTTGGATTAATGATGTCGATCCGTTAGAGTCCTTGCAAGTGGAGAAAATTTTGAACAGGTTCAAACAAGACTACGACGAACAAGGGTTGAGGGTTTTTGAAAATATGATTGAAACCTTGTTGTCTCCAGAAACTCCTAGATTCAAGTTTACAATGAAACCCGACGAGAAATTCACAGAGAAATTAGTTGAAGAGGAAAATGCAAGACTTTTGTCCAAAACAAAGAATTTGACTGATGAAGATAAACAGGTTATTTTTGAAAGATCCCAAAAACTATTGGAGAAGCAACAAAGCGAAGAGAACGTTTCGGTTTTGCCTTCTCTTTCAATTAATGACATTCCTCGTCAAGGTGATTTCTACAAGTTACTGTTCGGTAGTATCAATGACAAGAAGTTACAGAAGAGAGTTGTTGACACCAACGGCCTAGTCTATGCAACCGCTGCCAAAAGCTTATCGTATTTGCCCTCCAAATACTACGTCTACATGCCGTTATTCATCTCATGCTTGACCAACTTGGCTGGTACTTCGAGAACAACTATTATCGATTTGGAATCAAGAATACAATCAACTACAGGTGGTATCAGCTTTTCTTTAAGCAATAAGACCGACCCTTATGATATTTCTCAAACCAAGTTGAAATTTCTTGCTTCTGGTATGGCATTATCACAAAATTCATCCCATATATATGACTTATGGAAAGAAATTTTGGTTGAAACAAAATTCACCGAAGAAGACGATGTTTTAGACAAGTTGACAACTTTGATCAAGAATTTAGGAAGCAACCAGATGGATTCCATTGCAGAACGAGGCCACTCATATGCTAACTCATTCACCAATTCCCAATTGACATCATCAAAGAATATTAGGAATTTAACTGGTGGTATGGGGCAAGTCGAGTTTATAATGAAACTCAACAAAGATTTGGAGGTTCGGGGAAAGGAATTGTTGAAGACTGAGATAATACCAATATTGCAACAGATTCAAAAGATGGTGATTGAAGGTAACACCGGATTTGAATATAATTTGATCGGAGAAAGTCAAACTGTTGCCGAAAACGAACCATTGATTCAAAATTTTGATGATTCATTCAAGTCAGTGCTGTATGAAGACGAATTAATTAACTATGTTAACAACTTCAACAGCTCGACCAAAAACAAGTCTCAAACCTTATTTGATTTACCATTCCAAATAGGATATGCCTCCCTTGGAAAGTTGGGTTCAGCTTACACTTCCAAAGATGGAGCTGCTTTACAAGTCTTATCGCATTTGCTTACCACTTCTTATTTGCACTCAGCCATCAGAGAGTCTAATGGTGCCTATGGAGGAGGTTTAACCTATGACGGGTTGGGAGGTACCTTGAACTACTATTCTTATAGAGACCCAAATGCTTTAAAGTCAGTTGAATCGTTTAGAAAATCTTATGCTGTGGCTTTGACTAAAATCGCCAATAACTGGGATTCCAAGGACTTGCAAGAGGCAAAGCTTTCGATTTTCCAAAGTATTGATGCCCCCTCCAATATTAACCAACAAGGGATGTCGGATTTTATTGAAGGGATCACCGATGAAATGAGGCAAGAGAGAAGAGAGAGGTTCTTGGATGTGGGCAACGAAGATTTGAAAAACGTCGCTGAAAAATATCTCCTCGGAGGTGATAAAGAAATTGTCACAGTTATTGGCGACAACAATAAGCTTCATGTTGGTACCGATTGGGACGTGAAATCATACACATAGAATATCATGTAAATAGTTTCTATTAATGGATATGACAGTCTATATACAAGTGACGTTACCTTTAACTCTACTTTAATCCTTTCATTAGTTCCTCCGATCTTTGCTCTCGAATTTATAAATTCTGCTGTTCTCTCGAGACGCCCTTCAAGTGGCTCACCAATCATGTACCTCTTGACTACACACGGTGTCTTCTGTAATAATCCTTTGGAGGAGGCTCTTGGATTCTTCTCTTCTTACTCTCCGAGAACAAGCAGTGTCTTTTGGCACGAGGGTCGTACAATATCAAATTGAGCTTCCCGGTTTTTCTGGGTATTTGAAACCATTTTTCATAACCGGTTTTAGCAGCTGACACCAATTTAACCATGGTGAAAGCATTTTTCACTTTAGCCATGCTGATTGATGTTAACTGATATATTGAGATCTCTGGCTTGAAAATTTTCAGAATCGCATTTTCATACTTGTTCTAGACTGCCTCTTTGGGAAATATTGTCACGGAGCAGCCCAGGTAGGTGCGACGTAAAACGCAAAGTGAACAAACATCAACGCGGTGAAAAATTTCGACGCCAGATCGAATAAATAGAATGAAAGTACTTGAATTTTTCATATTATCCTGGCTTATCACCTTGGCTAGTGCGTTGAACTTAGATGTTTTGGCTAGAGCCAATCCTGATCCTGTGTGTATTAGAGATTTCGCTCATGAGGATCAATTGGTGGTCATCAATATCAAAACTGATGGTAGGATTGGTGATGGTCAACAATTAAACGTTATAGTTGTTGATTCCCTTGGCAATGAACTTCGTAAGAAGAACGACATTGGTACCAATACCAAAATCACCTTCAACAGCTTCCATAATGCAGCTTTTGATGTTTGTTTCACCAATTACTTACAAAACCAAGGAAGATATTCTCAGGTTTCAAGACAGATCGAATTAGATATCGAGAGTGGTGCAGCTGCAAGAGACTGGAACGCTATACAAGCAGCTGAAAAGTTGAAACCCAATGAAGTTGAATTGCGTAGAATCGAAGAAATGACGTCAGAAATCGTCAGTGAATTACAATATTTGAAAAGAAGAGAAGAAAGAATGAGAGATACCAACGAATCAACCAATTCAAGAGTCAAATACTTCTCTTTCATTGTTATATTATCGTTGATTGGGTTAGGGGCTTGGCAAATTCAATATTTGAGACACTACTTCAAAGTGAAACATATCATTTAAAATCAAGTGCTAGTGTCGTTTCTCATTGTCATTAATATACATATACCCTAAAATAATGCCGTTGGTTTTGCCAATTCTCCGCAACATTATATTGCCAATGTTTCCTCCAATCTCTTTTTCAAATCTTTATAAAGGGTCATGTGGATGTCGTTATTTGAACCATTGGGGGAAAACTGATTGATGATTAATTGTGATTTTTCGTGGAGCATGCCAATGAATGTTCCTAATTCCAAACTCTCTAGCATACCGTTATTCTCTCTAGTCCAAAACACCATTACTTCGATATACTTACAGATAAAGTAATGATACATTCGCCACGACTCGAAGTTTTGAGGGTCTACCTTTTCGTTCAAATCGTCCGTTAGCACTCTATCAGCTAATTCAAGGGTACCCGACACCACTAAAGTGCAGTCAAATTGTTTATGGTGATGAACCTCTGATATGAAACAGAGTAATTCATAATTTAACCGAAAGTCGAACAATCCTCCGAATGCGGCGTTGACCAACGCATGAATTATTAGGAAGAATTCCATGTTATGTATGGAACAATTCAGATCGATGGTTTGCTTGACTATCTCGTCAAGAAACAATTTGATTATGTCACAATCAAGGTCAATAAGTTTGTCGGAAATAGTTTGAAGAAGAGCGAAAGTGGTATGATTACCTTTCACGGGCTTGGCAGTCAGCTCTTTGTCGGGTAGGTGGATATACTGACGTGTGATTGAGTCAGTCGAGTAGAAGGTTGTGGTTTTATAAACCATGAATAGAATCTTACATCGGAGCTGTATAGAATCGATCTGGTCTCTGTTTAAGTGTCTCTGGGTTAAAGGAGATACCTTATCAACCAATTGTCGTTCTCTATGGTACAACGGACTCTTATTTATCGCTTCATGTTCCACCAAGCCACAAAATAGGATATCCACAATATCACCGTATCTTGAACCCCCGAATTGATATCCGATCAACCCATGCATTAGATTTCCACTGATCGCTAACTCTCTGTCAAGCCTGAGTTCGGAGGTGTCATAATCTCTAATTTCCCCGTCATCAAAGGATTTTGGGAGCAATTCACCTATGAAAGGTGCCATACAATGGTCCAAATCCAATGAAAAGAACTCGAAACACCAATCGACGTAATCTCGATAATTTTTGTACGACAAGTGGAAACTATCCATATAATCTTGTCTGTTTTTCGAACCTATCCTCGATTGCTTGCTGCACCAGAACATCCACTCAATCAAATTCCACAAAGAGTACCCGTTGTTCAAAGCAGGATCCAATTTGCTAGTAATTAGGGTGTCATCAAAGATTCTTACTTCTTCGAGGTCCATGGATGCTGTCTTCTTCCTAACACGAGCATTCTTCTTTAGACCCGAGAGCTTATCGATGGCACCTTCTAGAGCGGCCCATTTACTACTAGGTGAATCGGTTTCCATGACAATTCTAGCTTGCCCTTTCTTGTAATCTAGTGAGATGTCTTCTTCCGAATCCGAGACCTCAATTTTGTGGGCATTGGCGTTTTTGGGCCCATCAACAGATAAAAAGCTGTTGAAGATCGAATGAAGCTGCTTGTATAAATGACATCGACCCAAATCGGGAGCTCCCTGGAGCGCTTTCAAGTATTTGGCCAATATCTGGTGAGCACGGTCTTTGAGCGATACGATGGTGGCATAGCCGTGAGGCACTTCTCGGTCAGGCTCAAGCTTTGCAAACTCATGTTCATGTCCTTCTCGAGACCAGTTCAACTCAGGGATCCTTGTGGCCAATGTCATGATGATATGGAGCGATATAGGTGATGAAGTGTACTGAGGATTTGTGAGCTGTGCAATGGTTGTATGGAATAGAAGAAGGTCCAAATCCTCTAAACTGGAGATGTTACCGCCCCCAAACGCATCGGAGCTGCCAATGTTCGGAACTGCTAACCGAAGGATCTCATTCTCCACTTGTGGGTGAGTGGATGCATTGATCTTCATCGGAGAAAATGAGTGCGTATATTACATTGACCTAATCAAACTCTCCCAAATTGCCCAAAATACAGCCAAAGTCCTTGATTGTGATGTAGAGGCCCTTGGAGGCCTTGCCGAAGTCGAAATTGTGGATGGTGCCGTCGTCATATGTGTTGCAGCAGCTCAACATATCGATCAACAACCCATCGTTGAGAGCGGTGGCATCGATATTCAAGGAGGCTTTGATCTTTTGAAGGTCCGGTAGGGTCAATTGGGCGTGTACGGAATCTTTGTCGTCCACAAACAACTGCCACGTCTGCTTGATGACCTCGAAATTATCTCTGTACTTGAGCAACCGATGAGTATACTTGACAAGCTTGTCGACGTCCACTATATCGATGATGTCGTCGTCGCTGTGGATTTCCCCGGTTATGGTGAATGCCATTAGCATCTGTAGCGTTATGTCTCGCTTGTGGCTGCTGGAGCCGTATAGCGAGCCTCGGACACTGTAAAAATAGTCTATACACTCTATGACATCGTTGGTGAAACATTTCGGGATTCGAAGTTTATTGAAGAACTTTCTCATCAGCTGGAGGTAGAAATCATCATCGTCGTCAGTGATCGCGGCATATGTCTCGAGGATCTCCCCCTCATGGTCCGGGCGCACCTCGTCAAAGGCGGTGGATACTGGCTTTTTCCTGGCCATGGTGAGAAATTTCCAGGAGCGACCTGATAGCCATGATATATCCTTCGGTGACAACCCCGTTACGAGAGGTGACGGACCGGATGAAAGTGGGTTCGAGGATCTTTTTCAAACAGGAGGACCAGCAGCCTTCAGGGAGCTTCAAATTGAGAGGCATTGGCCACTTCATCGCCAAAGCTATTGAAGATGCGAAGACGATTAGTAACAAGCGAGTAGAAGTGTTTTCGTCCTCGGGAGGGAATGCTGGAATCGCCGCAGCTTACAGCAGTCAATTCTACAATGTCAAATGTACCGTTGTAATGCCGAGGAATTCCGCCAAACCGTCGCTGATAGAACAACTAAAGAGCTACGGTGCCACCGTCATAATTGAAGGTGATCATTTTGGGGAAGCAGACGCCTATTTACGGGAACACATCATCGCAAATGTCGACGGGTCTATAGAGCCGGTGTACTGCCACCCCTTCGACCATCCAGTGATTTGGGAGGGGCACAGTCAAATGATTCACGAGATTGAACAGCAAATGCCTGAAGGCGATTTATCCAGGGTTAAAGGGGTCATATGCAGCTTTGGGGGAGGAGGATTATTCAATGGAGTTGTACAGGGGCTCTCCAGCTCCAAACATCTCCAGAAGGTCCCTGTGTTGGCTGTAGAAGCCTCTGGAGCCCCAACATTTGATGAAGCTATAAAACAAGACAAGGTGGTATATCTCGAGTCCATAAACACCATAGCGTCGTCGTTGGCCTCGCCATATGCTTCAAAGAAATCGCTAGAATACTATAAAACCCACCCGGTATTCAACTGTGTGATTCCGGACGAAGATTCTGCCAAGGGTAGTGTGTCATACTTCGACACATTCGGTGACATCGTCGAACCAGCGTGCGGGGCATCCATATCAGTTTTGGACAGCTCCAAGCCCTATCTCCAAGAATTTGGGCCCTTGTCACCCGGAGACATCTTGATTGTGATCGTTTGTGGGGGAACTATCACAACTCAAGATGATATAGAAAAGTATAGGAATTTATAATGTCTTATCATATGAAAAAGGTCGCACTCTTCCCCAAAGTCGCACTCTTTAAAGTCGCACCAAAGTCGCACTCCCACCACACACTGAGCAAACACTATCAGATAAGATACAAACGGCTGCAGATGAGCAATTGGCTAACGTGGAGTTCACCCAAACTGGAATCTTCCGAGTTCGGGTCAACCCCTGCCTCGACCGAGCCCGAGCACTCTCCTCCGAAGTCACCTGAACCCGCGGTAAGGAGGAGCGTATCTTCTAGTTTTACACCATCAACATGGATAAACTGGGTTAGAAGCGAGCAGTTCGGAGACCACAATGAGAGTGCTGTCACCAATGACGAGGAAGAGGAGCAGGACGATGACGATGTAGAAGAATACACCAACGACGAAGTTGATGACCATGCGAGGGATAGAAAGAAAAGTAACTCTTCATGGAGGTTTTGGAACCGTGAGTCTGGGGCAGCAGACGGTGAAGATGAAGGAGGCAGCAATGGAAATGACAACGATGATGACAAGCAAAGAGGCAAAAGGAGAAAACTCGACAATAAAGACGGAACCAAAAAAGAAGATAAAAAGGAAGATAAGAAGGACAAGAACGACGATAAGAAGCACAAGAAAGAAGGGGAAAAGGAGGAGGAGAAAATAAGCCATATCAACAGAATTGTTTCTACCAATCCATCATTCCCCAAGCCTTCAGAAGAAAACTCTCGTGACGATGCATTGTTATTTAAACCACACGACAACACTCAAGAATTCAGTAAGATCAACACCCATAAGAACGAGAATTTAAAGGAGAATATTATTGTACCAAATTGGGAAACCTGCTTGCCATTACAGAATTCAATGACCGCCAGGAATAGCATAACTTCGACGTTGTTCGGTAATAATTCCACTTCGAACGAATCGAGTACCACCAAGCTAGATTTGAGCAACTGGAAGCAGTTCCTTAGTCAGCTTTCCACTAAGTTGGGGTTCGGCTCTAACACCCTAACCAGTGTGATGAACGATGAGCAAGAACACCCCGAGGAGCCAGATAATTCAGGTGCTTCCAAGGACAAGGTCGAGAAAGAATTCAACTTGTTGTACGAAAGAACCTACAAGTTGTTTGGACGTTCTTTAGCTAAATTGCCTAACCACAAAAGAGCCTGCTTACCAAGCTACAATAAGTACTACACACGAGCCAAAGCCGCTAACGAAACTTATGTGTATGACCAACAAACACAGTTGGAGGAAGATGAAGCGGATCCCAACACCATTTCGATCACTAATGACTTCATGGGCAACCTTTTAATAAATCACCGTCCAAAGAACAATACAGACAACAAAGAACCTTCTATCAAACCGGCAGATATCGTCAGCCAACGTAGTGGGCCGTTGAAGAAGATCAAGCGAATTTTGGTTATTGGAGTGCACGGATTTTTTCCCACCAGGATGATAAGGCCTCTTATTGGAGCACCAAAAGGTACGTCGTTGAAATTCGCCAACGAAGCAGAAAAAGCTGTCATAAGGTATTGCGTTGACAATGGGTTAATCAAACAGGACAGTTCGGACATAAGTATCCAGAAAATAGCTCTTGAGAAGGAAGGCAAGATCTTTGACCGGGTTTCCTTTTTCACAGAGATTCTTGAGAAATGGAAAGAGGAGTTGAATTCGGCTGATTTTATATTTATCGCCGCCCATTCCCAAGGATGTGTGGTTTCAATCATTTTGCTTGCACAGTTGATAAAATCGGGGATTCTAAAAGACCCTTTGGCCAAGAGAATGGGAATTTTGGGGATGGCTGGGATCAACAATGGGCCTTTTTACGGAGTAGACCAATCGTTTTTTTTGAAAGCTTACTCTGCAATAGAACACGAATCAATGTTGGAGCTATTTGAACTAACCAAGTTCACCAGCGAACAGTCGTTGGTGTATAAAGAGTCGATGCAGATAATAATCAATGCCAACGCGAAGATATGCTTTATTGGTTCGATTAACGACCAGCTAGTGCCGTTATATTCGGCTGTAACGTCGCATATTTTCCACCCCAACATTTACCGGGCCTGTTACATCGACCATGCGTCGCAGACCCCAGGGTTCATCCAGAAATTGGTATCGTTGTGCTGTCAGTTGCAAAACATGGGATTTTTCGATAATAATGTGTTGAAGGAGCTAAGCACCTCCCTAGCAGGGCCTTTGACCGGTGGAGGGCACTCCAAGATCTATAATGACGGAAAAGTCTATGATTTGGGGATCAAATTCATCCTAGACACCGATGATATCGTGATTCCTCCTACCGAGCAAGCCCAAAGCCCCCAGCCCGAGGCTGGGACCCATGCTATCAACAAAAAACCCCAAAACGGAGTGGTTACCGCCGGAGTAGGGTCTTACGGGTTTTTCCCCACAGATGCCGAAGAGATTATCAAATTACCCATCACTAATCAGGTTTACATCAAGGAGTTCAACATCGGCAAGATAGGTACCAATCCCTTCATACTACCATGGTGTCTCAGAGGGCTTTTGTTCAACATCGAGAAGAACTGGCCCAACAACAACAAGTTGTTGAGCGTCGACAAGGGCGACGACCTAGGCAAGACCGGATATGACGAAATTAACGACCTTTACGAAACCTTTGATTCCTGGAAACCAGAGAGTAAGATCTTGAAAGATTTGAAATTCCGGTTGAACGGCTTACGGGCCAGCAAGTTGTAGCCCCCCGGTGTAGCGAACGCCGGTGTTAAGTAGAAATGCATTTATGTCCTCACGCGACATTCTCTCGAAACTGAAAAGTTCCATCAAGTCCAAAGTGTTTAAGCTTATTTCACAGTTCACCAGCAAAGACCGACCAATGAATAGCGGTGCTCCTGAGGGCCACGGCAACCAGATACTGCAAACTGGGGTTGGAAGTGCCGAAAGCACCCCTAACCTTTCGTTGGCACTCCAACAAGACGCGTTGAAAGATGAGGAAACGTTCTACGACGTCTGTTTGACGCCGGAATCCAGAGGCTCCGCCAGCGACCACGAGACTGAAGACACCAACAGTAGCAAGCAGTCGAAAATCTTTAACTACTTGGCCCATTACGACCTAACGCTCGGTCTGATCACATCCAGACTACCTGGGGTAGAGTTGGCATCAGCGCTCAGACAATTGGACAAAATACCCCAAACAAGGAGTTGGACCCGGCAGGAGGTGGTATATATTGGAACCTGTATCCAGCTGCAAACGTCTGTGGATGAAAAACAGTTGCCAGTCCGGAACAAACAACAAATTGAGCTCAAGAAACGAGAGGTGGCTAAGGCATTATCGAAGCTTGAGGACGTGGAATGGAGCCCCAAGGACAAGGCGACGCTTATTTATCAAATAGGGTACGACTTGACCACCAGCGGGCTTTTCGAGGAGTTTCCGGACATTCTGACCGACGAAATTGCCCGGTGCATCGCCCGGTTCGATCCCGATTGGACCCCGATCGAGCTTTACTTCTTGAAAGTGGCCAAACAATGCAAAACGGAGACCGCTAGGATCCGAGAGGAGCTACCGGTGCGAAAGGAGCCCGCCATCACAGCCATGTTGGATAAAGTCGAGGCTCTAGACCAAAAGTTCGACCTGATGTACATTTATTATCTCCTTCACATAGGATTCACCCGCGACAGATTGAGGTTGGAGTATCCAGGGATCCCCACCAGAGAGTTGGTTCAGGCCACGTTCAACATGGCCACCATCAAGTCGTCAGAAGCGGAAATCAACATCATAAAACGATGCAACGACGAGAAACGGTCCATCAACTATATTCAATCGCTTATTCCTCATAGGCAAGTCCGGTTCATTGAAAACAAGTTGAACGTGATAAACCAAACCTACCGAAGACTGTTGTTCAAAAACGATGTTGATAGGTTGATTTACGAGTCTCAGTGGTTTGCGTCGGACAAATTCGGGTCCTCGGGATCCACCAGAAGCTCCAGAAGAAAGAGACCGGCAATAACGATGGTGGACGAAAGCTTTTTCCAAAATGAAGAAATAACCTTCGACCAGTTCAAACTGAAACAGAAACACTTACAGCAAATACGAGAGGCCAAACGAAAGAAAACCGAGGAAAGAAGGAAGCTATTGGAACAAAGGAAACTCGAGCAACTGAAAGACCCCAAGAAAAGACGGGGCCGAAGGCCAATTAACGATAAGATCTGGAAGAAATTGGCAGAGGAAGCCAAGTACTTCCAGAGTGTTACCGGAGATCGTAAAGTGGTCAAAGATAACGAAAAACGGAAGCGGAATCAAACCATCTTCTATCTTCCTCCTCAGCAGGACAGACAGATGATGAAGAGGTTGATGAAGAAGAAATCCAAGCATATAGATCCTGAAAATTCGGATGAGAATGACTCCTATAAAGAGCATGCCGATGAAACCACGTCAGAACTCGAGGCTCACGAAGAAGACGGGGAAGAGGAAGAAGAGGAAGAAACCGTCAGCCCGTACGATCCCTATGATATCACAGTCGATACGGAGTTTCCTACATGGGAAAGAAAATTATTCGTTGAAGAATTGTACGGTGAAACCCCCTATGTTCCCGAGGTCGATTTGGTCCCCGAGTCAGAAACCTTCGATCCTCTCGAAGACCATCGAATCGAAGCCAGCGACAGCACTGCTGCCACTTTAATAATCGAAAATCAGAAACGATATAGAGATTTGCCTTCTTCGTTTCCTAAAATCACCATCATGAACGCTCAAGGCGACGAGGAGCTCAATCCATACAATAAAGTTCGAATCCGAACCTTGTTGTATCCTGAACACTGTGAACTATTCATTCTAGGATTGCCAAAGGGAGAAGAACTCAACCCAATTTTTGAGCTACAGAAGTTCTTTCAAATCCATTATTGCTTGTACTTTTCCCATTCTGCCAAGCTCAAAGACGTCATATACCGTGATTACTGCCTATCGATAGAGGAATGCATAAGGAACGACGATTTTGCTGCGTTTATGAGCGTTATTGATCGATGGAATCAGCTCATGCTCGTTTTAACCCCCAACAAATTCCCCGAATCGCTCCTCGATAAGGATATCAATCCTGAAGTTAGAGGCTATCTTGTTCCTGTGACTGAAATCGACTCGCTTGTCAGGTCAGAAGGTCCTGATTTCGACTCAGACCTGAAGAATATCGCCATCCGCATCAAAAAGGAAGAGTTTACCAACGAAGATTTGAAATTGGATACGTTTTTCCACGAGTTTGTGTCCCCTGGTCCGAAATCAGCCACCAATTCCAAATCCCCAACTCCTGGGCCAGGTATGCTGACCGGTTCCACAGAGCTGGCCAGCATGGAACCTCGATTGGAATCGTTGGAAACTGAGAAAATAGGGATCTACGAAAGACCGGTTGTGTATAAAGAAAGGTTTTTCGACTACTTGAAGGGCAAAAACACTTTGTCGAGGTATTGTATGCAGCAAATCTTGGTAAGAGTGTATTCTCGAGTGGTTTCCACCCGGTCAGCGCAACTTCGGAAATATAAGGCATTCACTGCCGAAGTATACGGTGAATTACTACCCTCGTTCATGAGTGAGGTTTTGACCAAGATCGACTTCCGGCCGGGCCAAAAGTTCTACGATTTGGGTTCTGGGGTGGGGAACACTGTTTTCCAGGCCGCGTTAGAGTTTGGAGCCGGATTTAGCGGAGGCTGTGAATTGATGGAGAATGCTTCCGGTTTGACCGAGATCCAGGCCAACGTATTGGCTAAACAATTGAAAATCTTCGGCATAAGGCCCATGAACGTCGACTTCGTATTGTCACAAAGCTTTGTCGACAACGAGAAAGTCATAGATCGTATACTTGATTGCGATGCTATCATTGTCAATAACTATTTGTTTGACACCAAGCTCAATTTCGAGGTCGGTCGGTTATTGACGGGACTAAAACCCGGAAGCAAGATCGTCAGTTTGAAAAACTTCGTGAGTCCCAGATACAAGTCGACCGGTGAAAATACCATCATTGATTACCTCAGAGTGGAGAAACACGAGATGAGCGACTTTCTTTCGGTGAGTTGGACTGCAAACAAGGTTCCGTACTATATATCGACGGTGGAAAAAGAGATCCAGCCCCAATTTCTTCAGTAAAATATGTACAAAATGTATATTATCACCCATAACCTATAGCTTTTTCTTCTTGTGGCTTCCAACCTCCTCTTCGGCAATTCTTTTGGCATATGCATCGCTAATACCAGGGGATTCGTTGGTCGAGGGCTCAATCGAGCCTGCTCGGGTACTACTATTGGAACCTTGATTTATTCTCCTTTTCTTTTCTTCTTCCTTAGAGAGCGCCAGTAGAAGCGTGGTGACTCTCTTGCCCAACTCGCCAGCAGTTCTCGATAGTATATACCAATCGAATCTGAATAGTTCGCTTCTCATGATTTCTTCTTTGATTTTCTCTGATAAGTTTTCGGCGAAGATACCGTGCTTGTAGACGCAGTATAGGATAAATCGATCTTCCAACTTGGAATAGAGTCTCTTGGCATTGTTTGGAGGATAATGAATGGTAAAATCGTTCAAGGGATCGGGGAGACTGGCCATTTTTTGATTTAGGAGGTCATTTTGGGATTTCAACTTACTCACCTGTTTTTCCATCTTTTCAATCTGGGAGATAAACTTCTCATGGCCCTTGATCAACTTGTAGTTTTTCCAGAACGCTTTCAGATACCGTTCGACTTCCTCAGGGGTTTTAGTGTTTATCTCTTGGGATAATTTGTCGTAGGATTCTCTACCGAATTTTGCGGTAGCCTTGATGAAGTTAGTGAAATCACGTCTGGTCCAGGTATGGAACGATTTTTCGAGAAGTTCGTCTTTCAACTTGAGTTCTTCTTCCGTGAGGGGCACCACCTCCTTAATTTTCCGTTGGGCAATGTTCTTTCGTTCTTCTCGAGATAAGTCACTCTTGAACTCATCTTCCAAGAACTCCTCATCACTATCACCGAATTCCTTCAAGTTATGCTTGTATCCGATGTCTTTCTTGTACTGTAGTTGCTCTCTTTCCAAAAGTTCCACCAATTGGTCCGGGAAAAACTGAAAGTCGTTGATATTGTACAATTTGGGGGCTCGGGGTCTTCCGCTGACAAAACCCATGCCTTCCATGCCGGTGGTCTTGAAAGCCGTTCGATAATAGTTGTCTACCATGTAATTCTGCTCTTTTCTTTCCCTTTTCGAAGGGTTGATCCACCCAACAGCCCCCAGACCGTTACTATCCTTTTTGGCAAAGTTTTCACCGTTCCATTCGTAGTTGGACGCCTGGAATGTGAAGTTTTGGATATCGTCCAACCCCAATTTGTTGAATTTGGAGTTCAAGTTCGCCGTCTTTTCCGCTCCTTTGGCCAATATTTCTTCGATATCCTCATCCAACAACGACTGGTTTTTTTCGTCGTGTTTATTGGCCGATTTGCTGTCAAACACATCCTTGGCTCCATGCTGTATCATGCCGAGTAAGTCGTCCTTGGTATTGCCAACAGTGTTGTTTTGGAGTTGTTGTCTGCCCATTTGGATCACCAACTGATCCAATCTCAACTTTTGGGCAGCCCGCTCAAGAACCTTCTCTTCGATGGCGTTTTCGGTGACGAATCGATAGACCTTGACTTGTTTCTTTTGTCCGATCCTGTGGGCCCTATCCATGGCTTGTAGATCCGCCTGGGGATTCCAGTCGCTGTCAAATAAGATCACAATGTCAGCAGACGTCAAATTGATACCCAATCCACCAGCGCGAGTAGTAAGCAAGAACAAGAACTTGTCCAGGTCCGGGGCATTATAATCATCAATGGCGTCGACCCTGTCTTCGTGGGACGTCGATCCGTCGATTCTGCAGTACTGATAGTCCCTTAAATAGCAATAATCCTCCATAATGTCCAACACCCGTGACATTTGGGAGAATATCAACACCCGGGAACCCTCAGCATGGAATTTCTTCAACAATTTATCTAACACGATCATTTTCCCCGAGTTGTACACCAAATGTTCATCATTTGTGTATGGAGGGCCTGGTTCAGCCCCATCGAAAAGGTATGGGTGGTTGCAGCACTTTCTCAACTGCATCACGATATTCAAGAGCCTGGTTTTGCCCTCGCGTTTGCCTATAGCTCCATTGACAGCGTCGATGTCCTTCTCCAACAATCTGCGATACCATTCGCTTTGCATGTTCGACATTTTGATATACAAGTTGGTTTCAATTTTGGGCAACAACGACTTCTCCACGTCGGCCTTGACTCTTCTCAAGATGAAGGGACTCAAAATTTGATGCAATTGAGCCACCACCTCGTTCTGTTTGTTTTCTCTCGTTTGTTCGTCGAGTTCTTCGTTGGCGTTGTTTGAATCGAACCATTCGTCAAACATCTCGGAATCGCCGAAAACATCGGGCAAAAGGAAATTCAAAAGGGCCCATAGCTCGTGCAAGTTGTTCTGCAACGGGGTACCGGTGATAAGCAATCTGTTTCGGGAATAGAACAATCGAATGATTTGCGACAACGAGCTATCCTCATTCTTTATTCGATGGGCCTCGTCGACAATGATGTACTCCCATTTGATTTTCTTCAAGTGAGACTTCTCTCGGATGATCATCTCGAAAGACGTGACCAAGACGTCGAATTTGGCCGTCAAAATCTGATTTTGGATGATCTCGTTCCGGCCGTCCTTGTTGCCTTGCAACACCACCACGTTTACTTCGGGAGTCCATTTGGCAAACTCCCTCCTCCAATTATCCAATGTCGATTTGGGCACAATGATGATGAACGGGCCGTCGACCTGCTTAATATATCTCAAGTATCCCAAGAACGAGATCGTCTGGAGGGTCTTTCCGAGCCCCATTTCGTCGGCTAGGATCCCGCTCAAACGGTTTTCGTATAAGGAGATCAACCAGTTGAGACCGTCGACCTGGTACTCTCTCAACTTGCCGTCCTGGACGTAGCTGGGGGATTCCGTCAAAACGGTGGGGGCGACGTCATCGTCGCCAATGTGTTCTTCTTCCAACAACAACTCGGCGTCCTCTTCCTTCTCTGTCTTTCGCCGTCTGGAGGTCTTCTTTTTCGGCTTGGTGTCGGTGAATGAATGCTCTTTGTCCACCGCCTGGATCAATTTCTTGAAACTTTTATCTTTGGAGGCATTCAAGTCGATGAAATGACGAAACAAGTGGGAATACCCCAACAAATAACGGAATCTCTTGGTGGAGTCGTCTAGTTCGTTCTTTTTGGCGGTGGCGGGGTCTGTGGAGAGGATGAACCTCTTTTTCCTGTCGATGGGCGACTCTTTCTGGAACCGGAGCTTATCCACCATGTTGAGGTTGTGTTTGATGAGGTTCTTTTGAGTTTATAAACTATAATAGTTCCTGTTGTTGGTCGTATGGCAACTTATAGCCGAAATCGTCGTTCTGGGGGTGAGTCGGGGGTGAGTCGGTGGTGAGTGGCGGTAATCCCGATGATTGTTTGGCTCTAATGTCCGATAGCCAGGAAATGATAGTATTTCCGACAGGTGGAACTCTTGCGATAGATCAAGTCACACAACTATTAAAAACAAACAGTGGTACCACGTACGAGCGATGTTTGGAGTCTCCTTGGAAAAATCAATGGGTTGGGTGTTTAAAAACTTCTCATTTATCTGATGGTGCGGGTAACGGCGGTTTCCCGATTGGGGTTGCTGCGAAAAATAGACGTGTAGAAAATGATGAGATTGGTGACTTTTGGGGCCAAACCAGAGATCGATGAAATGTGGGGGGAAACGGGTGGTTTAAATTGGGAGGGGGTCTGTGGTGGTTTTTTTTTGTTGGGGTGTTTGTGTGATGTAGTTAGTCTACTGTTATTTGCTTCACTTGGATATCATATATGAGGTTTGATATGAGGTTTGATCATTTATGAGGTTTGATCATACTTTATGGCAATTGTATCATAAATGAGGAGTATGAGGAGTGTATCAACACTTAAAGAGGTTTGTATCTCTAAAGAGGTTTGTTTCTTACAATTAAATATATCTCTTCTGCGTTGAACTTTTCTTATGGACCTAACATCACATATTCTATTCTTTATCTTTACTTATGCTGAATCTATATTTTACACTATATCTTATATCTACACTATATCTTATATCTACACTATATCTTATAATATCTTATACTATCTTATACTATATCCTATACTATCCTATATTATACTCATACTTTATTTTGTACTATATCTTATACTCTATCTTATAATATATCCCATACTAAATTCATACTATATCCTATACTATAGATCATTCGATATCCTCAACTATAATCTATATTACTTCTTATTCTATATCCTTAACTATATTCATACATATATCTGATGATTTTAATTCATAACATCTTATACTATATCTCATATTCTATCTTATACTATATCTTATACTAAATTCTGTCCTATATCTTGAACTATATCTTGAAGTATATTTTGAGCTATATCTTGTGCTATATCTTATACTCTATCTCATACTATATTCTATACCAAATTCATACTATATTTCATACTAAATTCATACTATATCCTAAACTATATCCTATACTATATACTATACTTCTTCTAATTCTATATCTTATACTACATCTTATACGTATACCTGTGATCTTAATTCATAATTATCTTATACTCATACTAAATTTAAAGTCATATGACACTTATATCTACTATAACCCTAATTATATTCTATATTCTTATATATCCTGTCGTACTTCTACTATAATCCTAATTATATTCTATATTCTTATATATCCTGTCGTACTTCTACTATAATCCTAATTATATTCTATATTCTTATATATCCTGTCGTACTTCTACTAGAATCCTAATTATATTCTATATTCTTATATATCCTGTCGTACTTCTACTATAATCCTAATTATATTCTATATTCTTATATATCCTGTCTTATATTCTTACTTACTTATAGCCTGGAATCTGATATCATATTATATGTACTATTCATTCTTAATTCTTATTCTTAAAAACTGTATTACATTCATATTCTATGTTATAAACTATTCTATATCTTTTGTTATTATTTCTTATCTTATATCTCCTCTTATCTTATATCTCCTCTTATCTTATATCTCCTCTTATCTTATATATCCTCTTATCTTAAATCTTTTCTTATCTTATATCTTATATCTTATTTCTTATCTTAGATCTTATGTCTTATGTCTTACATCTTATTTCTTATCTTGTATGTTGTATCTTTGTCTTATACCTTGTTTACTATCTTTTATATCTTAAGTCTGATTCTTTTAAAACCTTATCTTATTTTAAATCTTGCATCTACTTATCCCATATCTAATCTCATATTCTATTCCCCACCTATCTTATCTTATATCTTATTTTATATTCTATAACCTTACATATTTTCTTATCCCATATCTTATTCTAAAATCTATAACCCTACATCGATTCTTATACTGTATCTTATTTTGTAATCTATAACCCTAGGTCTATTCTTGTCTTATATCTCATAAACAATTCTTATCTTTTATTTTATAAACGAGTCTTATCGCATATCTTATAAACTATTCTTATCGCATAACTTATACATTTTTCTTAACTCATATCTTATACATGATTCTTATTCTATATCTTATCTTATATTCTTACCGTATGTCTATTCTTATCTTAATCTTATGAACAATTCTAATCTTATATCTTAAAACTATTCTTATCTCATATTCTATTAACTATTCTTAAGTCATATCTGATACACCATTCTTATCTTATATCTTATCTCATATTATATAAACTATTCTTAATTTATATCTTATAAACAATTTTATCTTATATCTTATAAACAAATTTAATCTTATATCTTATAAACTGTTATCTCTATTCTCATCTTATATTCTAACCCTACATATATTCTTATCTCTCATTCTAACGGTACCTCTATTCTCATCTTACATTCTAACGGTGTCTCTATTCCATCTCATATTCTAAAACCGTACCTCTATTCTTAACTCACATCTTATGAACTAATCTTATCTTATATCTTATGAACTATCTTAATCTTATATCTTATAAATCATATATCTTATAAACTATTCTATATTTTATATCTTATCAACTATTCTATTCTCATATTCTGTAACTGTACTTCTATTCTTGTCTTATATCTTATAAACAATTCTTAGTTCATATCTTTCACACCATTCTCGTCTTATATCTTATAAAATTTCTTATCTTATATCTTATAGACTATTCTAATCTTATATCTTATAAATTAACTAAATCTTATATCTTATAAACTATTCTTATCTTATATCTTATCAACTATTCCATCTCATAATCTTAAACCGTACTTCTATCCCTATCTCATAATCTTAAACCGTAATTCTATTCTTATCTCATAATCCTAAACCGTACTTCTATTCTTATCTCATATTCTATAATCGTACTTCTATTCTCATCTTATATTCTAGAACTGTACTTCTATTCTTGTCTTATATCTTATAAACAATTCTTAATTCATATCTTTCAACCTATTCTTGTCTTATATCTTATGAATTCTAATCTTATACCTTATAGACTATTCTTGTCTTGTATCTTATAAATTCTAATCTTGTACCTTATAAACTATTCTATATCTTATATCTTATCAACTATTCCATCTCATAATCTTAAACCGTACCTCTCTTCCATCTTACATTCTAACCGTACTCTATTCATCTTATATTCTAGAACTGTACTTCTATTCTTGACTCATATCTTATAAAAAATTCTTAACTCATATCTTAAACCCCATTCTAATCTTACATCTCAAATTTTATTCTTTTAACAATTGTTACCTTATATCTTATGACAATTCTTATCTTATATCTCATACTTAACCTATCTAATTTCACATTCTAAAACCTTACATCTTTTCTTATTTCGTATCTTATTTTGTATTCTATTCCCTAAATCTATTCTTATCTTATATCTTATAAACAATTTTTCTCTTATATCAACAATTCTTATCTTATATCTTATTAACAATTCTTATATTTTATGATTAAGTCTTATCGCATATCTTAAAAACTATTCTTAACTCATATCATATAAACAACTCTTATATCTAATCTCATATTCTATAAACTATTCTTATGTTATATCTTAGAATAAACTTATCTTATATCTTGTCTCATATTATATAACCTTACATATATTCTTATCTTATATCTAATCTCATATTGTATAGCCTTACATGTATTCTTATCTTATATCTTATGGCTATTCTAATCTCTATTCTCATATTATATTTTAATGGTACCTCTTCTCATTCACCGTACTCTTCCATCGCATATCTAAAACATCTCTTATGTGCTCTGTATATTCTTGTCTAGTTATATCTATATATACCTTTTTGGGGTTGACAGCTCACCTTTTATATTCTCTCCACCTCTATATTCTCGATTTCCCCCTCTTCATCCTATATCCTGTCCCTCCTCTCATTCCACCACCCTAGACACACCATCACCAAATACTGTTCCCCTCCACTAGCGACCAGTCAATCGGCCGTTTGCCCTGGCTCTCCAACCACTCGTTGCATTTCCGGAAACACTGCAGGGTAAAGAACCCCTTGCGGGCCGAAAACGGCGACGGATGGAAGGTGGTGAGGACCAAAAAGTTGGGCCCGCGAAGACTGCCGAAACTCCGCACCACCGCCTGCGCCGGCATCCCCCAGGCCATCACCACAAACCCTTGGCGCTGCAGATGGTAGGCGATGGCAGCCTCCAACACCAGGTGGGTGAAGGTCTCCCAGCCCTTGTTGGCGTGGCTGTTGGGCTTGTGGGCCTCCACCGTAAGACAGGTGTTCAACAAGAGCACTCCGCGCTGGGCCCATTTGGTGAGGTTGCCGCCACCGCCGCCGCCGCCCGCCGCGGGCTGCGGGATCTGGAACCGCGGATAGTCGCTGTGCACCGTTTTGTAGATGTTTTTGAGCGACGGCGGGGGCTTGGTGGGCTCCAACACCAGAAACGCCAACCCGTGGGCCTGGTTGACGTTGTGGTAGGGGTCTTGGCCCAAAATCACGCACTTGACCTCGGCGAGCGGGGTGTGGTGGGACCAGGCGTAGATGTGGGCCGCGGGGGGGAAAACCCGCGCCAGTTTCTGGGCCGCGAGGAACCGTTTTAGCCCGAGGAAGTATGGCTTGGTCAACTCGCGGTGGAGCGCCGCCAACCACGACTCGTGGAGGCACTCGATCTCCAACGCGAGCAACTGCCGGTGGCCGTCGTCGAGGGACGCCACCCATTGGTCTTTGTTGAAGACGTCTGCCTTTTGACTGGCCTCTAGTGCCGGTAGTTTGGGGCCTGCTCTGCTGCCGGCCTCTAGTGCCACTTCTACTCTGCTGGTGGCTAATTTATCTCCTCTAGTGCCTTTTGTGACCAGTTGAGCGCCTATTCTGCCGCCCTTGGTGGCCATACCACCCCCCACCGGCGCCTTAGAGACTCTGAAGAAATCGGTGACCTTTCTGTTCATTGCGCGCTCACCCATCGCACCACGTAGGGATAATCGGGATCCTTGGTGGCGGCGATGGCGGTGAGAATACTATACAACCAGTAGAGCGCCGCGGCTGCGGCCACCGCGAGCGCCTGCCGCGGCGCGCGGGAGAACGGGGGATCGTTTTCCCCCCGCGGCCCCGTTTTCCCCCCGGGGGCCCCCAACCGCACGAGCGCCACCACGCACCCGCCCATGGCCACGTAGAGCGCGCCAATGATGACGATCTCGGTGCCGAACTGGTAGTGGGTGCCGCCGGACAAAAACATGATGCCGTGGTCATTACGGGCGATAAACGGCACCTTCTTGATCTTGGTGAACTGGTAGCCCGTGATCGACGACAAGATCGCCCCGAGGGCCACCACCCGGTACACCACGGGCTTGCCGAGATTGGTGACCGCGCGCGGGCCCTTTTTCTTCACCGCGGTGATGGCGGTAAACGTGGCGGCGAAGTACACCGCGAACTGCCGCACGGGGCTGTCGTCGCGGAGGAAGATGCTTTTGTTCAAGGTCTTGGAGAGCATCTGGGCCAACTGGAGCGCCTGGGCGGACGCCGACGCCACCGGCATGTTGAACACGAAGTGGGGCTCCTTGACGATGGCGTAGGGGTGGTATTGCTCCTGGGGGTTGGGGGGCACGAGCCAGAGGTGCGGGATGGACCCCAACTGGATCTCGTTGGCGATGGCGGCGTTTTCGGGGTGCACTAGGTCGATTTCCACAAAGAAAAGCCCGTGGAGGGCGGCGTAGTCGGCGAAGTAGTTCTTGGCCACCCGCCGCACCGCCGGCATCACCGCTCCGCACCCGGGGCACCGGTGGTTGTCGGCGGACGACGTCAACACCACCAACGTGTAGTAGTCCCGAACCCCCGTGAAGAGGTCCAAATTGCCGCGTAAGTGGATGACGCGGTCGCTGGACTGCAACGATAGCTCTGTCAACCGCACGGCCTCGGGCGAGTGCCATGCGAGGACCACTGTCCAGAGGAGGACACAGATGAGATTCATGATGGATGGCGACATTTTGGGCGCGATGTTTTAATATGTCGCATGTCGCAACCGCGAAATGTCGCGTGTCGCCACGGAGAAAAACCCGCGGAGATCCGTCTATGTCCGTCTATTGACAGCGGTGCAGCTACACGGCTTCTGTACGATGTCTGGTCTACGATGTCTGGTCTATACGATGTCTCTATATTAGTCTACGGCCGTCTACGCCGCAGCAAATGGCCGTCATGGCCGTTAAATGACGTTTATGGCCGCTAAATGCCGTCCATGCCGTCCAAACGGTTGGCTAAATGGCTATCTGGGTCTAAATGGCATCTGGTCTTATCGGCCTACACGGCCTACGCCGCCGCAGCCACTACGCAGCCGCGTCCTGCCGCTCGTCCCGGTTAATTATCAAAAACCCAATCGTCACAATACTCGCCCCCCCCACGTACACCCAATTGAACGAAAACTGCTTAAACACCCAGTCCCCCACCATCGCTATCGGGATCGTCATCGACAACCCCACCGTCACCGTCAACGGAGTGGTCAAGATCACCGCCTTGCACCAGCAAAAGTCGCTGACAAAGGTGATGAACATATTGACCACCAACAATGTCGCGGTGCGGCGGTCGGTGGGCACCGCGAACCGTTCCACCCCCGTGAGGTGCAACACCACCATCACGGGCCAAAGGAGGCAGAGGCAAAATAACCCCACAAAGGCAAAGAAAAGGTGGGCGTTCAAGTTGCGCTCCACCGTGGAGTGCGGTACCACTGTCTTGGCCTTGAGGAGAATGGTGTAAACCCCGTACACCAACGCCCCGGAAAGGGCCAACATGTTGCCGAAAAACACCATTGCCGGCGACGCCACCGGGTTGTGGGCGCTGGCGTCCTGGTTGGTGACAATGAGGACCCCGCAGAAGCACAACACGATGCCGTAGATCTTGGTGCGGGTGATTCGCTCGATGGAGTAGAGGAATCCCACGATGAGGGTGAAGAACGACGACGTGGTGGAAAGGATGGTCTGGGACGCCACCGAGGTGTAGGAAAGGGAGGCGTTGGTGACGAGGTTGGCGGTGAACCACAACGCCACGAACGAGAGCGAAAGCCGGATGGTTTCGACCGCGGGGATGTCGCGGGGGGATGCCGCGGCGCCCGGCCCAGATTCCGCGGCGCGCGGCCCAAATTCAGCGAAGGCGCCCGGCTCAGATTCCGCGAAGCTGCGCTCGGCCGCGAAGGGGGCGCCACTGGGCCCAGACTCCGCCCCGGCGGGCGGTATCTCAAATTCGGGTCTTGCCTCCCTCCTGACGGTCCTATCAGCCGTTATTTCACTCGTATTGGCCTCCGCACCGCGGGCCTCAACCTCGGCCTCAGCCTCAGCCTCAGCCATGCCCTCACTGGACCCATACTCTCCCCCTCTATAAACCCCGAGACTCTCCTCATCAGTCCTCTCGCTGAGCTCCCTCCGCACCATCCGCACAAACTCCCGCACCCCGATCCCCTCGTACCGCAAGTACGGCACCATATAAAGACTGAAGCACGCGGTGTTCAAGTATGTCATCAAAAACGGTTTTCGGTATAGGTCGGTTTCGAATAGATCACTGACCACAAACGACGACATCACCCAGAATACCACCACTGCCGCGAGGTTAAGGAGCCCTAGGACCCATTTCTGGCCGCTGGTCAACTGGCTGTCTTTTTTGAACAACACCGACAGCTCCACCATTCGTTTGACCCAGGAATACATGTTGTTGAGGAATTGCGAAGGCGCGGGTGCACTAGCCCGCCGCACTAAACCGGGCCCAACGCCGCGGCACGACACCGCGACCGGGACTGCACCGCGACACCGCGCGGCGCCACATCGGTACACCCGCACCGGTGCACCACATCTACTGCGAGCCGCCGTAAAAATAGTGCGACTGTCGCCCCGCTGCACAGCCCTCTTATATGCAGGACTCTTACCATACCCCATTTAAGGGGGTCAAAAATTTGGGGTCTTGGGGCGAAAAGAGGTGCAGGAGGTGAAAGCGATGTAGAAAGTGTCACAGGCGAGGTTTCAGCGATTTGCAGAAGGATAAAGGGACAAATGACTCAAAATCACCTGCGCCCGCGTTGGCCCGCGGCACGGCACGGCGCGGGGCGATACCGCCCCAGGTGTCGGCCCAAGCAACGCCGCGACACGACCCCGCGACACCGCCCGGGACCGCACCGCACCGCGACCTGGCCCCGCACCGCACCGCGCACGGGCCCGCACTGCTGCAGAATAGTATTTGTGATGGACACAATAAATACTCCGAAGCAGAGCACTTACTTCTACTTTTCTATCAAAATTTGGCCACCATTGATCCTCCGAAAAGCTACAAGTCGATGCACGTGACAATCACGCGCACTGGGGATTAGTTGACTGGCACTAAATTCCGCAATGCCTCTATATACTTGGCGTATCACTTGGTTCGACTTCTTGGGCGGGCAGTAAACCATAAGTAGGCCTGTCGGAAAAGTCACCTTGGCGAGGTAATGGTCAAGAACGCCTATGTTGTGGGTATACGGGTAAACAATACTATATTCGACTGATGTTTACACCAAAGGAGATGGTTACATCATTTCTGAGCAATTTGGGTAGGCATTACCAAAGTCGAAACCACGGTGTTCACCCGATATTGGTTGGCTGCGTCAGGTCTTAAACAATTGACGTGGTTGTTATACATGCTAGCCTTACTCATAAACGGCTTATTCTTGATCTTCGTGTTTACGGCATAAGAAAGAAGATCAACTCAGATCACCACACCCGTACACCACAGGATAACCCGGGACTGCACCGCGACAGCGCGGGTGCACTAGGCCGCGGCACGGCACCACCTCCAACGACACCGCGACACCGCGACCGGGACTGCACCGCGCGGCGCCACATCGGTACACCCGCACCGGTGCACCTGATCTACCGCGAGCCGCCGTAAAAATAGTGCGACTGTCGCCCCGCTGCACAGCCCTCTTATATGCAGGACTATTACCATACCCCATTTAAGGGGTCAGAAATCTGGGGTCTTGGGGCCGAAACAGGTGCAGGAGGTGAAAGCGATGTAGAGAATGTCACAGGCGAGGTTTCAACGATTTGCAGAAGGATAAAGGGACAAACGGCTCAAACTCACCGCGACTCGCGCCCGCCCCACGACACCGGGCCCGACATCGCACCACGACACCGCGCGGGCTCGCACCACCGCGCCCCCTAAAACCCTCGCGCACTCCTTCCCCCATCATGAGCGACCAGTCTTTCGACGAATACACCCCCCTCGACGGGCCGTTCAACGCCTCCTTCAACACCCCCAACCCCCCCAACTCCCTCCACAACTTCGCCAGCTCCTTCACCCGGGCCCAGTCGTACCAGGCCCACAACCTCGACAGCGACATCCACAAGAAACGGTCGTTTTTCGACGCCGACGACGAAACCTTCGACCCCGAGCTCATGGCGCCCGCGAGACGCGGGCAGCGGTTGAGCACGGTGGTCCACGACATCCAGGCGGTGCGCAGCGGCCTCGGCTACGACGCAGTGTCCCCCACCGACGTGTTCTACCACGACGATATCGTCCAGGCGTTGACGGCGCGGTCGCGCGCCGGGTCTACCGCCACCGCGCCCCGCGGAATCCCCATCCCCTCGCGCCGGGTAATCCCCGCGCCGTCGTTCTCCAGCATCCGCACCTCGATGTCCCACCTCACCGCCGCCGACTACCTCACCACCAAGCGGGTGGAGAACGGCGACGGCCGGGCGGTGACGGTGCTCGCGGGCCAGAGCACGGCGCCGCAAACGATCTTCAACTCCATCAACGTTCTCATCGGCGTGGGGCTTTTGGCGTTGCCGGTGGGCCTCCTGAAGGCCGGGTGGGTGTGCGGGGTGGCGATGTTGGTGGGGTGCGGCGGCGCCACCTACTGGTCCGCCACCCTCTTGTCGCGGGCCATGGACACCGACGCCACCTTGATGACCTACGCCGACGTGGGCTACGCCGCCTACGGCGCCACCGCCAAGTTGGTGATCCTGGTGGTGTTTTCGGTGGACTTGGTGGGGGCCGGGGTGGCGTTGGTGGTGTTATTTAGCGACTCGCTCTACGGGGTGGTGGGCGGCGGCCGGTGGTCCAAGACCCAGTTCAAGCTCTTGAGCATGGTGGTGTTGACGCCGTTGAGCTTCGTGCCGTTGCCGGTGCTCCTGATGTTCCTGTTGCTCGGGATCGTGGCCACGGTGTCGATGACGTTTTTGGTGGCGGGGTGCGGCGCCGCCAAGCCCGACGCCCCCGGGTCGTTGGTGCGCGCCATGCCCACCAACTTGTGGCCCCGCAGAGCCGGCGACTTGATGCTCGCCATCGGGATCTTGATGGCGCCGTTCGGGGGCCACGCCATCTTCCCCAACCTCAAGAGCGACATGCGGCACCCCTACAAGTTCGCCGGGACCTTGAAGGTCACCTACGGCATCACCGTGGCCACCGATATGGCGATGGCGGTGGTGGGGTTCCTTATGTTTGGCGCCTATTGCCGGGACGAGGTCACCAACAATCTTTTGGCGACCCCGGGGTACCCGGGGTGGGTGTATCCGGTGATTTCGGGGTTGATCTGCCTTGTGCCGGTGGCGAAGACGCCGTTGAACGCCAAACCGATCATCGCCACTTTGGACGGGATGATGGGCGCGGCGCCGGCGCGCGGCGCGCGCAAATGGGCCCACGCCGCGGGGCGGTTTTTTGTTCGCGTGGGGGTCAACGGGGTATTTGTGGCGTTGGCGGTGGTGTTCCCGGATTTCGACAAGATCATCGGGATGTTGGGGGCCTCCATCTGCTTTTTGGTGTGTATCGTGTTGCCGTGCCTGTTTTACTTGCGGTTGGTGGCGGTGGGGCGGGGGGAGCGGGTTTTGGTGGGGTGCGCGGTGGCGGTGGCGGCGGTGTTGGCCGCGGCGGGGACCGCGGCGGTGGTGGCCTACTAGCGACATCGGTACACCACATCGGTACACCCACACCACAACTCAATTCCACGCCCGTACACCCATACAAATCCCACCCGTTACCAAACCCGTACACCCATACAAATCTCACCCGTCACCACACCGGTACACCCACACCTCAATTCCACGCCTGGTCAGCATTCTCCAGTGCTTCAGAGTCAGTGTCCTTCAGTTCTTGTTCAGTCAGAGCCAATGGCTACAGCAGGTAGAGTTACTACTATTAGGCCGGTTTGTAGGCCGGTTAGGCCGGTTAGGCCGGTTTATAGCAAATATTATTCCGCTGCCCGGGCCCGTCTCACCACCGTTCGCGCTGGTCCTATCTATTAATACCTCCAGTACCAATATCACAACTGCGGTAACCTCCCTATACCCCAAATGCTCTTAGTGCTCGATCTTTACCCTTTGGGGTAAACATATCTGGAGAGATTTTGGAGACTGCTTAAGCGGCGGTGCGCGGCGGCGGAAGAGGGCGGGAGTCGCAGGAAGGGCGGCGCGCGCCGGGCGCAGGTGAGTTTGAGCTGTTTGTCCCTTTATCCTTCTGCAAATCGCTGCAAATTTCGCCTGTGACACTTTCTACATCGCTGTCACATCCTGCGCCTGTTTCGGCCCAAGAGCCAAAGATTCTGTCACCTTTAAATGGGGTATAGTAAGAGTACTGCATATAAGAGGAATGTGGAGCGGGGGTGGCCTGTAGCGACAGTCGCACTATTTTGACGGAGGCTCGCGGTAGATTGACCAGTATGGGTGTACGGGTGTGGTTATCGCGGTGTACCGATGTGGAATGGCTATGAGGTTTATCTCTATCACCCCACAATCTAGCGAGCTCAAACTTCTCCAGCCACCCTTTAGACACCCTGTCTTTCGTTGAAAGCCTTGTCCAAGCCGATAACCCCGGCGCCCGACCCCCCGAAACGGGGTCATGTCAGTGTCCTGCATATAATAGTTGGCCCCGCCCGCACCACTGGGCCCACGCGGCACCAACCTCTCACCACCTTGGCCCCCCACCGCCCCCATTATGAAATACAATAATATTAGCTTCAGGAGTTACGATAACTTGCACATCATTCATTAACAAAGATCGTAAAAATCGTAAAAATACATTATACGGATTTATATATTTATTATATTCAAATTAACCTTTAAAGTATTAATATATAGTGAATAATTCTAATGTTTATAATAATAGTATAAGCAATAAAATGTCCTATCAACCTAACATTGATATACGATATTTATTATATTCTAATTAACCTCCAAAGTACTATATATATTGAATAATTCTAATATTTATGATATTACTATAACCAATAAAATGTCCTATTAACCTAACATTAATATATTTATTATATTCTTATTAACCTCCAAAGTACTATATATATTGAATAATTCTAATATTTATGATATTAATATAACCAATAAAGGGTCCTATTAACCTAACATTACTAATATACGATATTTATTATATTCAAACTCCAAAGTACTATATATATTCAATAAATTTAATATTTATAATAATGATATACCCAATTAAATATCAAATACTATAACCTAACATTAATATACGATATTTATTATATTCTAATTAACCTTCAGAGTATATATATAATGAATAATTCTAATGTTTATAATAATAATATAACCAATAAAATATCTTATCTACGATATTTGTGATATTCTTATTAACCTTTAAAGTATTAAGATATTGAATAATTCTGATATTCATAGTAATAATATAAGAAATAAAATGTCTTATTAACCTAACATTACTAATATACGATATTTATTATGTTCTAATTAACCTTTAAATATTGATATATATATTGAATGGTTTCAATATCTATAATAATAATATAACCAATAAAATATCAAATACTAAAACCTAACATTAATATACGATATTTATTACATTCTAATTTAACCTTTAAATATTGATATATAGATATATTGAATAATTTTATATTTATAATAATGATATACCCAATTAAATATCAAATACTATAACCTAACATTAATATACGATATTTGTATTCGTCAGCGTATCTAAAATGAGTTTTAAATTTATTGAATCTGATAGCTTTTCAGGTGTATTAGTTATGAATATAAAGATATAGAAATAGATAGTCACAACAACAATGTTAGAGATACATAACAAACCAATAGTAGTTAATTCAAGTTGAGCAGTAGAACGAATAGAACCAAGTAAAGAGTATTTTAGTGGCTAAATTGGAGTTGACCAATATTGATCACTTAAAAGGTAATAGTAACCATTAAACGATTAACTGTGGGTAACATTAAATATATCCCGCGGCCGTGGGCGGCGGCAGCACCACGAATTCGCACCACGGCCCCGCCCCCGCGAATTCGCACTCATCGCGCACCGCCACCCGCACCACCCCTCCCCCCGGCAGTGCGCGGCGCCAGCCCACAAATTCGCGCACTCGCCCAACTCAATCATGTTATGGATCATACTAATGGCAATCACCGCCTGTGTGGCGACCCCCTCGGCCTCCCCCGCCCCCCCGTCGCCCACGCCGTCCACCATCGTCGACATCTTGTCCTCCAACGTGGAATTCTCCTACTTTCTCCGGGTGTTGCAGAGAAAAGGGTTGATCCCCGTGGTGAACCAACTCCACAACGTCACGGTGTTGGCGCCGGTAAACCTGGCGTTCGGCGACAACGGGCTCCAGGACGCCGCCCCCGACGAGCTCATGCGATATGTGATCAATCAGCGGGTGAGGGTGGGGTGGATGGACTCCCGGACGGCGGTGTATGACTCGTTGTACTACGTGGACGGCCGGGCGTATCCGGTGGAGATCTCGCCCAATTTCGGCGACGGGGTGTACGAGGTGGACCACGTGGCGGCTATCGTGGACCCCGACATCTACGCCAAGCACCAGTGGTCGTTCATCCAGGGAATCGATGCTCAGTTGCCCCTCCGGCCCAGTATGTGTGAGATTCTACTCGGTCCGCCCGCCGCGGTGGCGGGGCGCGACATCTCGTTCGTGCAGCTGATGTTCCGGCTGGCGTTCGGCGCGGGCGCGCACTCCACGCGGCGCGGCACCAAATCGCGCGGCCACCGGCCCAAATATCCCACCTGCGACCAATACCTCAACGGCTCCACTGTTCTTGTGCCGGACGACGAAACCGTGCGGCGGTCGATGCCGGAAATGGCCGCGCGGTACTACTCGGCGTTGCACCACCCCGCCACGGGCCCCGGCTTCGTCACCACCGACGAGGCGGCGGCGGAGATCCGGCGGGACATCTTCGACTTTCTCGACAATTTGGTCCTCGATGGCCTCCTTGCCCCCGCCAACATCACCAAACCGCACTACCGCAGCCGCAGCGGCCTCCGGTACAGCGTGGGCGCCACAAACGACACCGTGGTGGTAAACGGGGTGCCGGCGGCGGCGATGGCGGTGGCGCGCGACGGCGCGGTGCAGTTTTTCCACCACCACCAATTGATGGAGGTGTTTCAGGTCCCCGTGGTGGAAATGGTGCCGCGAAAGGCGTTGTTGGCATTGCACTACTCCAGCCTTGTAGAGGAGTTGCGGTTCCGGTCGTTGGAGTACCTAATTGACGGCAGTACGGCGAACCAGACGATCTTGTTGCAGTTGGACCAGCGCGACCGCGAGCGCGGCGGGGACGGTGCGAAGGGCGGCCCACACCGCCCGGAGCGCGACTCAGACTACAGCCCACACTACAGCCCCCAGGAAAGCCCCCAGGACAGCCCACAGCACCACATCTCCCCCCAGGACTTCCTCCAGGCCCGCAGCGGCTTCAGCGCCAAACAGGCGTTGATGTACCAGTTTCTCGGAGAACGCATCGACATCTCCGAGGGCCCCTCCCCCGCCCCCACCTTCTACAAAATCGCCGACACCCGGTTGTGCTCGGAGAAGAGGATCGGGGGCTGCTTCAAGGCCAAAGTGCTGGTGTCGGCGGAGCCGTTGGAGGCCCGCATCAACGACGCCATCAAAATCGAGTCTGTTCCGTTCCCCGCGGGCAACAACTCGGTGGCATACCTCGTGGACGGGGCCTTGGATCCCCCCAGCAGCTTGAAGCATTCGTTGGCCGACGTGCTCTCGTCGGGCGACCTCCAGCGCCATTTGGAGCACATTAAGATCGACCAGAAGGAGTGCCTAAAAACCATCCAGTACCTCAACGACTTCGGCTTACTCGCCCTAGACGACAACCACAAGGGCTACTCGGCGTTCTTGCCCTGTGGGAGGCCGGGGGCGGCCGCTGGGCCCGCCAGGGGCCTTGTGGGCGGAGGTTGGGCCGGTTTAGGGCTAGTTCTTAACTACTTGGAAAAGAACCCCAAAGTGTTCCAGGAGTTGCTCAAGGGCATCTTCATCGAGGGGGTGGTGTACTCGGACTTCGGGCTCGCCCACAACCGCACGGTGGCGCTGCGAACGCTCCGCGGAGACGTGGTTTCGGTGTCGAACCAGTATTTCGACGGGGACTTCAACCATTTGCTCCGCATCAACGACACCGTGGTGCTGTTGCCGTTGAACTCCGACGTGTTGTTCAGCCAGGGGGTGATCCACATCATCAGCGAGCTTCTTTTGCCGTCGGATTTCGAGGTGTCGTTGTTGGAATTGGTGGAATCGACCGACGACGGCCGCGGAACGCGGTTTATGGACGTGCTCGACCGCCAGCCGGCGGTGCGGGACGCGGTAGCGAGTTCCGGCCGGTATCTGTTGCTTGTGCCCACGCCGGAGTCCATGAGCCTCTACAACTTCACGGCGGCGATGGCGAACGTGGGGGAGTTTTTGCAGATGCACGTTATTCCGGACGGGGTGGCTTTGATGGAGTGTGTGGCGGGCCGGGGCGACGGCCTGGAGGGGAACGGGGGAGAATCTGGCGACAATGGACCGAAAAACGGCGAAAATGGACCGATAGCGGCCCCCGGAGATACCGGCCTTAACTCCGGAACCCTCTCTCCCCCCGAATTCCTCATAAACTCCAACCACAGCTCCCTCAGGTTCATATGCAAGAAGAACGGCCACGGCAGAATCATTCTCGACGTCGTGGACCGGTCGGGGGCCCGAGTGTCGCACAAAATCAAGATTCTTTCCCACGGATGTGTTTCTGCCACCAGAGACTCGCCGTGTGTGTTTTTGATCGACAAGCCGTTGAATCCGGCCTGGCTCGACCGCGGCTTCCTCGACGTTCACCTAGGGTTCGTGAGCGTGGGAATCGGCATCATACTTGGTCTTGTGTTGTTTTCGTCCATTATCTTCCTTGTGATGTTCTGTCTCAGTGGAAAGGCCAAGACGGAGGTTCCTGTGAACCCCTTTGATGTCGAGGCACCAAGCTTTATGGATATAGGGACTCTGAGCGACAACGGAGGCCATTGGGACCGAGGATACGAGACTGACGACGAAAACACTCCCTTGCGGGGAAGGACCGATTACGGCACCGCCGAAGACGGCCGAGGTCCGCCGAAGCCGGTGTCGATCAAGCAGAAGGGGGTGTTGAGCCGGGCGAGAAACCTCCCGTATAATTCTTGAATATATGGCTCTGGGGACCGATGTCTTTGGCCGTGGCACTAGACCGTTGGCTGCGGCACCGTTGGCGCGCGCGGCCCACCTCGCACTATCTTTTCCCTTTGGGCATCGGCGCGCCCTTCGCACCGCGGCCCCTGAGCGCGCGCCCCGCCCCACCCCATCTTTTTCCCTCTGGCCA